>CM021533.1:5230638-5318093 GCA_010994315.2 Pisaster ochraceus
TGTGTGCTTTCAGATGCCTGAGAAAGGCTTCATGCCTGAAGCCTTTCAATCATTCATTTGTGTGGAAAACAACCTTTTTCACAAAGGTTTCGTTTCTATCAATGTTTTATACATGTAGTACCAACAGCTCTCCGGTGCTCTTTACCAAGCAAGTTTTCTGATATTTAATTTTCGGAGTAATTACCAAAGGTATACCCTCCCTTTAAGGGCCCTTTAGAGAGAATATTTTTCAAGATGCATCACCAGTGTTCATGACGGAAACAAATTTAAGTTATTCCCAGTGAGAACACAGTCACCAGCGCTAATCTTAAAAAAGCATGTGGGGGGGGGGTTGGATCCTCTTATCATTACTTTAAGAACATAACTTAAAAATGACATCTCACCCAAGCTTAGATGACCACTGTTCATTTGTGCCAGCTTGTAGCTTATCAATGAAGTTTGTGTTTGGTTGTGTGGAGGACAGGTTTGGTGGCAGGTGGGGACTTTCTCGTCTCACAGTTGCAGATGCCCTAGATATGTACAAATATTAATTACTTGACATTAGTAAATTTTATGTATGAAAATGTAGCAAGCCCCAGGGCTTCCTTCTTGAAATGTTCAATTAACAATTCCCCTTTGGAGTTGCATGGTTTTTTTTTATATAAATGGAATTATGGGGCAATAATTTGATGAGAGAATTTCAGCATGAAAAATAAATTGTTTCTGTGGGGTGGTAAGCAGTTGTACGCAAATGTTAGCTTAAATGTAGAACGTGATTGAATTTCGTGTGGGTTTGCTTTTTTAGAGACCTTGTTGGACAACTTGAATTGTGTACAACCCTTGTTACATGTCCCATGTTTCTTAAATTGCTCAAAGCATGGAGTTTGATTTCTACCTTCATACTCAATGTAATAATGCTTACAGCCGAAAGGACTTCATTGGCCTATTAAACTACCCCCTAGGTCTTCATTAGTCATTAATGGTCTGGGAGAATTTAATAATGAGCCGGTTAAACAAGTAATTAAATGATCTTCTAGGGAAATGTAGATCCTGGCTAATTACTTACTCAAATTAAAACTCTTTTAAACGGTAACTGAAAGATCCTGTAAAGCGTATGTTTACCTAACTGTATGTGATTAAACAATTTTGTTTTATATTGTTTTTTCGTTACAGAGCATGTAATACAATTAACTTTTACAAACTTGGATAGTGGTTAATGAATCCGCTGATAAAATTTAATTAACATCAAATGAGGATCTGTGAATGCTGATGCTCAAAAATTCTGTTGTATACCACGTGCTCCTTGTGCTTCTGAGTTAGAGCAAGTGGAAATATCTTCAACCAGTTTTTCAGTATGCTGTTATTTTGTTGCTTACTTTTTAAACTTTTGTAATAATTTTTGTTTTGAAATTAAAGTGTAAGAGTCACTGTAAATCTGCTGCTTTGGGTAGCTTGAAATTTAGATCAATCATTAGAATGCATTAGAATTACTAAGCAGGCACATTGAATGTCCTTGGTTTTTTAAACAAATTGTACCTGACTCCTGACTGATTGTTAGACCTATTGTTGGATTGATGCGACCAGGGGCCAATTTCGTACGGTGTGTCAGCAGAGTCCAATTTCATGGCTCTACTTAGCGTGAAATTCTGTGCTTACGGTGCCCTGTAATTAAAGCATGTAATTCTCTGGGCTGCATAATTCCGTGGTAAGCAGAGCCATGATATCTGCTTATGGAGTAGCCCTTAGCAGAATTTCTATTTCATAATTGCTGCTTACTGTGAGCAAAGCAAAAGGTATGCTACACTTGCTGGCCATTCTTGTAAACAGACGAGTGACGCAACAGTGTAAATCTTTGTGGACATGCACACATGCCATCAAATCTACACAATCGATTATGAAATACAATTTTGCTCTCGCAAATGTTTCTGCTATTGTAAGCACAAAAGTTTTAGGATAAGCAGCTTTATCATGGCACTGCTTACCGCGAAAATCTGTGCTTACAGTGAATGGCATGTGTGCATGTCCATTCACATGATGTCCATTCACATGATTTACGGGGCATCGATAAGTTCAGAATTCTGTGGTAAGAAGGGTCATGATAATGGGCAAAATATTAATGGTGCACCAGTCGCAACAATGTCAATTTAATGCCATTTTACCTGGTAACCAATTTCAGCTAAGCAAGGTTTTTCTGTACTTTTAAGTGATAAAACAGCTTTGTGAAACTGGGCCTTGGTTGGTAAACTCTCTGTCAGTAAACTTGTTGGAGTGTCGTGGCTGAGTGGTCAAGTGAACAGGACTCAAGCTCTGGTGTTTCTGAGCAGCAGAGTGTGGGTCCGAGTTCCTGTCTTGATAATCGTGTCCTTTGTAAGCAAGACACTTAACCATGCTTTGTTCTTCTGATGGGATGTAAAGCCCTATGTCCATTGTGTTGTGTAATGCACTGTATAAAAGAACCAAGTACACTTGTCTTTAAATGGTTTGCTCTGGTGTTTCTGGCATGGTTGGCTGAAGTAAGTTTGTGCCACAGCACCTTGAAAGCCTTTACAAGGTGCTATGTATATTGTGAAATGGGTCCTCTTATAATTTCAAACATAGCTCTGCATACCTTGTAGAAAAAACTAATGAGCGCTTTAATATGGCCTTCGGATGTGAAAAGTGGCTCGAAATTTACACTGGACCACAGGCCCGAAGCCAGTGATTTTAGCATCGGGCCAGTAGACTAGGAACCACACAAGTCCGAAGGTCTTGTGTTTTTTTTCAAATGTTGACTTTCACTCTGATCAATCTCTTCCAATACTGTCAAGTAATGAAGAATTATACATGTAATTCAAATAAAATAAATCTGGTCTCGTAAAAAAAGGAAAAAAAGAGAAGATGGTCCAGTAAACTAACACAGTATGCCACACAGCCTTACAATGCATGGTATAATGGATTTTCTCAATGAACCATTATGATGAAGTTGTTGTAATACACCCACACTCTAAATGCATTTATTGAAGGAAAATGAAGCACAACTTGGGCTTTCAAGTAACGCACTTTGATATTTAAGACCCGCTTGGATTGACCGACCGACAGTTCGCGGTAGTGTGATCAGCCACAGTAGCAAGGAAATTCAATATTACCAGTTCAGTCATTGTCCTTTTCATTCCACACAATTTTTAGTAAGAGTATATAGTATGATTTACAAAGACCTAAAAAGAAAAAAATGTAATCGAATTTCAAAAGATGTTTTGGTTAAAAAAAAAAGTCACTTGAAGACATTGTCTTTCAAATTACTATTTTTTTTCTTCAAAGTGTGTACATGAACATTATTTGAAAAAGATTGTAAGCCAAAGTCAGGAACTTTCCACTCATAAAGCAATTTAAAATCACGACTGAAATTCGCCCTTTGAGTTAATTACACTGATTTAGATATGTCCTAAATTTTATACAAATAAAAAGAGAGAGAGAGAGAGAGAGAGAGATTAAAAAAGGAAAGAAGAAGAAAAAAAAGCACCACTTTTAGTGGTGTAGATAGGCGAGTGTACCCTTTTGTCATTGATTTGACACCATTGGTTACAGCTGTGGCTTGGATCAATGTTTCTAACCATACAGTACTTCGTCATTGCTCTAAGAGCCATCTGCATCAGCCAGAGACCTTAATTTAGGCCACTGCTTGGCACTAGACCTACATACGCTCAACCAGAGTTTACACTATCTATAATACAATTGGATTCCCTTCAGGCTTCGCCAGCCCTTACCCCTGATTTGCTGACCTCAAATTAAATTCCTTTTTAGAAAATTTGTAAATCAAATAACCCATGCAGGGTTTAGAAAGAAACAACTTTAAAGGGATAGTTCCGCTTTTTTTCCCCCTGAAAGGTTTCCATTTTAATGGTTTCCTTGCAGCATATGGTGTAGAAAAATGTTAAAAGCAATAAACACATCGTATTTAAGATGCAGAGCTCTCTTTACTCTATGGATTCCAAACCAAGTTTTCACAGCTTAGGTTTAGTGATAATCTAAAATAGCTTAAAAAGAATGAACTCTTTAGAAAACAAAATGGCATACAGGCGTGATACTTCATTCTTGTAAGGACAATGCCGTGTTTCCTTATTAAAGGGAAGGTTTCTACTGGAACATTTTAAGGGGCACCAGAGGCAATGACAAAGGGCATGGAGGCCATTGCCCCCATTGTTTCCATGAAGTATCAGGCCTGGGCCATACATTCCTTTAAATACCTCATAAATGGTAAGCTCAAATCTTGTGGTTGTGGGCGATTCGAGGATGAGTCTTTAGTGGGAGCATCCATGACAGTTGAGGTAGGTTTCTTGCGTTTCCAGTTCAAGAGCTCTATGCTGTAATCTGCTTCATCAGATCATCCTTTTAAATGTTTCAGGATAGGTTTGTTGTCTGCATTGCAAAGACTTAAAGTGGTTTAGAGATGGGAAGCAATTTTAAATTGTTAATATAGTAGGTGTGTATAGTTTTAATTCAGACCAAAGGAACAAAAAAGTTACAATTTGTATTGTAGTCTTTGAAAATGTGGATCACACTTGATTTGTTAGCATGGAAAGTGTGTTGTAAGGGATTCCTGATTTGTATTGAACACAATTACCGTGTTGTAGACAAACAACAAGGAGCTGTTAGTCCTATACATGTAGATTAATGCTTCATACTCATACTTCTATGACTATGAAAGTCCCCTTTGAGAAATTCACAAGCAGTACTTTCTTGGGTGTGTGTGTGGGTAGGTATAGTATACACATTCAAACTGAAGACCTATAACAAAAGGGGACAATCCGGTTTCTGGTTGGGTAGTGTGTACAAACCCAATGGGAGCTGCTGCCAAAAAATTAAGAGTACAAACAAAAGAGGGACAATGGGAGGCTGGCATGTGTTTTACACACTTGTGTGTGCATGTGATTCATACGTACAATTTTAGGTTCAAACATGTTTAACTGGTCTTGATGATTGTGTGGGTCAACCCAAAAATGTTTGTGTGAAAACGAAGCAAGCATTCGGGGCATGAAGAGACTAAACAGTAAAATCTAAACGTCAAAAATGCTTCACTCACAGGCTCTAAGTATAGAGCCTTTCTAAATCCTTCATGACACTATGAATATGATGTAATTTTCCAGTTGTTTTTCTACTCCTGCCTAGTTCTGGATGATTTGCTATTTCTTGATTATTTTAAATCTTTAAATTAATATGAAAATTTACTCATGTGAAAATAAACTATTCCTCTTACCAACCAACCAACCTGTAATTTGTTTCCACCAAGCTAAAACTGAGAAGAAATTGATAGTTTACTGGCAAAAAACTTGGCTGACATTATTTAAAACGTTAATTAATGGCAACTGCTAAAACCTGTCAATCATTGATTGTTTAGTCACCACCGCTATGGAAAAATGGGTGGGTATTTTTGGAAAACAAAACCCTCTGTAACAAGAAATATACCTTGTTTAAACATGTTTAAAGTGTGGATTAATTTTCTTTTTCATAACTAAGATAAATATTTCAAATTTGAAAAATTACAAGTCCTTACTGTGTTGTGTTACACTGTTACACTCATACAGTGTCTCTTATGTTATTAACTTAAGTTATGGAAATGTGTTCCGGGCTGTGTGCGCCGTTGATAATTGCGTACAAGAGCAACCGGAATATTCCGCCGATTCTTAGCAAAAAGAACATGAAATTCTTCAGGATTTTGAGCTAATTTTCAGCCTTATATATTATGGATGCCACTGACAAATTTTACAGAAATAATTGTTGTCCACGTGCTACCTAATACACACATAAAATAACAAAATGAGTGACCCTCGACTCGGAACTTAATACAACTGCACTTAAATTATTTAGGCCTCATTCTTTTCGCCCGGCCGTGGCATTGGCCTTGCCCTTGGCCTTGCCTTCAAATTTATGATTAATATATAAATCAACACAACATAAAAAGTACAATAACTTGATTACATATAACGACTAAGTTTGACGCACTTTATTATGCAGATGATGAAATTCTACTTACTCCTTTCAGAAGTTTTTGTATAAGAACATAAAGAACTCGAAAAGTTTTCATTGCAACAAGTTGTACTTTGTAGGTCCAATGTTGTCTGGTTTCGTTTGCGTTTTTTACGGCAAACTTTTTTTTTTACCAGCGCGCCCTCAAGTGGTGGCTTGATTTTATCAAAAGTTTGTTGGTCGGTATCCCCCGCACACCATTTTGAACTTCCGTGCGTTTTATTTCACTGATCTGTACAGTGGTTTTATTTACAGAAATACAGAGCCTGAGGTTTCCAAAGGCCCGTTTCATCAGATTTTCAGCAAATCTGATTCCCATTGCTTTGTCCATGAAAATCGTACCTGGTAATTGTATAATAACTAAATTAAAACAAAACAAAAGTAGGCCAAGACCTATAATTTAGTTGGAACTTATCAAACGGCCCACTTCGGAACGGAGGAGAGATTATTTTTATTTAAAACAACAAAGAAAACCTTTTGTTACCTTTAAATAATGACCAACGGGAAAATAAATTAATTCACACCTTCTGGTTTTCAATAAACCATTTTGCAACCTGTAAATAATGTCATCTTAGTGAAAATAGAGAAAATTGCTTTATTTTGTCAGGGTTAATTATGTGCACCTTTATATCCAGCTCTGTGCCTCAGTCTCAAAGTCGTAGAAACTCGTGCATCTCTGCACCCCCACAGGTTATGAAAGTGATTGGGGGAGGGGGGGGGGAGGAACTCTGTTATACATGTATAGTGGAATTACTGTGACGAGCTTTGGAGCCTCGGGCAACTCAATATACATGTAGTCAGTCAGAAGAAGCACTTCAAATTCAAATGTTTTAAAGGAAAACAAGTAGAAAAAAGGGATGTGCATGTATCACATCGAAGTTGAAAATATATCAGCCTTAAATAACGGTCATAGATTTACGTATAAACGTGTACAGTAGGCTTACATGGTAAAAAGAACAGGCCAGCGAAACTAACTGGTAATTTTTTAAGGAACTATAGGGGTGCACCATCTTTATCGGGGAGGGGGCGCTTTTGTCAATTAAAACAGTAGTTTCAGAAGCAATACCCTTTCAAAGCTCATGTTAGGCCTCCCTATATGGAAGGCTGACGTTTTAACCCTAGCAAAGTTGTTCTCGAAGGCTAAATGACAACGTGCATACTGGTGTAACAGGAGAAGTCAAGTGGAAAGAATACGTCAGGTCATTAGCCACCCCCCTCATTTATACCATAGGAATAGGTAATTTTGGTTGGTAAACAGCTAATTTAATTTCTCATATTCTGTTTTTATAAGAGAATCTATAGTGTTTTTGTTGTTGTTGTTGTTGTTGTTTGTTTGTTTGTTTGTTTGTTTGTTTTTATATATATATATATTTTTTTTTGGGGGGACACCCTATCTGCCACATAATTGGGCATGGCATACCCCCACCGAAACAATGAGACAACAATGGACCTTATGCGCATGACGTCATTTGAATAGGGTGCCCTCGGCTAGGGGTCATTATTAAGGTATCCTGAACATTTGCCGTCACACTTCGAGGCTCGTGAATAACGCCAGTTACCTGCCTGACCGGATGATGCCAGATGTACCTTTGACCTCGCATTAATTTCACACGGGGTTTTGCAGTCAATTCGCACGTACAATGTTCACATTACATAGGGAATACAACAACGCTACATGTACATGTTCACGCATACACACCATTATGCACACGCTGCATGCAGACGATCGAAAGTGCAAGCTGACAAATTACACCTCGGACCAATCATAACACAGATATGGACAGTTTACGTCACAGCACGTTTATCCAATGAAATCATTGTATCCAATGAAACCATTAGGCCTGTAAGACCAGTGTCTGTCTTGAGGGGACCAGTCTTGAAAATTAAGGTTGCTTAATCCACCCTGTGCACCTTGTTGCAGGACGCTATGTGTGTTTTCCATAATTTCATCATAATTTTTTCTCTAAGATGGCGGCGTGATGACGTCAATGCATAAGGTCCATTGTTCTTAGAGCGTTTAACAATGTTGATTGGGTTTCATTGAATGTCTAGACGTAAATTTGATAAACAACCAATGCATATCTCTATGTTCATTGGATTTTTACACTATTATTATTTTGTCATAATAAATTTGCACACTGTGATGCCAGTTGGGTAATTAACCGCCACTCAAGAACTAACAAATGTCTTACCCCCTCCCCAATCCGGGGTCACTTTGTCATTATAATGTCTCATTTATCAATAAATTTCAACTAGAAAACACTCTATGATGACGACATGTTGTAGTAAATGTTTCACAAGGTTTTAACGTTCCCATGTCTGTGATGCAGCTGGTTGAAGACTTTAAAAAGGTTCTCGTTTCTGGAACAAGAATGTACTTTTTATTCTTTGTTGACGGGGAAAGTATTTGTGGGTATTGTGTCTTTGACGATCAAGCATGGAATTTAACGCTCATTTTAAAGCACTGACATAAGAAATATGTTGCTATTAGGGCCATCACAGATTCGTTCTTTGATTTTTTTTTATAGAGTGACAAGCAAATGGCCTATGGCAGCCATTTAAAAAAAGTTCGAAAATTGCTTATTTCCCCTATATTGTACGAATGAAAAATCTGCGATGGCCAAATATCTAAATATTTTTCTCATGACATACTGTGACTGTGGTGTACCAAATTCCATGCTTACAACTCCTATCTCCTACCTGCCGCACTGTAGTGACGGTTCGCTATGCAGCGAGGTAGGTAGCTTTGAACCACTGCTTCTGCACCGTGCGATGAATGGCGGGAAACCAACAAATTGTCGTTTTATTAATAGTTACCGTTCATCATTTAAATTGAAGGTAATTAGCTTTTGTCAACGTAATGCGGATTTATAGGCACAATTACCAAGAAAATACCATTTTCAAAGAATGTATTGGGGGTGTCAACAATTCTCTTGTGACGAAATCCTATAAAATGGCATAAATTCATCAATTCATGACAACCCGTCTGTAAAACATCACCTTGGACCGGTATGCTCTAATTGGACGCGATATGAATGTGTACAATTACTATGCATTGCATTGTTAATTATACTTATATGTAACATTGACGCAATAGGCTATATTGTTTGACAGTTTTTGCCGTATATGTAAAAATTAACCTTGACATAACTATTCATAAACAGTTATGAAGATGTATAGCTGGTGAAATGGTTTGCTGTGGGTGTCGTGGCCGAGCGGTCTAAGTGCACCGAACTCAGTTCTGAGGTTAAAAGAGTCTGGGTTCGGGTCCCAGTCACGACACTAAGTTCATTGAGCATCAAGACTCGGTGCTTCTTCCTTCGGATGGGACGTAAAATCGTATGGTCCCTTGTGCTGTGTAATAATGCCATGATGGATACAGATGTACGAATCGAACTCTTCATGAAGGGCAGGGGGTTCGTCCCGGTTTCCCCCGGTATAGCTGGCTGCATCACGCTGTATCACCTTGTCAACCCTGTTCAAGGTGCTCCATAAATGGGTCTCATAATTCAGCTCTACATAACTGTCGTACAAAATATGATCCGATTTGAGACGCATCGGGTGTGGCAAAGTGACATGTATAGAAATGCGTTTGAGGTCGTTGTATTTTTTTTTGCTTTTTAAATATTTAAACACCCGTGTCTCGATTATTTCCTGCCACTCCTTAGCACTTGTCAAGACTCGTTTGTTTGAATCTACATGTAACAAATTGCTTTATATTATTTCATGCTATTGTTTTATGTTTTGTGTTGCGCACTGCATTAGGCGCTATATAAATGTCTCGTATTATTATTAAAACTATTATTATTATTAGTAGACTATTATTATTATCGTTTACATCTTACGTCGCATATCAGCGCCCCCCTTGCTAAAAGACATTGGTATATTAGGCACTAAATTCTGAGAATTATGCCAGCCAGGGTCTTTGGGTCAACCTAACCTACGTTTTAAATTTTAGTTTCTGTATCGTTTGCGTTTTGTTTTTGTTGTTTCCGGTTTATTATTTCCCAGGGGATGGGCGTGGCTTGGGGATGACTACGCCAGGCGATTTAAACGTACCTTGGGTTGCTGTGCTTACTAGAGCACTGCATTGTGCCAACCAGGTACGAGCCGCACTGGGTTTTTGTGGGGGTTTTTGGCACAAAATAGTAACATTTAGATGACATCCGTTCCACCGTTGTTATGTCCCTACTAACCCTGTCCCCAGGAATGGCTGCTGCCCACCTCGGAGGCGCTAGCGAACCGGACATCGAGGCACGCGGGCCCCCATGGAGTCACGGGGCCCCGTGTGGGCTCCGAGCTGATCAAGGCATGCTGCATCTGTGTGTATAGAGCATGGAGTCGCAACTCCGGGCACACGTACTTCATTATCATACCTCCGTCGACTTCACACTTTCGAGAGACTATCCAATGAATATTTCATGGAAATAATTCATATAAATTGACACATTTTCTTCCGACTATGGTCCCATTAGTATTTTAATGCCTTCGTGAGCTGCACTGCCAAGTGTGCTTTTCATCGTACATGTTTTAAAGATCATTGTTGTAATGTTGTCATTTGTTTGGTTTACTCCCTCAGCACTAGACACCCAAACTCTTGAAATGGTCAGCTGATATCTTTTAATAATAGACACCATCAGCTGGCAGGGTGTTTTTGTAGAAAACATGTTGCATTAACCCTAACAATTTCAAAACTAAAAACAAATCTGTATTGTATAAAAAACGAAACGAATCTGGGTTTTTTTTCCCAGCAAAGTTTCGTTTTTAACGAATCCTTGATGAGTTATGTATTCAAAGTAAATCAATCATACATGTGTGTAATTCCTGCAACAGAAGGGAATCGTTAACTTATTTTGTTGAGTGCAATTGCAAACTCAGCATTTTTTAAAAAGCCTATGGCTTGTATCTTCCTCATATTCACACTCACGACACTTGCGTCACGGGTGTTTGTACCTTTTTCCGAACACGAACTCGCATTATCAAATTGTTGTGATATTTCGGACATAAGCATAATGTAATAAATCTTTGAAACCAGATAATTGGAAAAGAGAGAAAACGGGAAACAAAATAAAGTGTGTATCACTCCATTCCATAAACCTATCAGTATATTTAGGATCGAGTGGTTCATTTTATTATTACTTGATCGTCCAGATGTTATCACCTATGTATAACATTTCATTAAAATGTCCCTTTTTTCTTTGATCAACCCCAACTTATTTGCTTATTATTGTAAAAACAAAAAGAGTTCCATTCTGTGCAATTCTTTGTTACAAACAATTATTAAAATGACACAATTCACATTAAAGATAGTTTTGTTAAACTATCAACCCAGTTGAATGTTTTAGAGCGAAAATGCAATTTTTCACGAGAATAGTCTTTACTTATAGTTCGTAAACACTCCATCAGTTCCCCTCAAACTACAGTGCGCAAATGTGGAGTTAATTTATATATACCAATCTTTATATAAACCGGTATTCGTTCACTGCAATTGCACGCATCAATGTTGAAGCAATATCAGTGTTTTAAACTGTCAGACCCACGTGCAGTGCATTCACCTCAGATGCATTCTAAATGACCCGTGTGACGAGCGGACGTTACACTCGTATTGTGCTTCGATTTTTTAATGGACGGTTGATACATTCAGCATACGTTTATTGCTTTTCGTTCAGTTTCGCGGTTATTTTAAAGAACGGATGGGGGTGGCATGGAGCTGCACTACAATAGATCATCACAGTTGATTTATAATGAGTAATGGTTGAAGGAAGTGTTTGAATCCCCCAGATAATGGTTGTTGAGTGGAAAGTTAAGATAATATTTTAGCAGATGGAAATGAAGATGGGATAAATGTTAGTTTAAAATTCAACAGCACTTTAGTCTTTCTACAACCAAAATACTTAAACTTCTCAAATCACCTCACATATAATGTGGTGAAGTCCTATAGCAGACGGTGGTATTGGTCTCCCGTCAAAATAGCGCCTAAATTGTATCGAAGGTTCAAGTGGTTATATGCGGAAACATACAGGTAGGGTCATGGATTGGTATTTGTCAGCGTAATGCTGAATTATTGTCAAAATTATCAAGAAAGATACGATAAAATTACCCTGTGAAAGTTTCAGCTGAATACAATGTCGACAATGTGTTCAATTAAGGGCGTTCTTTTTAGCTCTTTGAAATCGGCATTCCAACTATAGGCAGAGATGGCGCAACTAGAAAAGCCGCCGCAAATTTGAATACTGGTTGAGTGGATTGATAAAATGAAACGGTTATCTTTTTGAATCACATGACGCAACGAACATTGCTTTCACGTTAAGTGAATTTTGATGTTTGGAGGAGCTTTCAATTTCGTGCAAAATAGAATAACGCGACGTTTAAATTATGACGAAAGTGAGTGGGACAACTTTGTATAAAGAGATAAGGTTGAGTGTTTAGTTTATTAGGCGCTAAGGCTTTCATTATGGAATAATTTAGGTAAAAGGTCCATGTTGGTGCACACAATCAATTGAGTGAATTTTAGCCACTTTGGCCGCCTATGTATGGTTTAAGCCCATGTGGAAATATTAGTGGACAGTATAGTATTACAAAGTGCTGAAGGACTCCATATCCAGCCACTTTAGGATTCCGTTTTATGAGCTAATTGTGACAGTAGATCCAATGTAAAAATATTGCATGACGTTCGGAACCTCTGTCACCCTTTAATAAGCCAACAAAGAAACACACGGAGATTGGTTTACGCTTTTGGGGCAAACAGTTTAATTGACCGAGATGACAGCTTGAGCCCCGCATATTGAAGGGGCCTTGTCCAAACCTAAGGCTCCAGCTCCGGCTTGGGCTCTGTCATCAATACCGGAGCAGTGCGCCTATAAGCCCAGAGCCAAGAGCCCGGAGTCCGGAGCCCGGAGCCCGGAGCCCGGAGTCCGGAGCTCGGAGCCCGGAGCTCGGAGCCCGGAGCCCGGAGCCCGGAGCCCGGAGCCCGGAGCCCGGAGCCCGGAACCCGGAGCCCGGAGCCCAGAACCAGAGTCTGAGCCGAGGTCTGAGCCGAGGTTTTGCTAAAGTCAATTATTCTTCAGTTAGACCTAATTACAAAAGCTCTTTACAATGATTGTTCCTACAAGCCCAGTATTTGTGATTAATGTATTTTAATAACCAAACTGTGAAGGCTTAAAACATTGTTTAATTAACGAGAAAACAAACATTTTAAAGAACGTGTGCCGTACTATAAATAATGAGTCACCTGAAAATATAGAATAATGTATATTTGTAGCTGATTCACTATGTATTATGTACAAACCTTTACATGGCATATGTGTCACTAGAAGTAATTTAAATACATTTTTTAAGCACTCCTTGATTGTTCAAACCGGGGTCACCATTTTCAACATAAGACCGTAGAGTTAGAAAAAGTTCAAACGAACAATGGCGATAGTATTGACAAGGCAGTAAAGACAATCAGGTTTTATGTATACTATGTATTGTAGAGACTGGAGAGACAACAGTTTGACATTTTGTGGACAAATTCAATACAATATTCAAGATAGCCGCTGTGCATTAGATGTTGACATATGGTTTTGAATAGTCAGTTTTGTAATCTCCTTAGTAATAGATGCTATCATAGTTCGCTGTATTATAACGATACAATTCAATATATCAATAAAAATATTAGTAAGACTTATTGGTTTTTTATTACGCTTATGTACATTTCTTATACGAACAGTCAAAACAATTATGTTGTACTGTTGGAAAGTTTGATAATTTGAAAATCAGTGTGTTTGTAAACGACCACACGTTTGAAAATAACTTAATACAAAATTGTGATAATATAATAACATATCTTACTTTATACAGGAATGACAAACATTAATATACATTTATAATGATATAATATTGAATGATACCCACGCGATAAAACTTATAGGCTTGTATCTGTACACCATGGAGAATAACAATTTGAACTTCTGCTTGATATTGTCTTTGTACATGCATACATTTTGAGATATGAACTATTTTACGTATTCCACCTTGATACAAGATTCGCAGTTGAGAAATTATATTTTGTTAGTATGTACAATAACTTTGTAAGTTTTTATTGTACATGTTTACAGCTATGATTTTCAATATACACGAGCCAAATCTTTTATTAGGCTTATATATTATTTTAAGAACATCTACCATTTTACGCACACTCTTATACATTATCACCAGAATTATTTTATTTTGTGGAACTGATTGCAAGATTGGAAATGTTCAACAACAATTTTACCGACTCAAGAAATTTGAATTTGTAATACAGTTTTGGTTTAGAGATACCCCCCCCCCCCGTCAAACCGCCGCCTGTTAAACAATCCCTTCGCAGACAAAAATGTATTTGTAACGACGTCACCATCTATGTATGGCTGCCTGAATCTTATAACGACAATGTGTGTTGATATTCATAAAGGGGGCCAGACTATTTGTCCAGGCAGCCTTGGTATACCATGTCCGATATGGGGCGAGGGAATCCCTCCAATGTTCCCATACTTTAACACACTGTTTTCCTCTTGTACAGAAGAACCCCCTTAAAATCGTCTACAGAATTCCTGAGATTCAAAGCACAAAATGAAGACACAATAGAGGGCGGGGTCCACCATGCCTCGTATCAAGCACCACATATTGGTTTGAGCATGTCCGTGGTTTGAGTTTTACATCGATTTGAATATGAAACAAAATGGCTGCACCTTGACATTGGTCTAATTAACAATCAGTACTGTCATTCCTTAGTCTATATGTCACAAAATAATACCATGATGAAATTTACAATGTTTGAAATACAGAAAGCAGAGTTATCCACCCTCACGATATGCATATCCACTTTGTCACCCAATTTATTTTTTTAGAAGCCCCTGGACACCCACCTATTCATCTCTCAACACATTTAATGTGCCTCATTGACTTAATAGCATTAATTTGCTAGCATCAATTATATTCTAAAACGACGGAGAGGGCTTCAAAATCAATCTTCTTCACGGCCGTTTTTTGTGTATACTGCCCCGTTGGACGACCGACCGACCCTTTAGGAGAGTGCAGCACCGGTACTTTCTTTCATGAGCCATTAACCAGGGAATTGAGGCAATTTGTATCCCTAGAACATCACACCGGCTAAGCAGGTGCAATTTATTTGTTGCACTATACCATGATGGACACAGTGACCATGTGATACATTTCCCCGTTATTAGTGAGTACCATTGCAGTATTAATGGCCGTGAAATGGCCTTGCCCCTTGCCGATGTACAGCTGAGTCATTAAACAGGGAGAGAGAGAAAGACCTCTTGCAGAGCGTTGTCAGAATTTTCAACGTCTAAACCAGAATGGCCTTATCTTGAATGCCACACAACTCAGCAGTGTACTGCCAGTTGCTTTTGTAACAAAAATTAATGAAATGAATGAACACAAAGCAATATTGTTTTTTCATTCTCCCCTTGAGTAAACAATATTTCATGAAGATTCATGACGTTTCTTTAAAAATTTCACAAATTAGTCTGAAACAGAAGCCATAATTCAGGAAACCTATCGAGCAGCATGTTTCTCTGCTTGGCAATTTTCTGTGTTCTTAAAAGCTATACGCATTAGAATGCATGTCTCGGGCGTCTTCGAACATAATTCTGGGTCCGTTAAAAAAATACACATATATTGTTTCTTACCCACTTTAAGAACTCGAGGTTTGCAAAGATACACCGAAGGACTTGAAAACTTCTTGACCCCAGGGC
The DNA here is from genome assembly GCA_010994315.2 of Pisaster ochraceus. Taxonomy (NCBI): domain Eukaryota; kingdom Metazoa; phylum Echinodermata; class Asteroidea; order Forcipulatida; family Asteriidae; genus Pisaster; species Pisaster ochraceus. Next base: position 5,246,361 of record CM021533.1, read on the forward strand.
TCGATTTCACACAGAGTTAAGACTGATCTTAAGTGCGAATCCCCTCTATTCTCAACTGCTAAGGAAAGTGTGATATCACAACACAAACCACTATATGGTGATACTGACAGTGAATCTTAGTGCCGTGTGAAGTCGAAACCCTGATGATATATTTTACAATACGTTAGCCCTGCTTGTTTTCAATCATCATATTTCAAATTTCAAAGATTTTGCAATTTGTCCACTACTCACCAGCCATATTTTTTTTTAGTGTTAATGATGTTAGGACATTGATACCCGTGTGAGCTGCTTACTCAAAATAATATTCTACTTAATCTTCAGTTGGAATAAGAAAACAGAATTAGCTGTTGCAAACTGCTTTACCAACCAAAAGAACCTGTGGTAAAAATGAAAGAAAAAAGTCCATGGCCTGATGTTTCGACCCTATAGCAGAGTTTTTCTTCTGTTGGAAGTAAACAAGCCTTTGGGTACAATAAATCGGTTGAAATTCCGCACATATTGCTCTTTAAATTCCGTAGTGTAAATTTAATGAAGACCTGACCTACTTAACGTCCAAACAAAACGACGGCTGTCATAGAACGGTGATCTATACAAAGATTGTCGGTATTACTGCAACATCTGTCCAACCTGCTCAGTTGACGTGTGTCAATTTAGAATTAGAGATAATGCAAGAGTTTGACACTGTCATTTTCGATTCCTTAAGATCGAGAGGGCAAGCCTTTCAACCTGGTTTGCACAGGGCTCTATATACCAATAAGTTATAATTGCACAACATCATTACCAACGAATAATCACCTGAATGGGGAAACTGAAATAATGTAAATATGATCGGATATGCAACAATTCGCGCTTATTGTTAAGATTCTAGTATGAAAAGTCTGAAAAACTGCTTGTTTCATTTATTTAGAATGCAAGCCCAAAGGACAGTGTGAATCACATCATTTGAATGCACAGCCTAGGCTGTTTAAAAAATATAAAACGCCTAGATAGCCTCTGGGCCACATCGTTACTGTGGTTGACCCTTTTTCAAGCAAACGCTCGATGTTGACCCATTAAGCCTTATTACGTGATCGGGTAATTGTAGTGTTAAGGGTCTCGTCGACAAAGGTAAATTCCCACGCCCATCACACGTGACAAAAGGTCGGTTTGAACAACGTCATGCACCATGTGCCGTATCAAGTTTATAGTTTTAAGGAACCAAATAGTTTTGGATACAACATGTCAGTAATCATTTTTTGTATAGGTTAGGCCCGTGCCTTCTCTGTGTGTTCAACAAGCACTGTAAAAGAAAATACAACATTTAGAAGATCCATTCAAGTTTACTCTTGAATTTCACTCTAAATGTCACCAAACAGAAGTATCGTAAACTTGGGTGTGATCCCTGGCTACACGGCAGTTAACGGTTGTATGGCTTCTGACTGGCACCCCCGAACAAAGATATTGACTAATATAGGGAGACCGCCAACATAGGGCTGGATAGCTCAGTTGGTAGAGCGCCGGTAGGTCGTTGGTTCAAGTCCCGCTCCAGTCAATTTGTCTTTGTTCAAACCCAAATTATTATAACAAAATTACCGAGTCAGTTTCCCTTGTGGTTTATTACTTCAAACGGAAGTGTAACAAACTACACACCGTGAGCATTGCAATTCGGCAAAATGCATCCTCTTGTGCGTCATCAGACTATACTAACAACGTACGAACAAGCGTGGCGCTAAGGCTAATTGATTTCTCAGTTAGTTCATCGGTTACAGTGAACAGGTGAGCTGGATATAATTATATTAAGACTCTCAACTCTCTTTTTTAAACCGGAAATTGGTTAAAGGTATTATACAGGGTAGGTAGTCGCAGACAGTTTTCATGTTTTGTCTGATCAACCATACATTAAATAACAAGCCTGTAAAAATTTGGGCTTAATCCGTTGTGTGAGTCAGGAGAAAATATTGAAAAAAACATGCACAATGTTAAGCGTTCTTATAGTTTGGGTTGCAACAACCGAAATCAGCAGTTGCGTTGTTGAGGTTTTTCAGGAAATATTTCACAGAGAAAATGGTTGTTGTATACAAATATGAACTTCATAATCAGTATTTTTAAAACTAAAATTAAACAATTATATTTTATCCTTACCAATCCTGTATAGATATATCAACAATGCCAGGTGAGAGAAGACATGGATAGCTTGAAGTTCTATACAAAATAAAGCTTTTCGAGTTAGCAATGATCTTGTCGACTGCTGTACTGTGAAATTTTAAATTATCTCGCTGGAATGTGTTTCATTGACGCGTCTTGGTAGCATTACCACTGATATTTGAATAAATCTACACAAGCCATTTCGCAAGAGAAATGTAATTCGCGTTTCTGTTTACGTGTTTTGTTTGATATTAAAGATGAGTTCTACAGAACGATTTCGCAACAGTAGATGAAATATTTTGGTAAACAATTTTAATTTAACAGCCCGTCGTCACAATGCAACCATGTTTTCTAGACTGGCACAAGTCGTTTAAGCAGTCCCGAAAAGGAATGTTTACTGTAGTACTGAGACGGGACCAGCCTATTTGTACATCCTATACCTTTGTTTGATTTTAAGGCCGTGTCCGATCTTGAGGCTAGCTACAGCTAATGCTGGTTTGCTGCGTCTGCACGTTGAGGTATAGGGCGTCCTTGGCAACACCCTTAGCATCAGTCGTAGCCATAGCCGTAGCTGCGACTTCGGATACGGCTGTTATAAAAAGCAGCGGCCTGCGGTTGCGACTGCGGCTGTTTCATGCTACGGGCAGTCTATGCTTCAACGCGTACTGCGGTGATTCAGCCTAAGCTACAAATTCACAACTTGGAACAGAAGCACTGCGATTGCACACTGATAACATTGCTTACTGAACCATAATCGGAAACACACCCCTGCCTGTAAATTAATAAACCTCTACTTTTAATCTCCAACACGCACAGATGCCTATACATTGTGTCTACTTCGTTTAGCTTCAAACAGCCGTACGGAGCCTAAGCCGGAGCCCAAGCCAAAAGCTTCAAAAATGGCCATAAACCGAGTCTTGGCTGTGGCTGTATATTTCCTTGTCTTATCATAACCACTATATCCGCTGTACCTGCCAGCCACAGCCATAAGCAACGAATTCTGCGCATTTTGTTCGGGTAAAACAACTTTCTATTTGTGTTAGTTTTTTGTTTTTGTAATAAAAATAGAACAGTCGGTTTTATTTTGTGTTAAAATTCAAATCCGAGAATGTAAGATGCCGGTGGTCCATTCCAAGGTCCGCTCGAACTGAGCCTTGATCAGTGCCCAATTTCATGGCTATGATTACCGCGGAACTCTGAGCTAACGGTCACCGTCGGCTTACATGGTAACGACCGAGTAGAAAAAAGGGTCGTTACTTTAACCAACAGCCCTGTAAAAATACTTTAAATTAATTGCGGATTGTTCTTCTTTTGTAAGCACCGTTTTTTTCCCGTTTACAGCAGAGTCTTTGGTTGGGCCCATGGCTCTTTACGGGAGCCCGTCTGCACCGATACAGAGTAACGTCTCGAATCAAGACTAATTTTAACTCGGCGTGAGTCACGATTCCCAAAACACGCTCATTAACCTAAATTGATTTCACAATGGTCTATTTGCAGCAATGCACAGGTAACAACCTTGGCGATGAATAGCTTTCACCTTGCATGCATAAAATAGTTCTCTCCTAGATTTAGGATAGGCTCTCCGTAATAGGGAGTTGCAGAAACGAATGACAACAGTTGTGAGTTATGTCTGCCAATCTGTACATGCGCCTACTCAAAAGAACTACACACCGTTTGACTCGTTTGATGGTAGGCCTACACTGGCACTTTGCAGAACTATCCTGTGAACAAGTAGCACAACTTGTGCGTATGTTGGCTTAGCAATGACTACTATTATTCATGTCTTTTTACAAGAAATATCTTCCGTATTGTCAAGTACCATGTATCTTCTTGTTTGTACAGTCAACAACATTTCGGAATATTCTGGCCCCGTACTAACCTTTTTTCCCCAATTGTGAGAGCACTTCCAGCTGGTTTCCACAACCTGGGCCTATTTACATAACAGCCCCTCAACTAGGAACTTGCCGTACAATTTTCAACTAAGCCAAACAACCAGTCAAAGAATGTACGTGTGTCGTGGTATTTTGGGTGGTAACCTTATTCTTTTGGGGACTTGAACCCGCACTCTGCTGATCAGAAGCACCATCACAGAGCTTGAGTCCGGTGCTCTTACCAGCTTGGCCCCGATACGCCGCTATTAACTGTATAACCAGTGTGTGTAATTACTTGACTATAGAGCCAACATATCCTGACCAGACAAAAAGGAGAGCTATAATAATTGGCAAAGCATAGAACTTTCTTTTGTTTACAAACATTAAATACTTTGGTAAGGGCAGCACAAACTTGCCCATTATATAAAAATTAAAACATTTGCTATGAACAATACCGAACAGTTTTGAATTGTTTTGGGTGAACACTATATGTTCATCACTGGACTTGGCTTGATTAGTAGAATTCGTTGTATAAAATTATGATAAGTTATTATATATATTTTTTCAGTGAAGGCCTCCCGTTCTTTTGCCAACCGCGATACCCATAAATGAGTTTCCATTACATTAGCTTTACATAATGTGTGCAAGTTTTACTACCACGGACTTTGCCGCAAAATTAAATTACTTTGTTACAAAAGAAATGTACAATACTAAGGAAGCCTGTTGGTGCCATGGTAATATTTACTCACCCGCGGGGTCGCCAAATAGTTTATTATCTGGCGGTCACGAGATTAAACATTTCACTCCCATGTCGCCAGGGCACAATTTCATAAAGTTGTTTACCGATAGGCAAATTTGTGTGCTTTATACTATAGCAGAAAAAAATTGCGTAAGCAAAATTTTGTTTCTCGATTGACCAAGAAGATTTTGACAACGTGTGTGCGCGTTCACATTGGATTTGCATTGTTGCATCTGCTAGTAATATAGGAACCTCTTGCAAGCCGGTGTGCTTTTTGCTTTGCCAAGGCTGGATTTCACTCTTTCAAAGTTTTAGACTAAAATTCACTTTAATCGACTGAAACTAGTGACAACTGCAAATGATGTTTTCCCATTTTTCAATCGATTAGAGTGCATTTCAGTCTCAATACTTTAAAGATCAAAGAGTTGAGATTGATCGTAAGTGCAAGTCAATCTTAACTGATAAGCAAAGTGTGACGTCACAATACAAATCACTACATATGATAAATCTTAGTGCTTTGTGAAATCCGCCCGGTCTTTTACGGTATGAAATAGAACATACAACTGTGCACAGGGCCGCTCAGCAAGGAGAAAATGTCTCAAGCAGAAAGTGCGCCTACTTTCAAACTTGTTAACATTGGCAACAGGCACCAACGGACTTCCAAACACAATACGGCATTAGAATAAAATACCCGTGCTAATGAGATACCGTTGTGTTTAGAAACTTTAGAAACTGCCATTCTTTGGTGTCGTCACACGTAGAATTCCCGATCGAAGGGCTTGACCTTCAGCCCATTTAACGGTTTCCTGTCCTTCATCTCAATAAGTTGAACCTTTTGAGCTTTGGCCTTTGCCTTCCCCTTCCCCTTGGGTGGTTCGGGCTTCTTTGGGGCTGGTTGCTGTTGCTGGTTTGCCGGTGATTCTTCACTACCGCCCTCTTTGTTTCTACGGCGCTTCCGAATGCGATGGATCTTGTATGTCCTTAGCAGTATGGCCGTAGCCACTATGAGGAGAATGACGATCCATATGACTACCAGGACGATGACAGAGACCGGTGGGGGATAGGTGGTGCATTGTACGTCTCGGTCTTGGGTGACTGCCATGGTGTGCTTCATACTGGGCGGCCAGTCGCAGATTGCAGCATCCAGATCGCGGCCCCACGCCTGGGTCATGGACGCCTCGCCAAACCACTTAATCTCGCAGTCACATTTCCATGGGTTGTTGCCAACCCGCACGGCACCCAGCCTCGGTAAATCCATCAGAGTCCTCTGGTCCAAGGTGTTGATAAAGTTATTCTGGAGGTCAATCTCCCTCAAGTTGGTCCCTTGGAATGCATCAGACGGGACATACGAGATCCCGTTCCAGGACAAGTCAAGATGGGTCAGAAAGGTTAAATTTCGGACATTCGGGACTTCCATCAGCCTGTTCTTTTTCAAATTCAGTTTCCGTAGATTCTTGAAGGGCGTGAATCCAGTATCAGAGATATTGTTTATGGTGTTAGATGCCAGATTCAGTTCCTGTAAATTGGGAAGGCTCACCCTCAACAGGAACTCGATGTCGAACAGGACGTTTCGTTGCAAGCCCAAAAACGTCAGCTTCTCCATGTTCTTAAAAGGCTCCGAACTGAGTAGCTCAAAGAGGTTATTCCCAAGGTCGAAGTACTCCAAGGAAGTTCCTTCTATAAACAGAACGTCGGTTAAGTTTGTGAGGAGGTTATAACTCAGGTCCAGGTGTTGTAACTTTTTCTGTCGAGAGAAGACACCCAGGGGCAAGTCACTGATCTGATTCACGCTGAGATCCACACGGGTCATCTCCTTCAGAGGCAGGAACGCATTATATTCAAGGCGAGTTATCCCGTTCTCCGCCAGATCCAGAGTGTCCAGAAGAGGAGACAGTCCCGGGAAAAGCCAACCCTTCGTAGAGTTACCGTCAGGCAGCTGGTCATAGACAACGTTGGCCGAGTAGGACCTTCTGAGGTCCAGGAGGCGGAGGTTAGACAGACCCACGAGCCAACCGTACGGCAGGCTGGAGAGTGTGTTGTCTGACAGGTATAACTCTTCCAGATTGTCCAAGCAGTGGAACGTGCCCGACTTGATAGTATGGAGGCCGTTACTCCTGAGGGAGAGCACGCGTAGCCTGTCGGCATCGGTCATGCAACCCTTCGAGAGGATCGTGATGTTGTTATTGTCCAGTAGAAGCCTCTGCAGTTTGGACATCCCAGTGAAGCTGTGTTTTGCCAGACGGTCTATACTATTGTCACTCATGTCCAACAACTGCAGACGGCTGAGGTTCCGAATCTCTCTCGGAACGGCGTTGAGCTTGTTTCCCGCCAAATACAACTCAGATACGTTGTAAATGGACCTAAAGGCGCCCTCTTGAATTTTGGTGATGTTGCACCTGGACAAGGACAGGTACCTGGTCTTGACGATCCCGACCAGGTCACCTTCCTCGATGACATTGAGCATGTTATTGTCAAAGTTAAAGAGGCGGTAGTTTGCAGGGAGTGTGTCTGGTATCCGTTTCAGGCCAACACCGCTGCAGTTTACAGTGAGTAGAATGTCGTTGCAATCGCAAACCTTGGGGCACACGGGGGCCATCTCTGCACCCGTTGCAACGACAACTATGATGACCAATATTACCACCTCAATCCGCAGCAACATAATGAATTTAGCCGTCAACTACACTGGGCGATACTGACAGGCAGACGAGTTATAGAGCACCAAGCAATTTCCCTGTTCTTCTGTTTGTCTCTAACACTCACCTTAATGTAGTAGCTCCATAGCACTACTGCACTCATTGTATTATCACCAGTGCATTCCGGTGTCTGGGCCACGTTGGTTGATACTCCCAACGAAATGCCGCTGGATGAAGTGTCGACGATCAAGTATCGGTGTATTTACTAGGTTACTCGATTACTGTGAACTCGTCAACCACAACGTATTTGCATGACCACAAAACGCAGTCGATTAAGGCTGTCTAAGATAATGTGATTCGATTAAAACGCCTTCGACAGTCACTTTTGCTCGGGATAACGACGTCCATGAAATGGTTGAACACTGTCATTGGCAAGTCCACAACAACTGATGAAGGAATACGGTCGTTAACTTAATCAGCGAGAGGAAAATTTCTCCACTCCGTTGCGCTCCCGTACGCCGCGTGGAGATTGCATCCCGGGTCGTTCGCCCCTCCGTGCCCTAAGTCTATAGTCCTCTCTCGGTCGTACTGTTAAATCACCCCGTGGCGTTGTTTGTCAAATCAACCCCGTCCGTTCCACCATCCGCCACACGGCTGCTTGCTTCGTCCGTTAACGCGGTCCCCGTAGCTGTCAGTCGTCCCTGGATTTCTGTGGGTGCATGAATAAAAGAGAGACAGAACGGAAATAAACGCAAGGTATGAGGTGTGGGTACAGACAAGCCTACGAAGGAAAAGGTGAGAGAAAGCCGGAGGGGCTGGAGCACGTCACGACATGAAACGTCACCGACACTCCGGGGAGTGAACAATAAGCCCGCAAAAGGGTCTTCTTGAAGGGAGACTACACACCGTTGTGTTTATACCCACCAGCACCGAGCAAGCGACATTCTACGCAAGGGAAGACTGTACAGACAAGCATCAGCAAGAGAGCTTACTAATAATTTACACGGGCTACTCTAGAGGCATTTGGCTTGAGGGGAGACTATACGCTGAACTGTAACGCATCGCTAAGCATGAGCAGCATTTTCTCCTTGTGGTGAATCATGCGTTAATATGTCGTTTTCATTTTCCTCTGTCCTTGATCCCAAAGTATAACCACGAGCTCATTAATCAGTCAGAGCAGCTCTGTGCTCAACAACTGCGCTTTCCTCTTTTAATTTCTTCATGCTTTCTTGGTCCCCCTTTAAAGACTCCCCCGCCCCTTATTGCAAAGCTCATTTGCATTCCGCACACGGCTCACTCAAGCTTTAATAGGCCCATTTTCACGTGGGTCTGCTCATGTGGTTGTGCTGCACAGAATGAACATTTTGTGAACTTTAAACGTTAAACCCAGTGGGTGAAACGCAGAATTTGAATCTTCAGATCTTCGGATGGGATATCATTGGTCTCGAGTAAATTAAGTGGAGACGCATAAAGACGATCTGATGTTCGGTGACTTTACAGCGTCCAGCTGTTTTAAATATTGCGTTTGTTTTCGTGAGGCCATCTTACGAAACAAGGCGCAATTCAATTCAACTCAATGTAACACTTTCATTTTCACTGCACACAATAACAGTACTGTAATACCTGACTGAAAATATTACAGTGGAGGCAGAATTCAAACAGCGGGTTTGCTGGTGGATATTCCTTGGGAAACATTACAACAGTAAAACAAAAAAGAGAACAGAACAGAACAGAACATTATATTAAAACAATAAGCAGTAGACTTACAAAACTACAATTAAACACATCAGAAACAGATCAGGTTCCTTAGGACCCGGGAATCCAGGTCAATGTTCTGACCTATAGTTTTGAAAGTATATACGTGTATACTTATTTCGCTAGCGGCAATTAAAATAAGCCATGGTGTTCAGAGATTTCTCAAATGCTATATACATTTTGTCACTTTTGACAGTATTTTTTGAAAAGGACATAATTATCTCTGCAGGATTAGTACTCTATCCTTCATATTGGTACTAATATTTGTTTTACGAATTCTACCAATTAGCCGAACATTGTCTTTAACATATGAACATCTGGCTTATCAATTTACTCTGCAAGCTTCATCATACAAGTTATTAAAAAAACCAATGTGCATCCATTCTCCATAATTATCACCGATGCCCTCTCATGCAAATAGTTTCTTGACCGACGGCTGTTCCCGACGGATGTTCCGAGGTGAATGCCGCTTGTAAATTTTCACAGTAAACGGCTGTCAAAAAATTCAAGCATTGTCCTTTAAGACTGTACATAATTCGATGGATGGTTTATGGCAAACTACAAGTACATCCGAAAATATAACAAAATGTCGTCCGTGTCGAATGTTTCCATATGGGGTAATGTCACCTCCAAGAAAGTTGTGGAAACAGCCGCTGAAAAGATAAATAAGCGCTCATCTTTTATCATTGTGTTGAACACGTAAATGTAATATACGGTTTCGACGAAAACGCGAGGATTGTTTTAAGAACATGCATTTCACGCGTTAGGGCCTTTGGCTGTTTTTAAGCACACGATAGCCGTTAATATGAACGTGGGCCCCACTCTTTAAAACGCGTGCACAACATCAGTAACTGTCAAAGGCCAGTATCCACGCTTTATGTGACCCAGCATATTTGAACAAAAGAAGAAGGTGTTTTTCCTATTTTCAAACATCGAGTTTTGGACAAAGATATTTCTCATAAAGTATAGTATTTCAAGCGATAATATTTCCCTAAGAGATTTTTTCCACCATGACCATCTTTTTACCCTGTAAGTTATGTGCAAATCTGTGCACCAGTGGCGCAACCAGATTGTTTTTTTTTTTGGGGGGGGGGGCGTGGCGGGGAGGGATGTGGCGGGCACAGTGCGGGAGTCTTCCCCCACTCAAAACTCTTGCCCCCAAACCCCCCAACAAAAACCAAACAAACAACAAACAAACAAAACAACAACATTAAACAAACAAACAAACAAACAAGAAAAACAATTAACAAACAAACAAACAAAAAACAATGAAAACATCTGGTTAAATCACTGCTGTGAATATTTATATTCGCTCTTACCAATGTTGTGCACACCCTTTAAAAAAAGAGGAGCAAAAAAAAGGAATGAAATAATACAAAAACAGAAAGAGCTGTTGATCATTGTTACTAACTATGACGATGTCCTGTATATCTGGCAATGGGTGCAGATGATATGCCTGCAAAGTGAACTAAATCATTTAGCTATGAGCTAAATGTTGCATTACTCAACTCTTATATTTCTATACTGCTACATGATATCTCACCAATCACCGTTCAATATTAAAGGGAATGTATACGTTTCGCAATCACCCTTAATAAAAACTTACTTGGTTAGAAGTACAGCAGCTTCCAATATAGTATACAGCATTTAGAGAATCATTTTACTTCGAAGTAAAGTGGTTATGGAAAAAGATAAAAGTTTTTATCCCCCAAATGTGAATCTGGGCAACGTTACTGTCAAACACGTTTCTCAGATTGTGTTCTCTAATTACGGACTGTTTTTCCTGCGTATGGACATAACCGCTCTGGATTTTCGGCGATATCTCAAAAACGCTACCACCATTTGAGATGAAATGCTTACTGGTTAGTTTAATTGTATATATCTACATTTTATATAGGGTAAAACAATCGAACGGTTCCCCAAAATAGTCTTCGTTCGTTTTGTTTTCTCGTTTTATACGCGCGAGCCTTGCACAGTGTGTCACGGTATAACTTTTTAAACTATTTTGTATTCGATTGCTTGAACTTGTTCTGAAATAAATGAACTTTGAACATTGAAAGGTCAAGATTTACTCATAAGTTTCTCAAACAAACGTCAGGTGTCGTTGTTTCCTGGATGGGGTGGCAACTGTACTACCTTTATACAAAGAGGGCCTAAGCCTCGTTACACAAAGATAGGCCTAAGCGTGGCTTAATTAACAAAGTAATTATATGTTCAGAGTATAGCGTGATTGTTAAGTTGAAAACATTGCTATGACCAAAACAAATTAAATTAAAACAACGACACAGACATTGATTAATAAATAAATACCAATTAAACATTTACAATGCTAGCTTAATGAGACGGTTGGTTCCAATACTTCTCCGTAGGTAAAACATGTTCTCAGAGGATATTTCGCATTGTACGCAATTTATTTTCGCCCCACACGGTAATTTTTCTAAAATGGTTTGTCCTCTCAGCATTGTGCCGTGGTTAATATTCGGCAGTGGGATAAAGTTAATACTTACTGGGCTTTCAGAGCAAGTATTACTAGCAGTCTCTTTCTTGATAGTGTATATTTTCTTTAAGATACTGGTCAGTCTGTTGAGCACAGCTGGCATGGGTATGATCTGAAACGGCATAGACACGCCTAGTGATCACGCACCACGAGGCCAGTGAGTATCGCATAACCACAATAACGAGCAGTCTGGAAAACCCTGCCGTGTTTTTTTTTTTTATCCTTATGTGATTTATTATTATGAATGAAAGGGCAGCATAATAACATCTCGTGATTGTATGCTGTAACGATATTATCAAGCATTCGGGTGAATTGTACATGGCAAAGATCGTTAATTATCAACGATGAGCCCACCAACCCCAAATAGATACATGGACGGTGTTATTGCAAACATCTTTAGATAATGAGTGTTTATTTAATGAGAGTAACAGTTTAATATCTTCTTATGTACTAGCAAATGAAAGTAGTACATTGAAGCAAACACAAAACAGAAAAGGGGGTTTATATTTTAAGTAGTTCATGCTCATTATTTCATTTGTTTATTTATTTGTATTTCTAAATTTGACGAACGATCATCATCAGTGTGCCAAGAATATTATCTGTCGACGCACTGACCTGGATCGGGCCGGCAGTTAACTCTGTACCGTCACCAAGACAGATCCGTCGGTAGGCCTATTCTCCGGATACGCGCTTCAGTCGATACTACCGAGTACGTGTTTGTACACCGGAAGCGCCACTATTGCCTCTTGATTTGCATGTGTAGCTATTCGCTGTTGCAATCCACTTAGTTACTACACCTTCATCATGATCCTCTCAAGCACATTAGCATAATTTTAGTGCTTTACTGGAGTGTCTCACTCACGTTTTCCGGATAAACCCACCATCTATTATAACAGATGAATAATAAAAGACCTTACCTACTCAAGCCCCAAGTATGTGGTCACACGCAATATGACACACTATCAAGCGTCCCTGATGCGCATCTGAAATACGCCACGCATAATCAGCTCTCTTTGCTATGAGACAGGCACACACCTGCGATTTTCCTTGTTTTAATTGGCAGTATAAATGAGGGACAGATGTGGTTTTCCTTAAATTTTTCTGTCAAATAACAAGATTGGTCTTTGGAAAAGTTTACCACCGACTTGTTTCCCGGAAATGTTGTTTACCATTAGTTATCAAATTCAGTGTTACTTTAAATTAATTTGTTACCAAATAAACTGCCACTAACAGAGTCATTTAAGAGGGGCTTGAAGGTTAAATTCAGTTTTGTTATGTACTCATATTTTTCCCCACGAAAGTGGAGAGAAAAAGTATCCAACCCCGCTGTAAAATATCCTGTTATTTTTTGATACTCAACTTTCAGAGGTAAATTTGAGAACATTGCGTCATCGGACACATGAACAAAAAATAGGTTTGTACAATCCAAAGAAGAATTTTTGCGCCAGTTAAAAGGCCATTATTCAATACCGTTTTGATTGAATATCTTCAAACTTCAGGAATGAGCTAATAATTCTCTGTACAAAAATGTGCAGACCATACACTTGGAATGTGACGTCGTCTAACATTTATAGATTTTGACAAATAGATGCACTTGAAGGGTATAAATACAGTGGCATTTACACCATTTTAAAACAGTGGCTTTACTGGGGGGGGGGGGAGCACGTGCCCCCGTGTCCGCCTCCCAATTGATGCCCTTGCCCCATTTGAATTCTGGACTATTTGGATTGGAAATTTCTAGAGTTTTAATGTGATAATTTCGATGTTTTTAAACCCATTTTTCCATTTAAACGCAGACGATCTGTTGTTACACTAAAGTTATCTTATAAAAATAGTAAATTACAAATCAATTTTGCTGAAAAGTTTTTTTTTTTTTAGAAAAAGGGAACTGGAAACTTAGCCAGAAGTGCCCCCCCCCCAAAAAAAGTGGTGCAAATTTGAACACGAGTACATCGTAAAACTGATTTTGACCTTGGAGCCCGTCTTCAAAAACGTGCCGTGTATTAGGCACAACTGAGAATGTTTGCCGTTTCTTGCAATTGTATTCAACAAAGTTTGGATTTCTACACACTTTCGATGGAATGACAGCGTCACAGACATGGATATTTCATGTCACAATCAATTTTACACCAAAGAAAAATGCAGATAAAAGTTCGGTTCATAACATCAGTTCGTCACCCAAACTTCGTCGCTAAAAATTAAATTCAGTTTTAAAGGCAAGGTGTTCTTTTGGTAATTACTCCGGAAAGTTAATGACCATAACAAAACTTACTTTTTAAAGAGCATTTGAGAGCTGTTGATGTTATAAAACATTGTTAGAAACGACCCACTTTGAAGTAATGTAATTTTAGAGAAAGAGGTAAATTTTCACCCAAAAATTTGAATCTGAGAAAGGCTTTCTCAGGCAAGTAGACGGTAGGGTCTCTAGTGAACACACAAGAAAGAAACATTTAATTGGGACACACAAAGGAAATGATATAAAAATGGATTAATGAGGACACACGATGGAATATTGCGTATAGCCTAATACATATTTATCCTGTCAGAATGACCTCCTATCATCGTGTATTATTCATCAATAGAGTTTCTTTTACCCTCTCTTAGATAAGAAGGTCTACACCTACTGATCTCTATTATACAGTATAATAGAGATCAGTGTCTACACCTTAGTGGATTGTTTGTTCACAATTCCTAGGGTACCTGTTGCTTTTATTTTGTATTTTAGCCGTCGTTTCACAGGTCATTAACCCCGTTTTCCGTATTACGTAATCAGGTGGTGAGAGAAGGGCGTGTGAGTGTAGTGTGTGTAGGTGTGGTTTGAAATGAGACAGAAGCTCTGTGACCTTTGACTGAGACGCCGGCCAGCATTTGGCATTGCTGCGTGTTTGGTGGGTTTGATTTTGCCCCCTCCCGTAAATTGCGGCCATGTGCTGCACGGAATCATGTGTAAGGTTACCTTACGACATCGGTGATATTTTATGGAGATTGATAAGTGTCTGCTGACAACAGACTGCAGGACTTGGATTGACAAGTAAACAAAGCCAACAGGGATGAGCTATTGTCTGCCACTATTAAGTCGGTGTTATAAAGATAATTAGATCTAAATATATTGTGAGACTGATTGTAAGGTTAAGCCTCATATCAATACTTGGTGTAACAAACAACGGACCTGCTGATCCACTACCGGTACTATAGTGTTTATTTATTTTTGAAGTGATTGTATTGTTAAGCCTCGTTTCAGGTATACCTGGTGTAACAAAACAAACGAATATTTTTCTTATAATACAAAGACTGAGGTCTGACCACGGCTTTCCACCTTTCCAAAAGGTAACCGCCTTTTTGTTGTTTTGGCCTATATCTATATTGTGATTCGGATCACTGAAACTGAATCGATCATCATGTATTATATTTAATTGTATGTTCTTTGCATTATTTTCTTTATTAAATTTATTGAATTGTATTTACAATTTTGCCGTGTGAGTTTTCTGTCATCACTGTGCAGTATGATAAAAGTTTTGAATACACGGTTGCTACCGGCTGCACGCTGGCGGCCATTGAGGCTGCCGGGACGGTTCCATTTTATTAGAGGGTGTTGTTATCTCTAAATGTTGTAAATTCACCAAATCTTTACGCTAGAGAACATCGTAAATGGTTTTTGTGTGTGTTGCCAACTGCTTCAGTAATTTAATAATTTAATAAACAACACATATTTACCAATGTAAACGACATGTATTACATAATTTTGTTTAAGATGTGTACGTTTCCTCAGAATTAACACTACCTGTGGCAAATGTTCCCGTCCGTCAACAGACGATCGTCTGCTTGCAAACCAAGTATAGGCAGAAACCATTTTCTCAAAAAAAAACCCCTAAAAATCGTCAAATATCCAGAGGATGTACGGAGGGATTTTGTTTAAACTTCCATCCTACATTTTTCACATTATGTCTATATTTTCAGCCATTTTAGGGGAGACGTTTTGTAATAAAATTCCCACCTGAACCCATTCATACACCTTAGCCGCTGTAATAAACCAACGGAAAATTGTCGGTAATATTTTTACGCATTTTATATAAAACTAACCACCTGAACAATTGAAAATGCTCTTACGATATATACTGTTATGTTTTCAGTGCTGTTTAAAGAGACCATTTTAACGGTAAACATGATTTTCTTTTTGTTTGTTACTGGTCATCACCTCTTTTTAAAATGGAAAGTACCCAAACCGCGATCGCAAATGATTGCGCAATACCCCTTCCGCCCCCCCCGGCAATTGCCAACTGTATACCCTACCTTTAACTGAAACAAATTATAATTTAACTTTGAATTTAAAGGCAGTGTATTATTCTCAGGCAATGCAATTAATGTTGAACAACATGGAATTCTCTTCTGGTATTTTGTGTCAAAATCTCTACTGCGAGCAGAGCATTTTGACAAGTTTTACGACAAAAAAGGTAGTGTGAAGACATAAACGAAGTGAAATTTGAGACGGTGCGTGCGCCTGAAGGGCCAAACAGTGGACATTTGCTCTCGATGAAGCCTGTCAACGAAGTAACACGTGTTTTTTATATTTTTTATTGAACAAAATAAATCATGAATTAATCAAATAAGCGAGGTATTAGAGTTTATTGATGGCTTCGATGATGTCGTGTCATCGCCCTAGGATTTGGAAGGATGGGGTCAGTGACCTCGAACCATCCCAGCACTTTTTTGTATAGGATGTCAAAGGCAAAAGGGTGTAGGATGTAAAAGGGACACTTTGTTCACAGGAGCGGTATAAAACATCAATCATTTTTCAAAAATAACATAAGTTAAAAAAATGTGAGGGGTTAAGTGTGGTGATGGGGTCAAGGTGGCAGCGTCTTCAAATAAATAAACTCATAAATAAATTCTTTATGAATTATGTTCAAATGAGCATTATATAAACTGTACTCCAAATATGCTCAGAGAAGGCGCATTATGCAGCCAATCCAAAAACTTTCGTTGTATGTCCAGGGCATTCTATATGCATCACACACAGTGCACAATACCAGTGGCCAATTTCACAAAGAGCTAAGATTGATTTGAACTGTGTATCAATCTCAATTGCTAAGCAAAGTGTGATGTCATAATACACATCACTGTGGTAATCTCGATCAATCATCCTAAGATGAACCTTAGTGGGTGCTTTGTGGAATCGAGCCCTGTGGGCTCATTTCATGACTCTGCTTACCACATCTAATCTGCGCTTACACTACACCCTGTGATTTTACGGGCTGTTAGCACATAACTCAGCGGTAAGCAGAGCCCATGCAATTGGGCTCTGCAGTTTTACGTCCCATCCGAAAGACGCATCTTGATATTAAGGAGAACCTTCATGTCCCAGACAGTTCACCATCTACTTACCACAGTCAATGGTTCTTCATTTGGCAGCTGTACCATTAGCTCTTACATTGAGCATGTAAATCAACTGCATGAATGGCTCTTTTGATTACCACACGATTTCAAGTTTTAACTGATTCAATAACTGTTCGAGGCATTTGGTGTAGACTGCCCATTTCCAGATACAAATGTGAAGTTGATCTAAATATTAGATAGAGTCTCATGTTTGTGTTAAGTTATTTTAAAGGCAAAGATTACCTTTGTTTTTATTTTATTTTTAAAATTCTATAGAAATGTAGATGTACACAATCAAACTAACCTGTGAAAATTTCATTTTAAAAGGTGGTAGCGTGTTTGAGATATAGGCAAAAATCTGGAGCAGTTTATGTCCACGTATTAAGAATGATCCATAAGTGGAAAACATATTCTGAGAAACGTTTTTATGCATGAAACGTTTCTCAGATTGAAATTTATTGAAACCCCTCTCTGTCAAACCACATTCCTTTGGAGGGAATCATTTCTCAAAGTGTTATACATTACCCACAGCTGCAGTGCTTCTTACCAAGTAATTTTTTATGATCATAAATTGTTTGAACAATTACAAAAGGTATAATACCCTGCCTTTAAAAGCTTCGTGTCAGTCATCTGTGAACCCCAAAGCTTCCCAAATAAACCATAAGCAATATTGCCGGTTCTTCACCTATGCAATTACACTCCGCTGTGGTTTGACCCTGCAGGGGAACGTGGCCCTAATGGCGCGTGGCATAGCAATCCTTCCATGTCAAATGTTAGCAAATTAAGAAGTGGCTCACTTGCGCAGCTGGTGGATAATAGGCTGGGATAATATTTTATTGATTTTTTGAAGAGCACATTATTTTGTCTATCGTAAAACCCCCACCCCAAAACAACAACTTGTGGACACTTCATGAAGGTGTAAACCGGTAAGCAAGCTGCTGTGCTTACTACAGCAGAAAAACATACATAAGCAAAGTCATCGTGGTCAAGTGGCCTAAACTGCAGGGCTTACACTCAGTAGCACAAGGTTGTGGGTTCGAATCCAGCAAAGCTATTCGCCGATTTCACAATGACAAGAATATACGCATTGTTGTCTAGTTACTGAATTGGAGTGTTCATGAAATAGAAACTCTGCAGTAAGCAGAAAACGTCTGCTTTAATACAGGCATATGAAATTTAACGCAAATGAGGCGGACGTATAAGAAGTCACCGAATGTACGGGTTATGTTTTGCCATGAATTCATAGTCCACAATTATTGTGATTTAATAGAGAATTCACGCTACCCCGTGACGTCATACGTTACGCCATCTGCCATGAAAGTGTGTGCTGACTACACGCGTATTACGACTACAGTTACGCATTCGCCTGTCAAGACGGCAGCCTTGAAGATTTACGTAACGCATTACGAGAGAACGGTTTAAACGTTTTAAACTTAACCATAGAACAGTATAATGAGCTAAACTTGACATGTGAGACAATTTTTGTTCGCACATCGAAGTACTTCAGGCCTACAGGTAGGCCTACTGGTATGATATTTATGAGAAAAAAAGCTTAAAATCATGTTTAAAAAAAAAATCACAAGTTGTATTGATCATAACTGATAACGTATCTTTACGGGACTGGTGGGCCTAGATCATTTTAAAACCCCGACCAAACAGGAAGAAACGTCAGCAAGAGTGTTGTGTCACAAGAGCTTCCAATAAAAACAAAAATGTTGGCCAATCGATTGTTGAACTACTTAATTCACTCTTGGGTCTGCATGACCAAGAATAGAGACACTGCATAGGCACTCACTACGGCAACCTGGCCCAGAATGACCACGTTCTGGTTAACCCAATATCACTGTTTTGTCTTGTCCCGCCATTTCACACCACCTTCATCAAGATCATCAAGAACTACCAGGAATAGATGCTCTAGTTACCTTTTGTTACTGGATTTAATCATCCGTAACGTTCTTGTATTTTCTAGCGTGTACTTGGCTTGTCCCCTTCATTGCACTCGATGAAGTATTAGTTGCTACGACAGCTCATGCATTTTGTTTATGTAGTTAGTTCGTCTTTAAGTGCTACCACTACCTTCCTTGTTTTATCGGACCAAGACGGCTATCTCTATCATTAAATTGCCTCCATTATCTTTATAAGCTGAGAGACGTGTGTTACTGTCTCCTCATTATACAAACGATTCACATCACGTTCATGACCGTCCCCAGCGCCCCAGTTCAGAGACAACCAGAAGTGGCAAAAAAAGTAAAGCGCGCCAACAAAATTCATGCTATTCATTATTTTAGGTCCAGCGATCGCACCTGCATGACGAGCACATTCCGGCGGGGGAAGGACGGTTGATCCTTCCCGCAGGGCTTCGGACACTCTTTCCCCCCCTCTATAATTGGCAATGAGGCCGGTGTTCAAAGCTCGGCGTTGCTTTGTTGGTTACGGATCTCCTTGACACTTAAGATATCGTCGTGTGTTTTGGAAGAAGGACCGTACTGAAAAGTTCCCGGCGAAAGGGTGTAAAATGTTAATATGCAAAATTGTGTTTCAAGAAACCTGAGTCTGAAAAGTTCGATTGGTTTTTCTGCCATTCATAAATTATTATAGGAAAGAAGGTTAAATTCTGCATTGGAATGGGGAAACATATATTTGTGGGTGATTCTAGCAGCACGTAACAGTAATGCCATATGGTTGTTTTTGTCATGAGCAACAAATTGTACTTTGTGTGTCTGATAGAAGAGGGTACAGATTTACGCCCTTCTTCCAGGTACTTGATGAAATACAACGTCATTTCTCGGGTTGAGATTTTTATAACTTTAGTAATGGAAAATAAATTGAAATTTATCAAGACGTTCGCTGTAGTAGATTAATTTAAACTGGCCACCGCAATGAGCATAAATAAAAGTCTAATTGCCCTTTTCGAAACCACGGTTTTCTCCAGGTCAGGCTCTGGCTTAGGCTCTGTCAGTTGATTTAAAAACGTGTACCTTCGGTAGGGGGTTTTAAACAGGCGGACAGAGCCTAGGTTCTTTAAGCTGAAGCCCAGCCGTGTATTCGAGAAATTAATAGACTTTTAAGGGCACATCCGAATTAATGGCTATGTCAGTGGCTATGGCTGAAACGCCGAATACCCCTATTCTCCAACGCTGTCATTGAATAGCCATAGTCGTAGCCGGACTCGGACGCGGCCTCACTCAATATTTATGGACATCTTGGTCGGGTTTCCTGTAGGCAGGCTATCTCTCAATCTAAATACAGCACCAGACTAAAATCCTTTCAAAGACAGCAACTACTATAAACAAAACAACCTCGGCACCAAGACTCCTTTTTTTTCACGCACACATGTTTGTAAATGGTGTAAACCGAGGACACCCCATGGTTTGAAATTAGTCTTTTTTAGCGACGTTCCCATTGGTTTTAAACACAAAACAAACCGAGGACTGTCCCCGATATGTCATTTTCCCGGATCCTTATTGTTAAAGTCCTCGGTTTGAATGTGCAGACATGTTCACACACATACGCAAGTGTTAAGGATGCAATCCTTTTGTGTACTGCCATTTGTTGTTACGCACTCTCAGACAGGGGACCTTTGCCCAATTGGGGACCCTATTGTCCCCCATTTTTTAAAATGGTCCCTGGTTTGAATGTGTACACCTGTACATCTGCCCCTAAACGCCGAAGAATAAAGAACAAGTTTCATTTTGCATTTTCTAATGATGCAGACTCCTGAGATGGTAAGTTAGTACTCCTTGGCGGTTTCTGGGGATTAAGAAATTGAAACAAGAGAACCGTCCTCTCGTTAATCTGTAAACCATACCTAATCTGGTCCCTGTGATCTTAAGGTTCGTTGCTATGGTAACAGAACCCTCCGACTGCTGTGAAAACTGTAAAAGTATTAACTCATGCAGTCACGTTTTTTAACAGTCAAGTCGGCCATGACACTTTTAATGGATGCGTTCCAAATGAGAAAAATACACATTTTCATTATTATCCAATTATTTGACACACATTTGGGCACAAAATCTATCATTTTATACATAACTCATGGCTGAGTGTTTTGATTATTATAGTAGTTCTTGCCTTCGTGTTATTTCTTGTCACCTTTGCCAAGGTTTCTGGATCTACAAATCCTTCGTTTACAGATGTTTCTTTAATTCAATGTCCTGGTTTTAATCAAGTTTTATTGGAGACGTCTGTAGATTTCGTGAAACTTTCAGTATTAGGCTATGGCCACGTTTTTATGGCATACAATATTCCGATTTCAAAAACCTATATATTGTGCTCGAGTCGATCCATCCAACATTCTGGTTTTCATAGCAAACAGGTTTCATTGAAATAAAGGGAGAATAAATACAAAACTAATACTTGCAGCTCCGAATAGTATGGAATACACATGCAGGGTGAGTTAAATAGACCCCCACGAAAAAAACAAAACCTATTTGCATAAATTAAATATCACTTTAAAAAACTGTGTGATTTCGTAACAAAGTCTGCTATTTTGTAGAACAACATTTTTGACTGCACAAAGTGGCGGACCGTATGTTCCGCCGGTTGTATTTCCAGAGGCAAATTTATGGTTATGTTATCACTGCTCCCTAATCACAACACACTGTAGGTGTTTTGGTGCATGCGCAAGTCTTTAAAAGGATAAGATGCAATTCAAAACAGAAACATTTTGAGGGATTTGAAGTCAGTGTGCCCCTTTAATGACACAGTTTTGCATCGCGTTGCTCTTACCCAAGTTTAGTCTATATGTATTTATATATATATATATCCAACTTTAGAGATTGGTACTAAAATAAAAACCCCGTAGTGATGCTGCGCCTCGTCTCGGGATCCATTAAGAAATTAAACTGTATCTACCAGTCAGACAAAAGACAAAAGGAAAACTTGAGGCAAGTTGCTTCACATGGCTTCCTGGTGTATTAGTCCAGACATACCACGATGCAATTAATATTTTATAAATTGACATTACTAGAGAGGAAAAAAAATACCCCGTTGTTTTAAAGCGTGCGGATCGGGGGGAGGGGTAATTAAGAAATTAGAGCATCATCGGAGAGTGAGCAGGCGGGAAGGTTTGTTGATGTACCCATGGGGAACAAGGTTGTCACGAGGAGATTTCCCTTTATCACACCCACCCCCTCCCTCTCGGCCGATCCTCGACCTCGCTCAATTCCGCAGGAACTCGAAACCACCCCTGGGGATTCTGTTGGATAGTAAATGATTGATGTGGTTCAGTAAAAAACCACGAAGGGCAACTCTTCACTGTGCTCATCAATTTTTTTGTTTAAAGATAGTGTTGTAAACAAAAAATACTCACTCAATGATTTTGTAAAAGTTTGATCCTGCTGGAAAAAAAAACCAACTTCTTAAATCACGTCATGTTACCTAGTTACCCTTTCCTCCACACAGCCCAAACCCACACATCGGAAGAGTTTCAATGACATTCGAAATATTCGAAGGGTTTTTAGTAATATTCTCAGGTGATAATTCTATGATAACTCAAGCAGAAATCCGTGGAACTTTATAGGACACCCCAGCCGTACAGTTCATTACAACCGGTAATAAAGCCATCGATTCCAGCCGTTTATGCCAAATATAATACAGCCTAAATGTGTGTTCTCAGCTGTCGGATTCAGCGGTCTGAACAAACACTGTACCGGATTGGATTGAAGGCAAATACCACCGGCAGAGGCGTCCCGTGTTTCTGTCTTAGACGACTGTTGCTAAAAAGAGTTTTCGATACCCCCTCAGCGAGCATCGGTACGCAGCGGCCAAAACGCGCTCCCTCCGTCCGCCTCCGCGATACCTCCGGTTTAGACTCGGTATACGTATCGCCCGCTGGGTATTTTGATAATACAGGAAAAGGATATTTGGGGAGAAAAGAGAAATAATGGCAAGATGGGCGGACTGTCTTGACAGCATTTAGATGTAATCCTTAATTTCGTCGATGTTCCAAAAATCTGTATGTAAGGTGTTGCGAGTATACAAGACAAGACAAATAAGAAAAAGTGGAAGAAGAAGAAAAAACAAAACAAAACAAAACAAACGAAACAAGAACGGCACACGCTTTCGGTGAATAATTTTAATGTTGTGACATGTTTTTTTTTTATAGAAACAACTTAAGTATAACTTCCTTCTTGTCAGCGGGTGTTATGTTGTTGTTTTTATATTGTTGTTGTTCTGTTGTTGTTGCTGCTGCTGCTGCTGCTGCTGCTGTTGTTGTTGTTGTTGTTGTTGTTGTTGTTGTTGTTGTTGTTGTTGTTGTTGTTGTTGTTGTTGTTGTTGTTGTTGTTGTTGTTGTTGGCCTTTGAAAAGGTTGTGGTTGAGAGCCAGTGATGTGAAAACCCGACGTTTCGGTCAGTATGCTCTGATCTTCATCAAGAGAAAACTACCTTTCCGTAGACTGTCCATAAGTATATCATTATTAGATGAGATGTTACCAGTGATTTCACAGTATTCAGTCACCTTCAATGCACCCATGCCATAACATTACTATTATTGCCCCCACTGTATTGCACGACCTCGCATTTTCTCCAATCAAATACCAATCAGTACACGTTCATTGGTAACGCGTGCCAGCCATGGCGATCGCCGGATTACGCACCCAGAAGAGACGATGTTATACGCGCACTTCCCTATGGAATACAGACCCCGGGTTCTGGTGGGTTCCGTAAAATTGAGTCAACCGTAGCGTGAATTTGAAAACGATCGGCTGTGGATCGCGTGTGGCCTTCATAATAATCAAGAAGACGGGTGCTGATGACAATGCTGATGACGTTAGGGATGGGGAGAGTTATTGATCTATGTCACTGGCGAAGTAAAACGGTATCTCTCTTTGCGCTAAACTAACACCTCGCATGGGATGATCAGTATCATATTGACCTACTTCAGCATTCTGGTAAGGATGCAGAGGCAATGCTGTTCACGAGAACATCATCTGATTGACGACTTTACCTCAGACAAATACGATTATAGCTCTGCACAAGCTGCTTTGAAACACTTAAATGTGTGTGATGTTTACATGTTTTAAAATTCGCTGAAGTTATACTGTCTGTATGCGTTTAGTAAAAAGGTTGTTACTTTTTTACTGTATGATTCGATGCTTTTTTCGAAACTGAATTTGTTACAACACAAATGAGGTAACCAACAAACAATAAATAAACTACCAACAAATATACTTAACAAATCGATGGCTGTGGAACAGTTACCCCCCCTCTCCCGACAACAATATTTTACCACACCTACCAAGAAAGTTGTACGTAAATTTATTACTAAATGGGAAGATCAGCTCCACATTAAGTACAACTTGTACAGTTGGTCCAAGGTCTTTGAAGCTCCTTTCAAATGTACTGTTGACACGAAGTTGCGGTGTTTCCAATTCAGAATTATTCATAGAATTTTAGGTTCTAATTGATTTCTTTATAAAATCAGCAGATCTAGCAGATCGTTTTGCAAAAGTGAAGTGGAGACCCTGCTTCATTTATTCTGTGGTTGTACCATCACTGTATCCTTCTGGATTTCAGTATTCTTTTGGGTTGAGGAAAAAACTGGTTTGAGATTTACTGTCAACAATGAGCTTTTACTTTTTGGTAAAATAGACGCTCAGTGGACGAATCTTAATCTGTTTCTTTTGATTTGCAGGTTTCATATTTATAAAATGAAAATGAATGATAAATGTCCGTCCTTACCGCTCCTGAAGAACGATTTCAGAAAATACTTCATTGCGGAGAAATGTATGTATGCCTCAAAATGGTAACATCACAAAATTCTTTAGTAAATGGGGTTCTCTGTCTGCACTGTGCCTCGACTAATGTTTGTTTTATATTAATTTCTAACATAAAGTTTGTAAATTAATCTGTTATTTCGTAATTATAACTACTGTTATTTTCCTCTTTCTGGTGTGAATCAAGAGATAAATAAATGAGTAGCACCCGGGGAAAAAAATAAAATAAATAAAGTTTACCACAATGCAACCTCGTCCCCAAACCATGTTGTTTTTCTTTATATTGGTATCATTCTGAAGCAAATGTATACGTGCACAGCGTGAGATCAGAGCACTTCCTGGAATTGGACAAACAGTCATTCAGGTGTAACGGAGCGATTGTCTTTTATCTGGTTGCCATGGAGATGCAATACAAAAAGCTTGGATTGTTATCTAGCGCAAGGTCAACCCAGAGCTCTCTTTGGTTGAGTGACGTGGTCAATCATACGTTACAGAGGTACGAAATTGATGAACAAAAGAGGGATGGCGAAGCGAAAAATTGTTGTGAAACAACGATTGTACTCAATCTCGAGACGCTGTTCTGCCAAAAATGCGATTTTTTTTACCACAACTTGACTGATATTGATAATTGAAGAATTCATTTATTCATGTCATACTCAACAGCAAATATTTTATGATATAGAAATATTTTTATGATATAGATTTATTTCTTCATGAAGTAAATTTTCCATTTAATCGGCATGAGAACATGCTGCTCTGTTCGAAAAAACACAAACTTCGAGAAAATCATGTTTGAAATAGAGTCCACCATTTTAGAAACAAACTAGACACTAAAAACGTGTACCAAAACTGCCGAGCCCCAGGAGTGCCATACCACTTATCGAGAAAACGGAATAATTTATCTCGCCTAGTCGACTTACTGAAAATGGTGTCGACTTGTCTTGTAGTGGTGTAGTGGTGTGTCGTGGCCGAGCGGATAAGTGCATCGGACTCAAGTTCTGGTGGTTAAGTTATTGGGATGTGGGTTCGAATCCCGGTCGTGACACTTGTGTCCTTGAGCAAGACACTTAACCATAATTGCTTCTCTCCACCCAGGGGTAAAATAGGTACGTGTGAGGGCAGAGATGGTTTATGTGAATGATAAGCTTGGAGCGCGGTAAACTCGCAGCACCGGCTGTATACTCCCCAGGGAGCTGAGATGGTTTAAGGAATGAAATATATGGCCCAGTGACCAGGGGTAATAAAGTTTGAATGCGCAGTAGAGTATATTCATACAGGTATTGCGCAATATAAATGTCCGTTATTATTATTAGTAGTAGTACAGCTCCCCAGGACGACTTTATGAACCAACAAGTCGACTTAATACCGTGGTAGGCCTATACATCGTCGTGGCAAGATGAAATATCAAGACAAGTCGACTCTTTTAAGAAAAAGTCGACTTGGCGAGATAAAAATCATCTCGTTTTCTGGAAAGGCCTTGTATGGGACGCCTAGAGCTCCGTACTCTCATGGTATTATTCCGTTGTTTCGGGCACATGAGGGCGAGTACCGTACTTCAGGAAAACGCCAAAGGCTGGTTTGTGTGGGACCGTGTATCTTGAAAACAAGCAGAGGTAGTCTTTTAAAATGTATATACAAAGTACATGATTAGAACGTATTAATACCCAACTAGTTTACTGAATATGAAGGTCATGCTAGAAAGTACCTAGCCCACAGAGAAATAGGCCCGTCTGCAATACTGTCAAACATGAGAAACTGGCATTTGAAATCCTACCAAAATAATCCTTTCCCTATTTTTGTAATTGCCGCACTCAAATATAACCGATAATATGAACGTGCACAAAATCACTGACAAATTACTAACTAAAGCACAAGCACTTTTTCGTTGGTTGAACTTACAAGGGCCCACCAAATTTCAGGAAATTTTGTACAGGATGTTGTATTTCGAAAACTAGGGGACGGGAATTAATTTAGTCATCCGAATCAATGATTTACTTCTCCTTTTAGTAATCAAGAACAATTATAATCAGATACTTCTTGGTATAACTTTCCTTTAGAGTCGGGTGTACACCAGGGAAATCGGGTGTACACCAGGGAAATCCAACTGGCAATATCATAATAACCATCGTCTAGTCAGAGATTCCAGTCTGTCCTGTCAGATGTGTCAATTGCGATTCCCAAGCCCCGCCCCCACCCCCAAGGACATCTGAGTAAATTACCGAATACATCGCAAGAGGTTGTTGTCTTTGCTAATTAACTTCTAACACCTTCGGTACGATGCCGTGGGTTAATGACAATCGTGGTTGATCATTGGTGATTGTTTTGTTGGTCTCTGTATTAGGATTGAATGTTTAAGTGTGTGTAGAATGCGTATTCTAATTACGGTAGTATAGATGCGTGTACACGTCTTATGTACATGTACAAGGTACATTGTGGCGTTGCGTGGCTGAGCGGCAAAACGCTCTGGACTCAAGTTCTGGGCCCTATTTCCGTATAGAGTTGCTTTAAGCAAAACATTGCTTAATAGTTCAATAAAATATAGCTTAATAGCTTATAATAGCAGAAATGAGCAGCAGACCAGTCAGAGGTGGTGCAAGCATAGAGAAAGGACACGCGACATGGTATTTTGGCTGGTTACATCATTTTGGGAAGCAAGATTTGTGTGCTTAGCTTATTTTTGTGTGCTAAGGGTCTCCATGTTTCTGCTCAGCAGAGTAGGTGTTCGAGTCCCAGTCTTGACACTTGTGTCCTTTAAGCGAGACACTTAACCATGCTTCGTCCTTCAGATGAGACGTCAGTACACGTATCGTTATTAAGAGAAGGGGGTTCGCCTCGGTGTTTTCTAGTATGGTTGGCTGCAGATTGCACCAAAGCACCTCGTAAACCATGGTGCTATGTAAATAAATGGGTATTACATTTCATGATAAATACAAAGAACTGCGTACTGTGATTATTAGGGAGCATTGAGTCTTCCAGTGACCTACCTCTCAACCCACCCCCCCCCCGTTAGTTCCGTCAATATTTGCAGTTTGCACAAAATCAAAAATGTAAAGTGTAAGGCGGAAACACAAACCTTTCAACTCGCTATCGGGTGGCTCTCTTTGCGCTGTCACATGTCACAGTGACAATGTTGAACTTCAAGGGAATGCGTACCATTGTTGTTGTTGTTGTTGTTGTTGTTGTTGTGTAAGAATACGTGAATTTCCAACCTCTAGTTTTTAATAAACAAACCATCAACCAACCTGTGCAAACTCTTGCAACTAGAACAACAAAGTGAAACAACGGAAAAATTGCTGATGTTTTGTCAGGCTTTCTGTGCACGTTCTTCTCTGACTTATTTTGGTTGCGGCAATCAAAATAAGCAATGGGGTATCCATTACCGTCTTGTCGATTCTGACAGTATTTTTAAGCAAAGAGAATTGGAACTGATGACTCTATAATGTGTGAGCATTCAGATTGAAACTAAACACTGATTACAAACTCAGTACTTCATCTTTAATGGATAGACTCTTAATCTCGCCCCCAAGAAGTATTTGTACGTGTAGAGTACATGTAGGGGTTTGTTGTTACCAGAGTAAACACACTCATCCTTGCTGTGATTTCCAAGAAAGTCTTATCTGTAAATAACGCCATCCCAACTTGTTTTACTGTAATTTAGTTTCATGTAAATGCTCAACATTGTGTATTGGGATAATGTAAATACTGGGTGTTGTTTGTTGATAATGAATTTGATGGTTTGAGAGGACTGTCAATTCCAACTACATGTACACTCCAAAGACTCCTGGGTCAGAATTGACATTTAATAATTTACATTTAATATTACATTTTTAGTTCGAAATTGTATGAAGTGCATATCGTCGTGTCAGCGACAAAACGTATCTCTAAAAAAACAAAATGACGTGGACACGCGAGTTTGAAAGTGCGAAACTGTCGTATCTCGTGAGAAATATCCCGGATGTACACACAAGAGCAGCTTCGGTTACGGCTACACGGGTTGGCTGCAACGACAACGTTCAAGAATAGCTCTTTCCGGCGTCTCGGCCTTGCACTAATTATAGACCACCAAGACACGGCCTCAGAAGCCGAGGTTACGGCGGTTTTTTCCGCACTGAGGCTCTCTCTCATGCCAAATAAGTTGTTTACAAAATCGAGATATAACCTTTTTGCAATGACGACGCGGCGATGCGTTCTTTGTGATCACTATAGGCCCTAGGTTATTTTCCTTCATACTTTCTGCAAAGAACCTCAGAGCGAATAGTCGTGAATTTCGGCGTTATATTTTGTATTCTTATAGTCATGTTTTGAGTGGGGGATTTTTTGCTCCAAGATCTTGCACGGCAATGCATGTTTATCATCAACACAGCCGCTATTCCCCCCAAAAAGATGAACGCACTTTCCCTCAAAGGGTAATTGGTTCAGATCATCCACTGATCTGAGCGTAATGTGGATTCCAAACTAGTAAATTGATTGACTGATTGATTGATTGATTTACATCAGCGTCTACTGAATGATCGATAGCACAGGCAACCAGCCCTGTCGTTCTGGAACCCGTTCTACGTGTTTTTGTCTTTCTCAATCTCCCCACCGTTTTGGTCTCACGTCTCAGTCTTGGTCCAATTGAAGTCTCGGCCTTCTAGCTCTGGACGTAAACACCGAAAGTACACCGATCCATAATTCTAGTCCTATGATTCAAATATTTGTTTCTATAATTTATCCGCTCCTCGAAGAAAATTTGTTGCTATGTATATGGTTTCGGAAGAGTATACATTCATTCAATCCTGATGAAGACGACTATTAGATCAGGCTAGTGGAAACGTTGAGACCAAACTTGGGGATAGTAAACAAAATAACACGTACGATCTAACACGACAAGTTTTATCAGAACTTATTGATATCTGACTCAGGGATAGTAAACATATCCTGAGAACTCCGGTCTTTCTTACTATGAGTTCCGCGGCAACAGATAATCTGCAACACGAATTTCTCTTACATTGAGTTATATTCTACTCATTTCGCAAACTGAAATATTGGTACTAGGCCTAATACCAGAAGCTGTTAATTAAATTCATATAAAGGGGGGGGGGGTAGGGTACTGAATTTTTCGAGGAAGACATTATCTAACGGTGACATTTTAAGTTATAAGTTTATAGAAATAGACTTTTCGAGTCCGCTGGGTTAAGAGAAAATCTAAAGGAAACTTTCATAAACATGACTTTGTTCTCATGGAGATTCCTACGCGCTTACAAACTTTCACAATAAGATTTCAGCATAACATTCGTTAATTTACCTCCCATAAGCTTCTGAACATAGAGTTTGGGAACCTTGGGTTCCATTGTGAATTGCATTAAATGTGAAGGAGACAAAGTGACGCATTTTCAACGCGCGAGACAAGTAGTCTACATTGGAATTTAGAAGTACAGTTTATCTTGATAACTATGGTACAAATTAAGCGAGTATTTAATTAAGTATAACTTAATTGATAACTTCAAAAGGTACGATTGCTTTCAGAAGAGAAAGTTTACGTCCATCATCAGAACTTTAGAAAACAAGTTTGCCTTTTGTTTTATTTCTATAATTTGTACTGCCATTTTAGTATTGTTTTACTGGACAAATTAATAAATGAAATAAATGTATAATATTTCGTGTTCGAAAATAATGAACAGTATTAATACAGGGAAAGAGCATTCAATCACCCAGTCTAGTTTTCAAGAAATATGATATAAATTTGTGTACAAATTGTATTAAAACTGCACCTGATTTTTGGGGAGGCCATGGCGCTTGGTTGTACTTTTATATTATTATATTCCTTTATCATATCATATTCCTGTTATTTATATTTTCCTGCAGGCAAAAGTAAAAAAAAACCAAAAAAAACCCCACACACCCACACAAACGAAAAAGAAGAATAGGTCTCTATAACAATATTTCAGACAAGAAACAATTCCTATGAAGATTGTTACAACTTTAAACGATCAATTAAAGCTTTTGGTTTTAAATTCGTTTTTTAAAAGTTGTTTTATCTCACTGGAAAAAAGCCCCAACAAAAACAACACAAAACTAAACCCGGAGTTGTACCATTTTTATCTTTAAGTGAATTTTAAACAAATAACTGTCAATTTTCCGCCCTGCGGGTAATAACCAGAGCTAATTGCCACTTAGTATCGTTTTCCCCGCGAGGTTTCAGGAGATCTGATATAGTTTTGATTCATAGATAGATAGAATTGATAGCCTTTAGAAAACCCTTCACAGTTTCAAGTATATGCTGTCCAACGTGTCAGATAATATGAGCACTTTATACCTCGATGCCGTTTCTGAAATAGTTTGTCTCCATCAACTAAGAGCCAGTTCTGACCTTGGTTGAACTCGTTCTAATGAAATTAACCCTGTAGTAAAACGTACTGGTGTGCTCACAGAGGCTACATGCATGGTTTACTTGTTCACTTTAAATGCGCTCCCAAGACGATTTTTACACAGCCTTTGTTGATCTCACGTAATTGAATTTTTTAGGAGCCTCGATTGCAATTCGTCCGTTTTGCTGCACGCTGCGCGGCTTTTCGGACGCACGATTCCTCTTCTTTTTGATAGAAGAAAGTCTGAATATAAAATACCTACGGAGCTCTGGAACTGCCACATAATTTGTTGAGATCCTGCGATAATTTACTGCAGGACGATGACGTCATAAACGTAAGATGACGACATCCCCATATAATTTATCTCGGGATGACGACATCTTGAGCGTAAAATGTCGTCTTCCAGGTATTATTTCATCTCGTGATGACATCCTGAAAGTGGAATGAATTATGAGGTCGACAGTCTACGTTCAGGCTGTCGTCATCTTGAGATAATTTACCTCGGGAAGTCGACATCTAACTTTCATGATGTCGACATCCTAAGATATAATGCATTGGTACGACGATATCTTACTTTCACGACGTCGACATCCTACGATAAAATATATCGGGAAGACACCATCTTACTAAAGGATGTCGTCATCCAAAATAAATCAACTCAGGATGTCGTCATCTTACTTTTATGATGTCATCATCCTGCAGTTAAAATTATCGCAGGACCTGAACATGTCTGATGGCACGTCCGGAGCCAAATAAAAACAAACAGTAAGAACGTGACGACCTTCCACAAAAAACATGTTTTCTTCTCTCTGTTTTTAATCGCAAATATCGAAAACGTGATCGCCGTATTCCGTGAAGTTTCACAGATGGTCTGTACTCTTCCAATGGTGCATCATACATTATTAAAACCCAAGTTTCCACTTATGAAGCGATCGAATTTCATGCAAAGCTCTTATTTTAATTTTAAAACGAATGAGTTTTTCTCAACTTCCCAAAAGGTGAGTCTTCAAACACGTTGCAAATATTCTGAAATCGGGTTGTTATTTATTGCAGGTTATAAATTATGGCTGCAATAAACGTGTTCAAGGGTGTGCCCAACGTTGCAAGATTAAGGAATGTCTACAGATTTACACATAACTTACATGGACCAAAGATGGTCATGGTGGAAAACTTTCCTGTAAATAATGTTTGGAAAATGCTTAAAATTATATAGATTTTGAAAAATTAGCAAAACAATTGGCTTTGATCTCGTAAGTCCCAAACCAACTATTTAAACACGGCGAAAAGATTGGTTTCTTGCACTATTTTCTCGTGACTCTGCCGATGTTTGTTATTTCATGTATATGTTGGGTCACACAAAAAGTGAGGGGATACTGGTCTTTGACAATAACCAATGCTGTACAAGTGCGTTAAAGATGAGTTCAAGACTGATAAAAGTATACGGAAAATGAATTGATCAAAAACTCAATCTGAATGCTTACTGAGTTCCTACCTGTACCAAACATACGGAGAAATATTTCCGTCTGAAACATTGTCAAAGCTGAAAAATGGCATTCAATTATATCAGAAATCACCTTTCCCAGCGACCATCAGGTAAAGCGATGATGGAGCAATGGAAACGTGCATCTATATATATACACGACCTTGAGCAACCTTCTTTTGACCTCTAGCCGAGGGCGCCCCCAAATAAGTTCTATTTCGACCACCGTAATTGACCTTGCACTGACGTCACAGGATCTGCTTGGGAGTCAAAATGCGTGTCTCACCGCCACGCGCGCGTTGCCTGCGCACTGCAAAGTAACAAGATGGATGGGGAAAGTGACTCCCCAAAATGGCGCAGTCAAAGATTTATCGTGGTTGATGACGTCACATGAATCTGGTCAATAGGAACGTGCACAACACAAAACATTGTCTTTGTATGAACTAAAACAGGACCATCTAAGAAGATGTTTTTCACAGGTTGTTTCGGTGGTATGTTGATTGAAAAACAAGAAGACAGGTAGGAATGTAATCTTCCCAAAAGCAATGATGTAATTACAGCTTTAATACGATAATGACTGTTAAGACATGCCAGGGGTCTGATGAGCGATGGGCGAGTTATACAGCAGTGTGTGTATGTGTGTGTAAAATGCTGTGCGTCATACACGCACGGTGGGGTGTCAGCCAACCACGTTGTGTAACATGACAAGGTATGGCAGATAGCACACGTTGTAGGCCACGGTGACAGAATAATCTGATCCAAGTGTTTTCAAAAAGGTCATTTTTATTAAATGTAACTTAGACTTGCTTTGTCTGTATCATTACCAATGATTTAAAGTCTTATAAAGGAAAATAACACCCGCAATACGTCTTAACTAACCCTGCCCTTTACCCTTTTCAAATTATGATTTTTAGGACCACCCATTTTTATTTTGAGATTTTACAATATGCCACATGCGACCCACGGCCCAATTCTCTCACACTTCAATACAAAAATTAATCAATGTTGTGCCGACGAAAGAAGGAAATCTGAGAATGCAATTCGTTTAAAAACCGTTTCTTTTTCGTTTCCGCAGGGAATGTAGAAATAATCCCCAATACCAATCAACTTGTGAGTTTATATTAATTTATTTTGCACTCTGTCCTACATCAACTATCACGGCAATTCGGTCATTAAAAAAAGAGCAGTTGATTTTGTGCATTTTGCTGTTCTTACTTTTACTCATTCTACACTGAGCGAGTTATTGTATGTCAAAAAGTGGGTTATTACTTGACAATAGTTGCTTCAATAAACCAAGGCAGCATGCGTTTACTTCACTGTGTTGACATTCCATTTAAATTAGATTATAAAAGAGCCAAATAAGGTGTTTCGAAATAAATTGAATTCACATCAATTTTTTGTACGAGCTTGTACTTGGAGCTTACCTTTTTCAGATTGCAATTACGATTGTCCGTCGATTTGGTTCCATCACTTCTTCAAATAAGATGCGGCGTTTCTGGTAGATGGAAATATCGGTCATTTTTAGTGTCGAGATGGTAGACGGTCGAGATGACTACGAGAGTATCACCGATTTAGAGTGGTGGAGGATACCGTCGGTGAGACGCTAGGTCCACGGGGAGAATGACTGCATCGTCTGTGATGTACTCGGATGCATGCTCAATTAACCATTACGGACGTGAGGAGCAGATAATCGACGACTATGATTCCCACGATGGTGATGCGCAGCAAGAGCCCTGGGTTTCGTAGTCACAACTATACAGCGCCCTCTTTCGTTAAATCAGAAGATGAAGTCCTCCATAATCATAATAGTGTTGGCGCAACGGAAGCTTAGAGGGATGAATGAGGCAATTGTTTACGTTTCTGAAAACCGAATTGTTTATAGAGACGTCGGGCTCCAAGGACAACATCTTTTCTTGAAAACGTTGCCCACTTTTCGAAG
Organism: Pisaster ochraceus; assembly: GCA_010994315.2. Taxonomy (NCBI): domain Eukaryota; kingdom Metazoa; phylum Echinodermata; class Asteroidea; order Forcipulatida; family Asteriidae; genus Pisaster; species Pisaster ochraceus. Next base: position 5,280,839 of record CM021533.1, read on the forward strand.
AAATTGTGTTAATGAAAGTCTGTGTTTAAGTTAATGAAGCCTTTCTTAAATTGACTGTAAAGGAAATTCAAACTGAGAACTGAATTCCAGCACAGTTTCTTGTCAATATTGCGACGGAGACATTGTCTAAGGGAGATCGGTTACCAATAGCAACGTGTACGATGTTACAGAGTATTTTGAATAGCCGTGGTCAGTTCACCGACGGGTCACATAATGAGAAGAAGTCGAGATACTAAGTAAAGTCTACTTGGTCGTGATTCTTGAGGGACACGTCGATATGTTCATCTTAAATTTAAATAGTGCCATGGGTCATGAAGTTGTACTTTGAAAGCGTGAAAAGGCTGTTGGGCTTATGACTGGAGCGAGGCAGATAGGTATGTTTTGGTAGCTACAACGAAGTAGGGCGACTTTTAGGCCAGTGCTGATGCATACAATTGTGGAGAGTTTTTACTCCCAATTGGGCTTTATCCAAGTCACTACATCCCTCATGAGTTGAAGTATCATTAGCCGACTTTGAAAGTCTCCGAATATTAATTGACTTTTAGTTAATAGCACAAGAGAACTTCTGAAACTGTACCGCTCCAAAGTAAATGATTCAAGTGGTCACTATTAATGATGACAGCAATTTTTTTTGAAGGGGCAAACTGCCATCGTCAGCAGGGCAAGCTTTGTCTTCAAACTCAGTAAATTGTTCCCTAATTTATTTAAGCAGTACTGCCTCTTTAATGCCCGGAATGATCGTATTATGTGAAATATTAATCCGAGTGGCGTCTTACTGTCAACGACAGAACTATACGCTTCATCACTTTCCATGCCAGAGACTTCTAGAGCACTTAAAGGAGCATTCACGTTCTTTGTGGGAAAAAACCCTCAAACAAATTAAAAGCATTCAAAAGCTTGACCATGAACATAGTAAACAGAACCGATCAAAATGGAAAAGAGTTACAGTTTTAAATGCTGTTAAGTTCGGCATCGATGTGCTTGGTTTGACTTTAATGGAAGCCTGGCACCATGTATTACTGTTAAGTTAAGAAGAAGAAGAAGAAGAAGAAGAAGAAGAAGAAGAAGAAGAAGAAGAAGAAGAAGAAGAAGATCCCCAAAAGTTAGTTTCATGCTAACCCTTTAATGGTGTTGGCAATCGTGACTAAAGGATCTGCAATACTGGCCATCATTCTCAGCTGTAATGCTGGATGTAAATTATGCACGACAGATGCCTCATCCCACATTTCTAGTCTCGTATCAAGACGGTCGTATTGAAGGTTCTGTTCGAGTTAAGCAACGTTGGGTTTTGCTGTGGGTGGCGTCTGCTAAGGCAACGTAGTAGCGCCGTAGAGGCACCAAATATCACAATGATAACGGAACCCATCGCAAGGCGGCGCACTTTATTAGAAACGAAAAATCACAGGGATGTACCACACTATTAATAAACTCCCATAGCAACCAACGCTAAACGCTAAATATTCAAAAATACTAAAAAAATATTCAAAGTCTCTCAGCATCTTGAAAACCAATCAGACATATTTTCGGATAACTAAACTTCAGATTTCTTTTCAATTTTTAGCAGGTCAGCCGCTTGGAATTTTGCCAATTACCCCAGAAAAAACCACACCCGAAAATGTGCTTTTTTCCCCAAACCGATTTGCTGCCTGTTTTCGTGAAGCACTCATCCACTTCCCAAGCCAAATAGGACCAACTTTAAAGCCTAAATCTATCAAGTCTCCTTAAAAGTTGAAGCACAAAAACCCCAGGCTCGGATAGATTGTTACACAATCTACTAATTGCATGACCCCCAAAACGTTAATATTCAAAAGTAACTGCGGGTTTACAATTTTTTTGTTAATTTGGCGCATTAAATTTGGCCTATATAGTGGGGTGCCCCCACAGCGTTCCCTTGGCAAAGGCAGGGTCCGTCATTTTTTAGAGAAGGGCCGCTTCACTGTATAATCTTGCCAATAACATGTCAAGCAAATACCCCTTTTCAAAACGGGGATAAATTTCTACCGTGGTTACCCCCACACGTTGTTTAGTTTGTGGCGTGTTTTATTGTATGAATCGGAACAGCTGTCAAACACACAAATCATGCCATGGAGCAAGGAACGGAGTTGTATATTACAAGAAAAAGCAGCTCTCCTCTATTTGCAAGAGGGCGTCCTCGCTGAGCAACCACATTTGTAACAAAAGTTCGAGAATTTCTCCTTGATCTCAGCTCAAAGACAGACAGGTGGGCCTATTACAAACATCACATACATCGATAACAACTTGAAGTTTTTTTCAATATTCCTGAGGGATAATAATTGCATCTTTGGTGATCTGTGTAGGTTTATCCCCATCAGACAGTCATTCAATTTATCCTTTATCAGGTTCAATATTTTATTGGGGTGGGGGGGGGGGGGCGCTGACCGTCCCGTGTGTAATGTTTTTTCTTTGATTGAATAGGCAGCATAGATTCAAAATAAAAACACTTTGCATTGAAGGTGAAACAAACTTATAGAAGCGCAGTAAAAACTACCTTGCGAAAATTGGTAACTTTGAGTAAAAATACCTTTATAAAAATAAACATGTTTGTAAAGTATTAATTGAAGCTGTGTATCTGGACGACAGCCGTGTTTTGGTCTGATGTGCTTACAAAGACAACAACTTAAATTTCGTCACAGGTTTTCTGATAAAACTTTGAACACGAACAATCATGAACCGGCATGAGTACCTGTCAATCAAGCAGGCCTCGCAGTTGTGCATTCATCTTAAAAATAGGTTGTTAAGTGGCCTGGACTGTCTGGATCATAACAGCAACACAGCCCTATACATATGCAAATCAAATTAATTGTCAGTGAAATCAGCCATTGTGCAGTTTGTCAAGTCGTTTCGGCTTGGTGAACTGTTGACTCCGCCCTGGAAGGAGACCCACACACGGGCACATACACTCTCGTCTTGATCATTGTGTACAGTCCTACGTGGTGTTGGCCTGAACACCGGGGCACATACAAGGTCCATGACGATTGTTTGCAGGCGACACTGTGGTGTTCGTAAATGTCAAAAGGAACCATTGCGTATCTTCCTTGCGGTCCAATCACTTCTAATAAAGACGAATAAATCGATACTCCATTTGTAATTGCTCTTCCACGACTTCTGACTGTCCCAAGAACTCACCAGGTGCTGAAATCTTTAAGATTGCGTGACCATGGAGGGTCATTAATGTTCTCCAAACTCACTCCCTAGAGGTGGTACAAACACACATCCGGCTTCTTGTGACAGCCTAATAACGGTGTCTCGACTGCCTCAACAATAACAAGGTGAGTACATTTTATTTGTGTCCATGTTATGTTACCTCATGAAAGTGTCTGGACTCCAACGGGGGCTGACGCTGGAGTCCGACCGCCCCTACCTAGCCCTGGTAGGACGCCATTGTATACGCAACAGAGGAAGGAGTCCAACCTGGGCTAGCCCCTACCCCTCCTCACACAGATCCCAGTAATAACACGATTTCAGCCGAAAAGTTTACCACAAAAACTCTGCATCCGGAAATATAAAGTAGAAAGTAAGTCTAACATAACGGTTGACAAACTACGTTTCATTCATATAAACAAAAAACACCCCAAACAACCCCCACCCCCCCCAAAAAAAACCACCAAAACAAACAAAAACAAAACAACAACAACCCCTAAAAAACTAAAAAACACAAACGAATTCAGCCAAAACAAAATGAATAACACAATTGTATTTGCCAAAATAATTCACAGCTTGAAACCATGCCTCATGCACAAACATGATTTTGTGTGTTCGCGGAATTGGAATTAAATATGTAAATGTTGTTTGTTATCCATTTTCCTCTAATCAGAAAAGTTATAAACTTTCATTTGCGACATTAAAAAACAAACAGGAAAAAACAAAACACGACAACGATTAGATGACTAATTTGGATTCGTGGCAGACGAAGATTTTTTTGTGTGGGGGTGCTTTGTACTACATAATGTTTTTGTTGTTGTTTTATTGCTATATTTTTGAGTAGATGTACTGAACCATACATTTACACATTCTGGAGCTAAGTTTGGGGTTAGAGCACCATTAATTTCGTATTACTGAAAATGTCAATCGCCCAAGCGTATCTGTCCCTTAGTTTATTGGGTTATAAAGTTCATAGATTGATTAGTACAGGATTGTATACAGTACTAATCGATATATCTCTTCGATCTCATTTCGGGATGCTGCGTGGGACAATGGTTCTGACTATTATAGGGGAGGAGGTCGACAAGCCCCACCCTCCCTCTCTGGTAACACTCCTGGCGTTCAATTACATAAGCAATGATACCGTACCACTCGGAGTGCAGGATAGGCGTGTCCAAATTGGAAGCGTGGCTGTTGCTTTGCCATAATATATATTATGCTTCAATATAAGTTCACATGACAATCAAGCCGCAGCCACAATTTTTGACGAGATCTTAGTTGTGTGTGGCTTTATGAAAAAGTGTTGTCCCAAGTTTAGTGCTTTCATAATCATTGTGATCATTTTCATTTTTGGCGTGTCGTAGCTGAGTGGTTTAAAGAGCACCGGACTCAAGCTCTGGTGTTTCTGATCAGCAGAGTGTGGGTTCATGTCTCGGTCGTGGCACTTGTGTCTTTAAAAGAGACACTTTAGCTTTGTCTTTCGGATGGAACATTAAGCCATAGGTCCCGTGTACTAGGATTGGTAGTGCACTATAGTGCACGTAAAAGAACCCAAAACACGTATCGTGAAAGAGTAGGTGTTAACCCCGGTGTTTCTGGTTCACATACTAGCAAGTACCCTGGTTTACTTGTTTTCTCAGGGCGAGCTACATTGATTAAGTTCACTTATGAGGCATCTTTGGTTTTATTACCATAAATATACAACAATTCATTTTGTTGCCTTTTGATAAGAATACAATTCAATCTCTTAATAATCATATATCTTGAATTAGACTGAACATGGTTAGACTGATTGGTCTTACTGAGTGAGTCCGCAAGAGGGCGTGCCCTAGTTGCTCTCCGTGCTGCACCACTGTTTGGGATAAGGTTGAAGGTTGAGAGGCAAACATCTGTACGGCTTATACTTTTAAAAAACATCGACAACTTTTGTTTCCTCTGATTGTTTTAATTATTTAATCTTTACAGAGAGAGTCTTCAAATGTTGTTCATCGTTTGTTCGAAGTATTCGGATATTTGAATTGACATTATGGGGAAGTCGATAACGATGAGTTTACTCAGAAACTGTCTCGTCCTTGTGGCGATTATTCGAGTAACAGTTGACGGATTCGAATTCTACTGTTTGGACTCGATATCTCAATGTGCTTGCGACCAGACAAAACTGCACGTGGACTGCTCCAATATGGGTTTCAATGACGTACCCATTGCTGATATGCCCAACGACACTTCGTCATTTAGTTTTGGCGGGAACAACCTCGCTGCTCTGCCTCAGGACACGTTCGTAAAGCTTGAATCGTTATTGAGTCTTTCTATTGATAATAATATCATTGGATTCGTCGAATCAGGGAGTTTGGTTGGACCTTCGAATCTTAAGAGATTAGATTTGTCGGGCAATAGACTGTCTTCATTCCCGTTAGCTTTGCGTGTCCTGACGTCATTGGAGGTTCTTAATTTGAGCGGGAATGCCCTGGCTTACTTGTCAGCAGACGACTTTCAGGACTTCACACAACTAGAAACTCTGAGGCTTGAAAACAATGCGATATACTCTATCCCTGGGACGGTTTTTGAACTATTGCCCAATCTCGGCCTCCTGTACTTGAACGGGAATTTGTTAAGCACTGACCCTGTTGGCTGGTTCAAGACATGCACGGTGCTCACCCGATTGAGCTTGTCGCACAACTCGCTCCCGTTGACCTCCAGTGTTGAGGACTGGTTCGAGGTCAGTTCAAATGTCACTTTGGAGGAGTTACAGCTTGTTGGCAATGACATGGTAGCTGTTCACGAAGATACTTTCAGGAGCTGTGTTAATCTCAAGGAGCTGCACCTCGACTTCAATGGAATAGAAACAATCGATCCCGGCAGCTTTAATGACTTGGTACAGCTTCAAAATTTAACCCTCAACTCAAATCATCTGACGGAGTTACCAGAAGACCTGTTTCAGAACACAGAGGGCGTTTTAACCCTCTCGTTGGAGGGGAACGCCCTATCCGAGTTGCCATCAGATTTATTCAACGGAATGAGCCAGATGGCGGAGCTGAATTTGGCGGAAAACCGGCTAGTGAATTTGTTTACCACTTCGTGCGTTGAAGTCGGGAACACTGTTGTTTCTTGCGTGACTGCTTCACCACACTTGCCTGCACTGACTAGTCTGTATCTACAGGGAAACTTATTCGCCTCTGTGCCCGATGTGGCTAACTTCAAGAACTTGGTGTTGCTCAATCTAAGTAATAATGTCGTAACACATATTGCAGAGTATGCCTTCAATGGAACATTAATGAAACAGATTTATCTCCACGATAACCTGCTGTCGACCATGTCACTTGAAAACTTCCAGGTGTTGCCTGATCTGGAGCAAGTGACGATTTCAGGTAATCCGTGGAACTGCAACTGTTCGCTTCATTGGGTCGTTGACCAGGAAGCAGAGTATTTCGTCTGGAAGGAGGCCCTGTACAATGACATAGTCTGCTCCAAGCCCAATGTTGCAAAGTACCTGGACCTGCCAACCTTGTACCTCTACCGTCAGTCCTTCAGAGATAGCGGGCCCTTCGTTCAATGTAAGGAGGTGGATTGGGTAACCATAGTCGTCATCATTGTCACCTGGTGCGTAGTCGGCAGTCTTGTACTCTTCTGTTATCTCCGGCACACGGTTTCCTACCGGAAAGGGTACTACACCCGGACCGTGAAGAAGAAGACTCAGGCTCCTAAGGAACCATCGTCCAGTCCACCTCCAACCGCAGCGTTCCTGAACGCTGGCTCCACGATCGGTGAGCTGGATAAAAGCACCGCCACGGACATAACGTTTGTTGGGAGTCCAAGCAGGGCTGCCAGTCATCATACTATTGAAGAACACAAATACAAACCAGCCGACATAATTCCGATAGAAGTTGTTACGCGGGAAGACCCGCCATCTGAAATAATGAAACGTGCAAAATTGTCTGTTGCAGACACACCAGTGTAGACTTGTTCAGTCACAAGTGAGTCATTTTGAATGCCTCAGACTACATCCAGATCAGTACATAATTATGTCGCAATCGCGTGTCTTTGCCGAGCTGTTAAGAGCACTGAAACGCCTCTGCCCGGTGTTTCTGATCATCAGAGTTTGAGTTCGAGTCCTGGTCGTGGCACTTTACCCAAATTGCTTTATGGGATGGGACACTAAGCCAAAGGTCCCGTGTACAAGGATTGCTAGTCCACGTAAAAAATTAACCCATCACTTATCGTGAGTGAAGAGTACGTATTAACCCTAGTGTTTCTGGTTCACGTAGCAAGTATACAATTTTTTTACAGGTTTCCTCAGGCTTGCCAGCTACAGTGATTCAGTTCACTTATAAGGCACCCTTGGTTTCATTACAAGATAAATATTATAACAATAAAAGACGCACAATGTCGTCAAATTATATCTGGTCACAAATGCCGGTAAGAGAAAAGAAGAAAAACAGGTTTTTGTGGATTGGGGCTTTGTGCTACAATAGCAATTGTTATGAAATATATGTGATTGGGAAGATGTTTTAAAAGTAGAATAGTAACGATTCACACAAATTTCCCTCGAGATTGTGTGGTTTTCCTTTTAATTCGTGAACTAACACGGTTCGGCATTTTGTGGAGTCAAAAATGTGGTTCTACAAAGTGGTGGACCGTGTTAGTTCATGAAGTAAAAGGAAAACCAGGCACTTTCGAGGTTTGTGTGGATCATTCTACTGTTAAAGCATCTGTCCAGCCAAATTCACTTCATAATAAACGCTTTTTATAGCCCAAAGTGCCCAAATCAGAAGGCACCGTGTCCCTTTAAAACGCCGAGTATAGTTACCAAAACATTAAAGTTATGCATTCCCGATCCCTCCTCCACCCCAAAGGACCCCCTGTTTATGGCCCCCCCCCCCTTAAAAATGTATTCAACGATTTACTGGTTTAAAGGGGGGGAAACAGTTGACCACTGAGCTGCCACAAATCAATATATAATGTTTAACTGCAAAATGTTCTGCGTGGCCTTTTCCCAATACATTCAACATAATTATGACAGGCACCCATTGTGTGATGCGAAGTGGATAATATACTTACTATTTTGTAAATAGTAATCTTAAAAGACTTTGTAATGTAAAATAAAAACTGCCAAATGAGATTCGAAATTCTGCGTATTTTAGATAAATGCTAGTAATTTGTTGTTTATTGCACGGTATGGACTTAGCCATTACACTGGACATTATGGGACAGTCATGTGATTTGCTTAAGATTTAAAGTTACAACTGCACTTTGACATTGCCTTACAAAGTAGTTACACATTTTGACGTTTTTTATAGCTCAATGCACATTAACTAATACATTAATACATTTTTGTAAATGCAAATGAAAACTACTACATATTCGTAAGATCATCACCGCCTGTGTTTGTGTCGGCACAGAAGAACATGCGATTGAAGCATTCGAGCTCTAAGAATTTTAACGGGGAGACAAGGACGTACTTAACACAAACAAGATGTATTTGCTAAAGTAAATCTGTCTTTAATTTGTATTTAATATACTATATGTTTTATTCACTTGCCTTAGAATTCCAGGTTATTTAGAATTATATTTATCAGTTATTGATTCGAAATGATTAAATTTCTGATCATTGAAACAGTTTGTTTTCTGTTAGTAACATTGCGTGTAAGTTTATGCATTATATGTAATTACTTTTAGTGGTTGATACGCAAACTGTGTACTAACTTCTTCTGATAGCGCCCTCTTTTGAATCAACCTCCTCCAGCCCACGTTGTTTTGGGGATAGAATCTCTGGGGGACAGATTTCCCTAGAACACCGGCACCAGTCAATGCTTTTAGCTATTTCATGTTTATCTCTCTCTTTATGTGCATGATATTCAATCACGTTCTTCAATAGCCGTAGCCTGGCTACGTCTCTGTCTTCATCTGCAATTGACCAGCAATATTTTAACAAGTATCTTTGTTTCGACCCCTGTATTCAAATTGTTGACGGTTGAAAGCAAAGCTGTTTGCCGAACGTATCGAGATTCGGGGAGAAGCCTCGATAGTATCCCAATGAATGAGGGCGCACCACACTAAATAATATAGAGAAAATCATGCGTGGAGCCTCATTTGTAAATTGTAACCCAGAACTTTTCTTGAAAATCATAGATTTGAAGGTCATGGCTTCATGAATTGTTGACATGAATGGTCCAATGTTGTGCCCCTGAGATTGTTGAATTTCAACCTAGATCATTTCGGTACACTAGCCTTATAAAAGTGGCACTATTTTGCAAAAAGGTATAGGGTAATATTGATGGAGTCTGGCCAGTTTAGTCCATCATGGGTATTTTAAAAAAAATATTTTGGGTGAGCCTAGCTCAAAAGCTAAACGGCTCACCTACCAAAAATTGAAAAGAGAAACGAATTTTAAATGTCAGAAATTTATTTAAGTTGTTTTCAAGAGATTGACAGACTTTTACATTTTTTAAAAAGTGTTTTTGAATTTTAGCACTACGCATTGATTGCTATGGGCAGTATGTCCGCCACATTAAACTCCCCTAGCAACCCATGCAAAATACTAAATATTCAAAAATATTCAAAAAATGTTTAAAGTCGCCCAGCCTCATGAAAACCAACCAAACATGTTTTCTGGTCAACTAAACTTCAGATTTCTTTTCAATTTTTGACAGGTCAGCTGTTTGGAATTTTTGCTAAATACCCCAGAAAAAAACACCCTGAAAATGTCCTTTTTCCCAAACGGATTTGCTACCAGTTTTCTTGAAGCACTTACATTTCCCAAACCAAATAGGACCAACTTTAAAGCCTAAATTTATCAAATCTTCTCAGAAGTTGAAACACAGAACCCCCCAGGCTGTGGTTACTTGTCATAATTACACAGGTTATCAGTTGCATGACCCGGAAGCGTTATTATTTGACAAATTATGATAATCAGTTTGGCGAATGAATTTTTGCCTATTTAATGTGGCGTACTCTGATGCACCCTGTGTGTGTTCAACAGCGCCCTCGTTGTTTGGTACACCTCCATAATGCCTATAAAAAAAAAGATCCAACCACGGAGGTGGCAATAGTGGTCCAACACGTACCTACCTTTTTATCGAAAATAATGATTGCTTCAAGACTAGTGTTGGCCCGAGACATAACTTTTTGCACTTACTCAACACTTACCCATTTCCAAAATTTAAGATCACTTCACTGGAGTTCATTTACTGTTTTAGCGTTCAAAAACGCAATTCACTTACCAAAAACTTATCCACTTTGGGAAATCATTCCTTCACTTATATGAAAACTATGTTGTACCGTCAATATAAGTTAATTTGTGTAATTTTGAGTTTTCACGCAACTATTGAGGGTCGAAAAAAAGACTCGCCGACAGAGGGCGAACTATTTGAACTTGGCTGTTGATGAGTGCACCGACAGCCTAAATATTCACAAATACTCAAACTAAATGTCAAACCTCTAAGTCGCTTGAAATCCAATCAAATGGCCATATATCTAAAGCTCCCTTTCTTTTCAATTTTAGTAGGTAAGCTGTTGACTTTTTGAGCTGTTCTCATCCAAAATGAAATCACTCCTGAACGAGTGAATTATCCAGACTCCATCTTGGGAAAAGAGCCCGACGCTTGTCAGCAAAATAGGGCCAATTGCCGGGGGCTAGTGTCCCCAACATGCTTCAGGTTAAAAGTCAATTACCCAAGGGGCTTATTATTGGACCCATTTTCAAAAGCCATGATCCTAAAATCTTTGATTTACAGAAAGAGTTGTGGTTTGGCGCAAGATTTTCTCCCCATTTAGTGCAGTGCACCCTACTGTGTGTGTTTTTGAATATTTAACATTTTGCAATGTATGCTACAGGAGTTTATTTAGTGGGGCACACCCGTAAATGGGACGGGTCCAGTCACTCGAAAGCACACAGCGCCCTCTTCGGACGAAACTTGTTCATGTTAAACTACGTGCGAGGGTCTTGTTCAAAAATAAAATAAAACAAAAAAAAGTAAATATAAAAGTGAATGAAAAAAATACATAAAAAATGCTTGGCAATCTAAAAACATATCTTTAATATACATGCTAACCAAAATTACTAGGACTTTTTTCCGGCTGTGAAGCAACTTCAATATCTGAGAAAACTGTCCGCATCTGGACCTAGTCGGCTTCAGTGTTAGGACTGCTTAATTAAATCGATAAGCAATCCCTTATAAAACATGTACAAAGTCATAACAACTTCTTTTTGACTAAAATGGGCTCAACTCATTTGATGAAATTTCATCGCGTCAGTTTTACGGTATGTTTGTATTCAACCCTAAACCTGAAAAGAGCCGTGCATTCATTGATTACAGACTTTTATTGAAGGATTCTAACCAAAGAAAATGCTTGACTATTGGACATGAATATGCATGCCTATTGTTCGTAAGCTAGTTTTTATCCCAATTTAATACTATTTTAACAGAGCATCGATCGAACAAACTAATACATTCTCCTTTATGAAAGAAGTGCAAAGATTTTAAATATTCAACAACGGTATTTGCGTATTCAATACATTATCACGTTCAGGGTTTTGTCCTGCCCCGTTCTAACCGAATCACTGACCCCTGTTGATTGACAGCCCCTTCTAGGATGTGTGGCATGTTTGTCCAGCTTAGGATATCTTGTCATGTGAGCTGACTGGTGTGGACGATGTAGTTTATGTAAATTTTTTTCTTCAAAAATCGTGGTAGCTACTTCTAAAACAAATTATTGGCTAACACCCTCAATGGCGTGAATTCGATCAAACCTCACCTCAATCGGGCTCTGACAGTGAACATATGGTATAATAGTTTGAAGAAGGCTGATGGAAGACTTTTCAAGATGACCATTTACGGATTCCCATTTGGTCGAGAAAACTCATCATTCTTAATGGGGTATTGCTTTTACGCTATTACTATAGGACGACACAAATTCTAGACGGTTTAAATATCTCAATCAAAACACAGTTAGTTGTCCCCAGTTGTCCGCTCTCTGTGAATAATTAACTCTTATCTGGGCGCCGTTTTCTACAATTATCGTCACATCGTTTTGACGTCATTGTATAGAGTGCCTTACTGATAATGATAGTCAGTAGAGTATTAATGGTTGGTGAATTCAACATGTATTTACATGATATTGGCCTATGATCCAGAGACACGCATGATGAGCCATGCAGATCAGTTGTGGTTTAGGGGCTCCGTATGAATCGTTATTACACTTTTAAAATATCTTTCCAACCAACTGATGGATTTCATTATAAACGCTTTTCATAGCCCGAAGCGCCCAATCCGAAGGCAATGTATCCCTTTAAACAATGACGTTTGTTTCTCTGGCGGCATACATCTCTAGACCAACGAATAATGTTACGGTACCATTTTCGAGAAGAAAATGTGGTATTTTTCTCTGCTGTAACCGTATGAACATTGAAATGGATCCACGAATAAAACCTGTGACCGGTTAGTAATGTTTGATAGAGGCATAGATCTTCTCATGGTGTTTACAATACCACTTTTTCCTCATGGAAGCAAACTTTGCAATATTTATTCTTAAACCGTAAAGAATGGACAAACAAAAACTAAACGTGTGGGCGATTGCCGTGAGGATTATTCCAACCTGCATGGGTCATACGTTAATGTAAATAGACCGATTTTGTGCGAATTGAACGTAATTTTGACCGTATGAGGGCGCTCTCAACAGCTAACTTCAATGAGTGTGCACCACACTAAATAAGCAAAAATCCATACGCCAAGGTGATTATCATAATTTGTAAACCCACAGAATCTTTTTAATTATAACGTTTTGGGGATCATGCAATTAATAGAATGTGTAATTATAAGAATCTATCACAACCTGGGGGTTCTGTGTTTCAACTTTTGAGGAGATTTGAACAATCTAGGCTTTAAAGTTGATCCTATTTGGCTTAGGAAATGTAAGAGCTTCATGAAAACTGGCAGCAAGACGGTTTAAGAAAAACACATTTTCCGGTTATTTTTCTGGGGTAATTAGCAAAAATAAAATGGCTTACCTGCCAAAAATTGAAAAGAAATCTGAAATTTAGTTGTCTGGAAATATATTTGATTGGTTATCAAGAGGCTGAGAGACTTTAAATTATGTTATGTGTACTTTTGAATATTTAGCATTTAGCATTGGTTGATCTGTGCGTTTATTTTAGTGTGGTGCACCCATGAGGGCGGGCAGGAGTTGAGTGAGTTTGATGAATGCTCAGTTAAGTATACCTGATCAGCAGGGATACAAGAATATTGTAAATCGCCCTGATCTTAGGACATGTGTGCTAATAAGAGCTATTATTATTACATGATGACAAAAGCATCGAACACCCCAATTCCATTGAAACGTATCAAGATGAAACGTAACCTTTCATAGTTCTTGGTCACCTTTTTATAAGGAGCCAGACTTCTTGTTCATCAGCCTTTTGGGCTGTACCATTCCCGATATGGGGCAGAGGGTATCACCCCCAATGTTTCCATACTTTAACCACTATTTTCCTATGGTACAGAAGTACCCCCCTTAAAATCCTCTAAAGATTTCCTTAGATTCCAAAACACACAATGAAGACACAATAGAGGTGGGAGGGGGAACACCACGCCCCATTTTGAGCTCCAAATGTCTCGGTCTAATAACTCTGTTACGAATGGAAGAAACAAAAGCCATCCTCATCACTATAAATACTCTCCTTTTGCAAACGTTATGTACGGCAACGAAGATGCCCATCATGCTCCCTCTCTCTACATTCTCGATCCCTCCATCCCGCATCCTGAAGTACGTTAGTGAAATGACGCTGACTTAACCTAGAAAACAGATGTGGAACAGTTTCGGTTTTAGCCGTTAATTTATGCTGTTGGGAGTCTGACGTTTTTAACGACGGGTAGTGTCAAGTTTGCATCTCATTAAACCATACAAGTTGCTGGTATAAAGTGCACCATGAAATATTAATAGTATGAATAATATATGCCCCATGCAGTTGAGGCAAACAATCGTCATCAAATGTATGCATGGTGGAGGTTCCGTAAAAAATTGATAAAATACTGATATTACTATTAATGCATCTGCTATTGTTGAAGTAAATGCTGCGTGTAAAATGTTTCATAGAGAGTAAAAAATGGGATCCAATACCAACCATTTCATACAAATAAATACTAATATTTTTGATAAAACGTTGCATCATAGTTACATGGTTGAAAGGTTGTTGAAGTATGTGACACCGTCCTATATTTATCTCCATATATGACGGTTACGACTGTCACATTGCGTCAGTAAATACATGGCAAAATAAAGAATGACGCGTGACCTGTGTTCCACCAATCAAATGACAGTGATCTAGGCTATGTCTGAGATTATAATGACCTTTACTGATGGCTTATGTATGTTGAAAATAACAAACTGGGTAATTTTTAAACAAGTTCGCTTATACGTCATTCTGATATTCAAGCAGTATACATTCCATTTAGTAAGTTTAAATTCCATGGAGACCATCTGTCGAACTGATAAACCTTATGTACTTTGTTAACGTGCGTAACCGGACTTTTTTGGAAGCTTAAAACAACCACAAACGTTTCCACATTTACGAGCTGAAATGATCGTGTGGAGACTTAACACTCAGATAGTAAGATGTACTTACACTTGTAAAAACAAAAAGCATAAAATAAGGAGACCGCCAACAAAAAGGGCTAGATGGCTCAGATGGTAGAACACCGGCTTGTTAATCCGGAGGTCGCATGTTCAAATCCCGTTCTAGTCAATTTGTCTTTGTTCACCCCTTAATTTGCTTAAATTTACCCAGTCAGTTTCCCTAGTGGTTATATTGCTTGGCATTTGAAATAAAGAGTCACATCCCCTTCAGGTGAACCCAGCACTGTCGCGTCCCAGTTTTTATCGTAAACTTGGGTGTGATCCCAGGCTATGACAGTACATGTTGAATAGCTTCTGACTGGCACCCAGAACAAAGATATTGACTACATAGGGGGACCGCCAACATTAGGGCTAGATGGCTCAGTTGGTAGAGTGCCAGCACGTTTTCCCTGTCATTTTCGGTATAAAAAAAAGCAGAAAAAGCAGTCTATTTCAACTTGCATTCGTAAAGAGATTGTACCACTTCAGTTGAAAAAGTAATTAAGTTTCACTTTGAGGCATGCGGGTTTGTTTAAAACCCTTAAAGGAGGGAAAGGGCCAATAGATGGTACCAAACAATGATTAATTAAGCCATATCTTCAAAATTTAATGACCTGGGCAGTCAAATTCAGTGATATCCTAGAATTGACCATTACACATATATAAGTGGGGGGGGGCAGACCCCAGAGTGTATAAATATTTTTGTACAGAAATTTTTCAAAATATATAATTGGATTGTGTGGTCGTAAGTATTGGCCCTTTCGCTCTTCGGGGGTAAAGTTGGGGGCGTGGCTTAGATAATTAGATTTTAGCTAATTAGGGGGGAAATTAATTACTGGGTAACTAAAGGACTCAAATAGTTCTAGACAAATAGCTGGGCATGTAAAGAGGTCACTTAGGTGTAAACATTGTTGGGAAATGGACAGAAAATATTGTTCAACTAGCCTTAGATCGTGTGGTATGAACAATTGATCCTTCAAAGCAGTTGCGTTTGGTCGGGGGGGGGGGGGGGGGGGGGGTAAACGCAGTTAAGGGTTTTCACATTTTACTGGTAATCGATTAAACATAAGGTGTTCTTTTTAGCCATGCAAAATCGGCATTCAATTAATAGCAGAGTATAGAAGCAACTAGATATTTCTGAGAATATGTGCTGATTTGAACGCTGTTCGAGTGGATGTTAAATTGATTGGTTATCATTTTTAATCGGATGGCAGAAAAGAACAATTCCTACACAACAAGTGAAATAAGATTAGTACTGTATTTATAAGGATATAGAATAACGCGAGGTTTAAACTGGCCGCATATTTGTCACACAATGACCGGGGGAAAAATCTGTATTAATCTAAGTGAATCTCAAGAACGAACATTTCTCAAAGACTTTTTGTCAAGAGCTTAACTGCAAACTAAGCTCTCTTCCGAGAGAACTATTCTGCTAGATATTATCAATTTTGTATACATTGTTAATGGACCTGATCTTACTTCCCTAGGTCCGATTTGTAGCTTATTTTTACCCCCAGATAAAGATTTAAAATTTAAATAGCTAGTTTTACAGATTCAGGAAAGTTACAAGCTCTCATTTCTTATATTGCATAAAAAGGCATCCGCCAATGATTAGCGGTAGTTAATTAAAAACTAAAAAAATAATTATTGTCCTGTTGGAGACGTTGGCCTTGTCCGAATTGATGGCTTTCTGCAGTGCCTTTACGGCCGCGGCGTAAAATTAGAAACTAGAAATTATTTATTGTCTGGATCCCGACATTATCTCACGTCCATCAGCCATGTACAAACAATATTTCATGTTAAACAATTATTTTGCATGTTGCATGTATTTTGTGCATTGTGCATGGCGTATTATACGAAGGTTCTGAATGTTTTCCGTTTTGAAACAGTATCATCTGTCAAAATTAGTTCAAAGATAAAAAAGTAGATTCAAGTACTGTACATGATACTCAGCTGTTGTGCTCGGTTATCAGAATCCTTGGTACTCGGATACTTGTACTCGTGTTCTTGACGGCCCAAGTACTTGTACCACTCGGCCCACACGAGTACCCGGCAGTTCTTGATACTCGACTGAGTAGTACTTGACTGCAACACTTGATCCATGGGATGACTTGGGTTCCTTTAAAGGTAAACAACTTGTTTTAATGGATAAATAAATCATGTCCATTTTCTACTTTTCAATCAAAAGCATACGACAAACAATGTGAGCACTTTGGATCAAATCCAGTGGGTTTAGTAAAGACGCCGGGAAACGATGTTGTCGTGCGGCTGTTGTGCACTTAACACGATTGCAGTCACCTCGGGGCGTTGTGGTTCTAAATGTTTTAAAAATGTGAGTTTGACAGTATTTCAGATGGAAGTATTTATCAGAGAATTTACGTAAAAACAGTGAGCTTTCAGATTTAAACTTGTCACCCCGATATGGTACTTTGGCTTTTAATTACAATAGGCTTGGAGGTAAGTGCAGTCATCTTTCAAAATTGTAAACAACCTAACTTAATCCTAATACGAGAACGTGTGTCCGGAAGAAGCGGGACGAAACTGGGAAAAGGGTGCAAACAATGTGCAAAATTGTCTTTCAAGAACACTTAGCGACTTTTATTAGCGTGAAAGTTTGATCGATTTTCTGCCCTTCATAAGTCATTATAGGTAGGTATGGTTCTGCACGGGAATGGGAAACTTGTCTCTGCGGTGTTTCTAGCTAATAAATTGTATCAATAATGCCATACTTTTTTTGTCAGGAGCCATATTTAATGCTGCCTTAGGACAATAAGTACTTTAAGTGCCTCGACTATTTAAAAAAAGAGTTCAATATTATCCGTAATGGATTTATTTGCCGTAAACACGTGTGGAACAAAACACCCAGTTAATCACCGAATTCTGAAGCGTAATTATACCAACAGATTCATTTCCGTGTACTTGTCACACTTTTATAAAAGAGTCTGAGCTATGGCGAGACTGTACCCAGACCTTTCTTTAGGGGCATCACGTGTCGCTTCTGCATACAAGGGGTTTACCATTTGTATTGCTTCTGTGTGCGTGCCAAGGTCGATTCAGTGATTTTCTTTCTGGTTCAGAATGGGTTTTAAAAACACTTTTGTGTAATTTTTGTTGTGTTAAGCTACAGTTGATGGGAATGATTTTGAATCAGATGGGGGGGGGGGGGGGGGGGGTTAAACACTCACGATACACCAATGTGGGCAATTTTTCGTTTACCCAAACAACTGGGCCCACATGTCTCTGCTGATGGTGATTGCTATAGATATTCCGAAATTCCCATGTTCCGATAATCCTATGTTCCGGTACTCATGATGCACACGCTTGGGGTTAGGGTTAGAATGAGGGAAAATAGGTTAGGAATGTCGAAGCATACCGTGTGACTCTTTTGAGGTACGGGATTCACAGGGCTCCGTGAGCGCAGATTTCAGTGATATATAAACAGTGCCATGAAATTGGGCCCAGCACGTTTAAAAACACACTTTAAAAAAGAGAAAATAGGTTTCAAATTTATGTCGAGTTCACAAAAATGTTGTAGCACCCGTTTAATTAAAAGTTGACAAATTATCGTTCATCGCACTACAACGATGGGTCGATGGATTGGGCTGTAATTGCAGTTGTCGTTGCTGTTAATTGTTTGTTGTATTGTTGGTATTTTTACTAAAGTTCATTGCTGGTCGGCCGACAGCACAATGTAATAATATATCCAAACTGATTTGCATATTGATTTGTTCATTTCAGTTGAATAATCTATTGTTATTTGGCCAGGTTTGACCTTCCAAACACGGGTAGTCCCACTTCAACAACATCCATCAATACTCTAGACATTTTTACAAATGTATTCATTTATTTATTAATGCATTTTTTCCACGCCTGAAAACCCCTCGCCACAATACAAACCATTATAGATAATAATACACTGACAATATCATATTCAAATAAAAATGTTTCCCAAATATTTACCCCTGTAAGAGTCAGTAAAACCTTAACCACACACGACAAGTTAATTGCATATACGTTGTATGATAGCAACATGATGTTAAATGATATTAAATGATATTAATTGATATTAAACAATGTACAGCGAATACATAGTATATCTCGTTGGAATTACTAACAGAAACAAGAGAAATTGCAGCAAATATACTCTTATTTCATATATTTGTTGCCTCCTTTTTTTCAGTAAACAATTTCTTTATCAAACTCGTTCTCAGTACATCCTCGAAAATAATATACTCGAACTTTTGGATATAGTATTGACTGCCTCTGTGCTATACACAGATGCAGCATTTATACGAAGGTGAATGGCCTCCATGAACAGTCCGATTTCATAAAGCTGTTTGGCAGAAAATAATGCTTAGCAAAAACATGGGTGCAGGGCGCCAGCCGCAATAGTGTACACAGTATGGAATGTTGGCTGGTTACCTGTTTGTGCATAGCAAGATTTGTCTGTGCTTAGCAAGTTTTTGTGCTTACGGGCTTTATGAAATTGGGTCTTGGGCCGCAGCGCCTATCCTGTCCGCCATTTTGGAAGTCAAAATATACACACACGAATCGACTCCAAAATGGCGGAAATGGTAGACTGAAATGGTAGACGGAGATGTGTTCCACGTAGTGCAAGAGGTCAAACCATTTCCCAATTTCTTCAGAATGTCTAGCCTCGAGCACGCGGCCAGCCTTATGGACCCGGCCATTAGCAGAAAACACTGCTATCAGTAAGCAAAACAGAACGTAGACTAGCTTGCTGGGCCCAATTTCATAGAGCTGCTAAGCACAAAAATTTGCTTAGCATGAAATTTCTTCATTGATAAAAACAGGATTACCAACCAAATTTCCACGTGATTTTCAGGATAAGCAAACAACAGCTGACTACCAGTAACAAGCAATATGCAACACATGGATATTTGGTTGGTAATCTTGTTTTTATCAAGGAAGAAATTTCATGCTAAGCAAATTTTTGTGCTTAGCAGCTCTATGAAATTGGGCCCTGGTGGTTCGTGCAAGCAGATAAGTGACGCAAGAATACAAATCCATTGTGAACGCGCACAGAAGCTGTCAAATCTTCATGAACACACTTTCACTTACGCATGTTTTTCTGCTATAGTAATTACACAAACGTGTTTATCGGTAAACAGCGTTATGAAGTTGGCTGGCTCGATTTCACAAAGCACTCAAGATTCATCATAAGATGAGTTGCCAATATTTGTATTATGACATCAAACTTTGCTCAGCAATTAAGATTGATACACAGTTAAGATCAATCTTTGCTAAGGGATGGCATTCTTAAAGAGGTTAGATCAGTTTTAAGCTGTGTATCAATCTTAATTACTAAGCAAAGTTCGATGTCATATAACAAATCACTAGGGTGATAATGACCTATTCTAAGATGAGTTTTAGTGCTTTGCGAGTTCGAGCCCTTCGCGCTCGGTAGTCTCGACATCTGCTATAATTCAATTCAATTCAATTCAATTCACCTTTTGTTCATACCTAGCCTAGATCAATCTTAGCTCTTTGTGAAATCGACCGTGTGTTATTTTTGCCGAAAGACTCAGGAAGCACTGTTACACATAGGTGAAGAGTTAAACCAACTGAATATTCTTTATCGTAAAATATGGTATAATCTTACATCATATATTGCATAAGAAAATATATAAAAAAACTCAGGTGACTTGCAGGAGACAAAGTTTACAGAACTTATCTAAACACAAAACGATCAAGTGACGGGATCTCCACCCCTGGAAAAAAAAAATTGTTTATAAGTACATGTATACTATTAAACAGTCTTATAACACAATCTTCAATAGGTGCTGCTAGCATGTAAACAGTGCTTAATACAAAAATAAAGGGAAAGGGAAATCATGGTAGATTGAAACAGATAAATAAATAAAAAAATAAAAAATAATGAAATAATATTCTACAACTTGAGGATTGATTAATCCAGGGGAAAAGTGTCAAAAGATCAAAACAAACATACTACGTAACGTCTTGAAGCGAGACTACCGTAGTCTACTCTCGGCCAGTATCAACATGTCTCGTACAAGAAACTTTCCTATTGAAGAATTTGGGTGACCACTTTAACGGGTTTTGAATGATTTATTTATCTTTCATCTTTCGCCGTCTCTACCCGTATATTTCGGTTCAAGGGTATTAAACATTTATTGGTTATAGTTATATGTCCACGTCCCCAAGTTTATAGCCTCCATATATTGTATAAATTATGCTAATTTAAAACACCGCTTTAACAGATGTAATAATTGCATCAGGGATAAAGATTGTTACTTTTATATTTCGTTATCCTTACACCCTTAACACGGATGAATCCTTACACGGATTCGAACACACAACCCCCGGATTTCAGAGCAGATATCTTACGGGCACACTCGGTGGTCGAGTGGTTAAAGAGACGAGTTCTTGAATTCTGGTTTGTGGGTGCGAATCCCACTCAAGTAGTATAACCTGTATGACTTCTGCCCACAGGATTTGGAAAGCACTGGGTATACATTGTGTTTGTCGCACGTCGGTGTAAAGGCGAAACCGAAATCATACTAAAAGACCGCTTGTTTTACTATATATCAAATTAGGTCGAGTAATACACCACAAGGGAAACTGACTGGGTAAATTTTTAATAATTTGGATTGAACACAGACAAAAATAACATAGTTGGACTTGAAGGTGTAACCTCCGGATTAAAGTGCCAGCGCTCAACCGAGCTATCTAGCCCTAACTCGGACGGTTTCCCTAATTTATCAATATCTTTGCTTGGTAGAGCATCGTAGGTCGCAGGTCCAAGTCCTGCTCTAGCCAATTTTTCTTTGTTCAACCCAAATTAGTATCAAATTATACTACATTATTTAGATAAAGACTGGTGTCAAAACTATAAGCATACCCCAAAGAAAAAAAAAAAAAAAAAAAAAAAAAAAAAAAAACCAAACACACACACACACACCACATTAGATAATTATAAACAGTTCAAAGGACCAATAACATGATAACCGTTTATGTTAAATGAGTTTATACACACGTTTTAAACTAAAATTGGAGTACAGATAAATTTTTGTTTAAATTTAGTGCAAAACTTTCCTGCATCAAGGCCCATTTTTCTAGAGCTACTATCAAGCAGACACTATCGCTTACCAATTTTCCGCTAAGCAAAAGTGAGCAGAGCACCAGTCACAGATGGTAAATGTGGAAAGGTACTAATTGGCTGGTAATCTTATTGTTGTAAGCATAATGTTGTTGTTGCTAGCAACTTGTTGTACATAAGTAGCTCTGTAAAATTGGGCTCTGTTCGGAAATGAGTTTTCGTATAATGGCCAACAATGCGGAATACAAGTGCTGTTAACATAATTCTAAAATAAATGTTTAATAATATTTTATGTGCTATACTTTAACTCAGTTATAACAAAGTTGATATATCTGCTGATTATGTTTTGCAACATAGCTCTTATCAAATTGGTTGCAAATTTTAAAGTTAACGTTGACAATAGCATATATTCTTCACAATATAAATATACAAAATGGAAGCCCGTCATGAGAACGATTAAAACCAAATCACCAAACCAAACAAAGGAAATAAACAACACAAATACGCTTTTAATTTAGCAAAGACTTTCGTCAAAAGAATTTGAGCAGGCAAGTATAATATTAGACACCGTAATACAGACATTGTAACTTTTAGCTTTTAATCGTACTCCAAAAATAACTCCATCCCGTCCCAACCTCAGCTTGGTCGTCTGTCTTTTGTGTTGAAGAAGCAAACTTTAATGTGACAAACACAATTATTGGAATGACAACAATTGTTCGCAAACATCAAAATATAACAATAAGAGAGCAATTTCTAATCAATGGTTTGGTGCTTTCGGATTGTCAGTTTGCCTTCCCGATATGTGACTTAAAACGAGTTCCCACTTTTTATTCAACTTTCTGCGTTTGTTGTTAACATTAATTTTAATCTGAAATGGGCTGGAGCCTTGGCTAAAATTGAGTGCTAACGGATTTTGTGTTGTTTTCGAAGAAAAAGAAAAGAAAACAAGCAACAACTTAAACAAGTTATAATAAAAAAAAAAATCAATTAGTTTATCAAACTCACAATAAGGCCGGTGTCACGGGGCATTTTGTCCCCCGGTGTGTGGGTCCTCCTTTCGGTAAGTTAACAATGAAGGAGACTTGCATAGTTTAAAGACCTTTATCATACTGCATCCATGTTTGTCACTTTCCCTGTACACACAATGGCACTGATAGTTTAAAGTCTCAAATTATAAAAAAAAGGAATCAGACTAATTTCCCTTCCAGTGTCGGTTCGGCTTGGATTTATTTTCTGAATGGAAGAGAAAATGAAGAAGATGGCTGCAGCATGGTGAGGAAATTTAAAATAATGGAAAGACATAAATGGAACTATGATTCTTTGGCAATATTCGCATGTAGTGGCATTTCGGCAACTCGTAGTGTTCAATTCTAACAAAAAGCCATTTGCGAGTTAGATTTGATTCAAGGTACAGTGATCTGCTTTATATAGTCAGAAGTTATTGCTTAAATCTGAGTTCTTCAGACAGCAGAGACAGTATACTGGTAATTGTTCGGGGCAAGCTTTTGTATAGTAAACTCCAGATGAGCAAACCCTGGTACCTTTGTGCCGTACAAGTCATTCAAAATTGTGTGTGGGTGTTCGCCGTCTCTTATTAACTTCGCAAAAGCTTGCCCCGAATCATGTGGCATAGCAACTGTCTCATTGGTCTAAGTATTTCAAATTTACGCGGTGAATTGTTACTAACCAAGTCATTGTATCATACTTTTAAAAAATCTAACTCGCAAATGGCTTATTGCTTGATAGATGTTGCTAAGTTTGTCACAACTCCACCATAAAACACGCCCATTTTACAGGAAATTCGTAACTTTTCATTTAACACTTCGCCGTAGAGAAAGCGCAGGAAAAGATCTTTCATAGTTTTTGAAAATTTTCGGAATTACACAGTCGTTACCCGATCAACCTCATCCCATTCACTGCAATTACCGTGGTTATTACTGGGCCCCTGGATATCACTGTCTTTGTTTTGTAGAATCAGGCTGTAGGAGTCTGATCCACCAAATGAATGGCGAGTCAAGTGGCTGTTCATGACCCCGTTACGCCGTTTCCTGTTCTGGCGAGTGCTGTACCTGAAATTTCGCTTCCCGACCTTCTTGAATTTGCGGACCTCCGAGAACTTTTTAACCCACATCCGAGTAACGAAAATCCCCACCACCCCAAACCATACGCCGAGCACGCATAGAATTGCTAGACCGTTGAGTTTTGCTGGACACCCTTTCAACTCCACGTCCTGCTCGTACATAAAATCGAGCCCATTGTATACTGGCGGGTTATAGCAGTATAGTCCAAATTGTATGATCTCACTCGCCCATATGGGAGGTTCTTCGAGAAAACCCAATCTTTGTAGCCATTCAAGACGACAGTCGCACCACCAATTGTTATTACGAATATCTAGGAGTTGAAGATCGTAGAGATCCATGAGCAGATCGGGATCGAGCGTCTCCAGGAAGTTGTCATTTAGTAAGATGAAACGGAGACCAGTGCCGTCGAAAGCGCCTGGTGGCACATTGCGTATTTCATTCGCGCTGAGGTCTAAGGTGTCCAGATAGCGATGACCCGAGATAGCCGGTACTGTCGCGAGTTTATTCCCAGAAAGCATGAGCCTGGATAACATTGTAGCTTGACTGAACCCATTGCCCTGGATTTTCGATATCATGTTATAGCCCAGATTCAAATCTGCCAAGGATGGAAGCTGCCCCTTCGTAATAGCATGGATGTTCTTGATTTTGTTGTTTGCAACATTCAGACTGACGAGATGCTCTGTCTCCCCGAAGAGCCCCAGTGGGAGACCCAGCAGTTTGTTGTTTTCAAGCTGTAAAACCTCAAGATAAATTGTGTTCAGGAAGGTTTCCTCGTGTAGGTTCTCTAGCTGGTTGTCGTTAATCGCGAAGTAGGCCAGATTCAAAAGATCGTGCAGGCCCTCACTGTCAACCAAAGAAATCTGGTTTCTACTGATGTCTAAATGTTGTAGAAAGACAAGTTGGCGAAAAGTTCCCCGCTCTATGGTTTTAATTTGGTTGTTTGTAAGAACAAGAATCTCCAGAGGCACTGCGGTGTCTTGAGAGTTGTTGAACCATGACCATATTTCAGTAGTCAAACTCAGTTGATTTTCCGAAAGATCGAGGTGCTGCATGGAACTAAAAAACCAGCCCACTGGGTCTTCGGTTAGTGAGTTGCTCGTCATAGTAAGAACACTAAGAGATGTCAAAGCTTGGAAGGGGGTTCCATTAACGCGTATGTTATTGTTGTCCAGATACAGTGTTTCTACAGAACCCATCCCCTTGAAAGCCTCGTCATTCAAACTCCTCAGGCTGTTCTGTACCATGGAAAGCTCTCGGAGATTAGACAACTCGGCAAGTGCAGCGGGAATTACAACGAGGTTATTGCCGCTTAGATCCAAGCGCTGTAGTTCCTGAAGGCCGAGAAAGCTGCCGCGTTCGATGCTCTGTAGTTCGTTGTAAGCGAGGGACAAGTCAACGAGGCCGTGAAAGCTATCAAGGGAAGTCCTGCTGATCTTGGCGATGCGGTTCCTCTCGAAGACAAACACTTTAGCCCAGGAAAAGGAATCATCACTCTCGCCGTTCGGTATGTCCATGATGCCCTGATCCGTACAGTTAATCAAAACCTGTCTAACACTACATCTGCAGAACAGCGGACAGACTGGCCTGCATGTAGCAAGTCTACCCATAGCTGTCAGTGCCACCAGGGTGAAGAATGTCCCGAAACGGAGACACGAAATGGGGTCGGTCCATTTCTTGATCATCGTGCAACTTTGATGATTTCCTCTAAAACACAGCACGGGGGGAATCAAAATGTGTGCACTTGATGTACATCGTTGAACATGGTGTCTCTGACGATGAAATTGCGTGTAATAATATTGATAATACTAGAGATGCAGGTATTGGTTTCAGGTGAGTTTGCTTTCAGGTGAGTCAACACAGTAAATTGGTTCTTTTCCTTGAGGTTTTATGTCAATCGTTATCATGAAATTTACCTGATATGATTTTCAGGTGTGTATTACGCTACGACATCCCGCGAAGATCAACGTATACGTCTATAATGATATTTCCAGACGGATGGAGGTGTGTGGACTCTTCAAGCAGATCTAGTCATACTGACCCCCTTTCCCAAGGTCAATTCAACCGAAAGAGTGCACCCGGTCGCGTTCTTTCCCCGACTGAAGCGACCACCAGCAGCAGACACCGTGATCATTAACAGTTTCGCACCGTGTCTATCGAAGCCCTCGTCCCAAGAGGCCGGGGTGCCACTCGCTGAGCACTGCCGGTCGTCACGCTCTTCTTGCCCGTAGCACTGCTGGGTTGTTCATCACTCACACCGACCGTTTAAGTAAGCAAAAAATGACAGTCCTACCAAATTTCACCCTCTCCGCTAACCATACAGTTAATTGTTCTGCAAGTCCACTGTACTCAAAGTGGTTATATTTTGTACAGGTGTAGATCAACCACAACAGTAACGCTTCAGTGCTTATCCACTTAAAGCTTTCAACCAACTGGAAATACCGTCGCATTTTGTTCGATATTTTATTATCGAAAATTTTGTTTGTGTAGTTTGGTAAAAAAAAACAGTGTTCGTGTTTCAAGGACATACGTCATCATGCCTAGGCCACACTAGACACTTTTCTACATAGGAGCTTTGGGGTGTAAAATTGATGTTAAAATTAACCGAGCAATTGGAATAAAGGGCATGGGGATTTAGTGCTAATACTAAACCATTATTTTTGTTAAAAGAACCAAAAAAAAAGGGACGTGAGGATATCAGTGGTTTACATACAAATAGCATGGGACAGTAATGCTAGTTTATTCTCTATTGATATACAGGTGTATCGACAAAAATTGTAATTCAAGGTCCCATCGAGCTATTATTTACCGCAGTGTGTTCAGAAACAAAAGGCCAGAGTAATAGTCACTAACAGATTCATACTGATTGGATCAATAAGATTTACATTTCTGGTGAGTTCACCCACGTGTTTTGTACTTCTCAGTCGAAGCTGACGGGGCTTCACAGTCTATGCGTGGATATTGCTACAGTGCACGGTACCACATAGGAACAGATTCACTGACCGTAGCACTGACTGAACAATAATTAATGCAGTTCATAATGAAGACATTCGGGCTAGAAGTTGGCTCTCACGAATTAAGAATCCGCAATTGGGCACAGTGAAAGAGTCTATGTCCGGCCAAACGGAAGCAACAGCTCTGCTCATGGTTCAGAAATCTTGGCGTGTTTTTCCCCTGCTACACACATCCATGTATATGACAGCGAGGCTTGACGCTAATTAGTCGAACAATGAACATTAGCATACATTGTTCATACATTTGTATATGGAATGCGACCGAGATGACTGAAGCGATAAGAGAGGTATAACCACTTTATTAAATATTTATGAGTTTCCACATGGAATATTAATGCACTGGCATCAATCCAGATAATTTATTATGAACTCCTAACCACATTAATTTGCAAGCAGAAAAATCATCACAATATCCCCATATTACGCTAGTTTGTTCCTAATTTAAATTTCAAAAAGTGTTTACAAAAGTGCTTCGTTTTAAATTGGAGTACACAACGAAACGTTCTGTCTAATATAAGTATGAAACCCACTCAAAAATCAAACAAACAAAAACAGAACACCCATACTTTCGTTTCTAAGGCACGACAATATTTAACAATGACGTACTTAAAACGGTCCTTTGGGTTTGCTTGTAGGTAAACCCTTTACAATGCTGTTTTGATTTACTTTGTGCATTAATAGCCCACACTGTCTATTAAAAATGCTTTTAGGAGTTTAGTACAATGTCGACATCTCTGTGGAGTTTTTTAAAATTTAAAACAACTTAGTGCCCCAGGGTTGTATTACCTTACGAAAGCAACTCGTGCACGAAAAGTCTACATAATCATCACCACGTAGTGCTGTCGATTGGAGGCGCTGTTTAACGCTTAAACTGTTTTGAGAAGATCAAAGATATTTTTGTGAAGTGTTTAGAGAGGGAAAGTTATCATAGATTGGTTTTTCTTCCACCACACAAAACTTAAAACAACTGAACTATTGACCATTCTGAAGACAGTGCCACAGTAAAAGAACTTGTAAAAAATAAAGACAACACTCTGAAAACTCAGATTCTGTGTCCAAGGGAGTCCGCCCCATTTCTGGGGCGAGCTGATCCGGGAAGTTGTTAAAAGAGGCGGTTTGAACTCAGATTCTGCTTCAGTTTGACCCATTTCAGGGTTATTTTGAAAGAGATTCCGGGTCCGGGCATACACTGCAAAAAAATGGGATGTAAAAATTGACACCATGGGTGTTATCACATAGGCCTAGTATAGATGCCGAAGAGAGAATCAAAATTAATATCATTGGGTGTTAAAATAACACAAAGGTAATTGTTTGGTGTAAATATTGATTCTTTTGGGGTATTTGTATGTGACAACACCCGTGGTGTAAATTTGTACACCCAAGTTTTTGCAGTGTACCCAGAAGTGGACCATTGACCTCGTGGGACCCGGAACAGGGACAATTTTGACCCGGCAGATTTTAGAGTGAGCCCTCTAGGGTCACTTTTTAAACAAAAATGTATTTATTGTTTTTATATTGTTGATGGTCGGCCCTGGGGTTTACGACTTTTTTTTATTTTATAGCTTTGGACATTTTTGGTAGCCTATCATGCCTTGAATATTGTGATGTTTTACCCAGAAGCGTATAGGTTCGGGTTGTTTTATTTCTCTCCCAGGGTGGACGCTGGTGAGTTTGTAAATCAGCATATTGTGTTTGGGGTATTGTTTTCATATGATAATAGGAAGCAGGGTGCTAGGGACAACGCACTTATACAATCTACAGAAAGTGGCTGCAGTGGAGTCACTGCAGTGCACGGCTCAGGTGTTTTTCTTTATTTGAGGAGGCTGGGGACTTTGAAATTTATTTCAAAGTAGATTTGAGTATCTCGGATTTAGAATGGTAGCTATCCAGCCTTTTCTAATGGGGTTTATCTAGCGCCAATTAAACTGTTTCCTTTTGGCTATTCAGGCATTCGCCACAGCGCCCTCAGTTGTTATATTCTTTTCTCACGTATACCAACGCCATACAGGAATAATAATTTATCTGAGAATCGAATAAACGCAAAAAAAGAAAACCTACGAAAGCTCATCGAATTTCATCAGACCAAATTGTATGAAACTAGTTACGCCGTACGAAATACGCGATATGTAGGTCATCTCCCCCTCAGAAGCACACACCCAAGTGTGTAAACAGCTGCCATTGTGTACCTCCCTCTTTCTGGGGACTTTTACCCAATCGGGGACTTTTATTTCCCCTTTGTCATGTACCTGGTTCGAATGTGTTTACAACGTGTAATGTACACCACTTATGCTCAAAATTAAAACTTTAAATTGACACCATGGGTGTTTGTCACATATAGACACCGAACAGTGAATATTAACATCATAGGGTGTTAGAATCAAAGTAATTGTTTTTGCATAAATTAGTGTTATATAATTGTTTTTGCATAAATTAGTGTTATATTAACAAGCTATGGTGTAATGTTTTATTTTTGAGGGTATCTTTAATGTGGCATCATCCATGGTGTCAATTTAACACCCCAGTTTTTGCAGTGTACCAACCTTAGTTCATCTCTTTGTCCTGACAAAAGTGGACCCCAATGTTTTCTTTTGTGATTGGAATCGTGGACCTACTGTCGACTGTCTTTGTTATAGGTCCTCGATTTGAATGTCACTAATTTACACACGGATATCAATAACTTATAGCGAGAAACAGAGCACAGTTGTCATTTTATTTTTTATTTACAATGTTAACGCAGCCGTGAGCTCACGAATAAACAGGAAAGACGAAAGGTCAAAATGACTTTGTTTCTTTGGCAACACTTTTTTAAGTCAATTATATTATATACAGAACTATATTAATATTACGATTATGTAAAACATAGTGTGTGGAGGTGCTGACGTCACGTGGCAACATCTTCACAAAGCACCCCTGCACATACAGAACCCAGTGTGACCATATTATTTCACAATGCATTTTGGGGAAATCTACATCCTTGGCGACTTTCATGAAGTTTGAGCTAATCGAACACGAAACTTAGATTAGCAAGTTCAGTTTCATCTTTGAAAAACGAAGCTTAGAAATTTTTTTTCTTTTCTGCACACCAATTTCTGTGGTATTTCACCGGTACAAGGGTGAGTCTTGGGAGTCCAGAAAAAGTGACAGAGATGGACATACGTCTGGTAGTGTTTCTGACTGGATTCAAGACTGGCTCACAGCTGGCCTGCCTACGCTTACCAGCTGCGGACACGCTTGAGTGGTTTATTTGTATAACACTAAACACAATCACTACATTTCCAATGACGTACACTGAATGCCAACCATAGAGTAGACCAGGCCCCTGTCTTTATCCGTACGAGCCTCGAAGTTTGACGTCAAATGTTCGGGCTATGGAGTGCCAACTGCCTTCTTTGAACATGACTTCTCCAAAGCTAACTCTAGGTGGCGCTCTGCACCGAATCGCCAATTATAATTTTGCGACTGCTTCACCAATAATGTTTTCGTTAAGCACATTGATTTAAGTGCAGCAGGTTATGCTTACGGATTTGCTTCGTGAAATTGGACCAATACTTCCTTCTCCAAAATACTGTTGTTGTTGTTGCTGCTGCTGTTGTTGTTGCTGTTGTTGTTGTTGTTGTTGTTGTTGTTGTTGTTGTTGCTGCTGTTGTTGTTGTTGCTGTTGTTGTTGTTGTTGTTGTTGATGGTGATGATGTTTTTGATGATGATGATGTTGTTGTTGTTGTTGTTGTTGTTGTTGTTGTTGTTGTTGCTGTTGCTGTTGTTGTTGTTGTTGTTGCACGCTGTAATGGAGTGGGGGTCTACGGTGTTTCTCCACCGAAGGGGCAGATGGCACCCAATACTAAGCTGAGTGTGCCATTTGTACTAAGGCTGAACAAACCCATGGACCCCATCACATAGTGCGCACCATGGTAGTATATTTGAGGCGATCTGTTGTCAACTTTCAACATTATCCGACGAAATTGGCACAGTTAAAAAAAACAGTCTAAAGCCCGGTTCATACTTCCTGCGAACGCGAATGCGAAGCGAATATTGACGTCACAAATTCGCAACGAATAATTCGCAGCAGTTGAAATGTGCTCAACTCCTGCGAAACATTCGCTGCGAAAACGTCCCTGTGACGTCAAAATTCGCTTCGCATTCGCATTCGCAGGAAGTATGAACCGGGCTTAACAGTCCCAGTGCCAAACAAAGCGTACAAAAATAATGTACGGTCGTTGACAGAAATATTTTTCACTGTTCCCAACCGCACCTCGCACAGGAATGTCAATCAATTTACCTAGTACCGGCGTAATTACAACCTCACACCCGGGGCTAGCTTTAATACTGTATAAATGGCGGTGGAAACGACCAACGGTGAGCACAATCAAGGTAATGAACCACGTGGGGTACACTCTTGTTCCACTGTGAGCCATGTACATGCGTCTTTGTGGCACATCACGTGATTGGTTCTCGACCATTAAAAACCATAACCTATATTACCGTGTTATAACCAAAATACATTGACCCCCTTGCACGCACGTCACAAGTGGCGACTGCTAAGCTCACCTTTTTGGGAGTCAACAGGTACAAAGCGCGTAAACGCCCGTCGCCTAAAATGCGAACAACAGTGCAACACATGAGAACGTTGACTCCAATAATGGCACAACCAAGATTATTGTGACGCTGACGTCACCAGGTGAACTAGGTCAATACGAATCAGTATTACCATAACTAGGGAATCTACCCTAAACTGGATATTTATTTTTACACCATGGTAAAACTCTTTTCCCAAATAAGGATATTATTATAGAAAAAGTACCCAATTGGGAATACAGGCCTACATCGGTGGCAAATTATGAAAGTTTCTCGTCCAATAGGAACACGGCTTAGCAAATGAAATACTTTATTTTAATAATTGTTTTAATTTCCCTTTTAATCTTCTGCTTATAGGCCTAATTGTTTATATTTATTATAACATATTTTGGTCATCACACAGTGGGATAATGAAACAAGTTCTCATTCTAATGTAATAAATGATAACAAACTTTCAAATGGACTTAATCAACGTTGTACCTGGTAGTTACTAATGAAATAGTTATTTAATTACTGCTGCATGTACGTATGGAGAAACGTATGTGTTAGGCCCAGTATTTACAAATACCGTGATAAAATTCCCGGATGTTTTAAAAGCCCTTTCGAAATCAAGGTTAGATCCCAATTGCCAATTTGAAGTCCCATAGGGTTGTGGAAGTTTTCACTCATTTCTGTTGAAGCCTAAATCCAACCAGAGTCGAAGCATTGGTTTTAAAAAGGGGGTCATAGGCCGCTTTCGAAGCCACGGCTTAGGCTCTGTCAGTTATTTTGAAAACGAGCGCTTTTGATACGTGGTTCCAATCTGGCGGACGGAGCCTAAGTCGTAGCCCAACCAATAGCCGCCCGTTTGGTTTTGGAAAGGCCCTAGAACATTCACAACAAAATGACACCACGTTGGGTGGCATCCCTAGCGTTACAGTACAGTATTAAATACGTATTCGCTAAAGGAGCCAGCCCATTCCCTCTCGGCATCGATTTGTCTGACTAGAAACAAACTAAATGGCCCTCGTTAGCTTAGGAAGTAGGCTTTATCCCTTTATCGAAAAAGGAAAAAAGAGGATGATCAAAGCTTACAATTACTTCTAAAGCTTGCCTAGAAAAGTCCACAGCGATATCCAATTAATACATTTTTAAAACGGTATCTTAATGCAACGTGCCGGTAACTGAGTAAAATTCGATGTTGCAGCCATGTCAAATGACTGAGAGCTGTCTGCGTAATGATCAATGCCCAATTGTATACAGCTGCCAACGCACAGAAAGTAGCTAGCACAACAGAGTTAGGCTTACCATAATAAGGTTACCAGCCAAACTACAATGTCACTTGTGTAATAAGTGACAGGAATCCCGCTCATCTACAAAACAGAAAATTGTCAAGAATTTTTCCTGCTCAAGCAGCTGCATGAAATTGGGCCCAGGTTTCTTTTTACTGTTTGTTTTCAAAAGAATTGACCGTGGCTAAAAGCCACCTACTTCGTGTACGAATACGACCCCAAACTCTTTCAAGATGTCCATTTATACAGATTGCCAAATGTCAAAGTATTTGCTAAAATAATAGTCCAACCACCTTTAAATGTAATGAAATTTTCCCGTTTTACATGTCTGGTGAATAATTTGTTCATTAAGGGGGTGCCGTTTACTAAAGGGTTATGACAAACAAGTTGTTTACACTGTTGTCTCGTCGTCTTCGAGACTCTCCGTTTCGGAGTCTAGGGCTTTAAAGCGCACATTGGAATGGCCAGTTGTAGAGGTGGACCCTGCGTTGGTGTCGTTCGGATTCCGGAAAAGAAGGAAACGCTTTCTTGGTCTCCTCGTTCGGAACCTTCTCCGTGCTCGGTGAAAAACCGCCGCCCAGAATATCAGAACAACGGCAGCCATTACGGCCAACCATGCTGCTATCAGGTTGCATATACTCTGTCTATTCGGGTGACTCGTGCACACAGGCAATCGCCAGTTATAATACACAACTTTATCTAGGAGTTCGATGCCTTTCCAACCCGTGGGCCACGCGCACAAAATGTGCCTTGAAATCAATTCCTCGTATTTTGGAACTCCAAACGTCCACTGAAACCCACACTCATCACATACCCATGGGTTTCCCTTCACTTTGACGTATTCAAGGTCAGGAATGTCAATAAATGTAGACTCATAAATTGTTTGGATTTCATTACGAGAGAAATCAAGCCATACAATTCTAGTACCGCGGAACGCATGCGGCCCGATTGAAGATATGAAATTATCAGACACAACCAGCGTTTCTAAAGATTCCAAACCTTTTAAGCGTGGCAGTCTTGTCAAGGAGTTCTTAGAGAGATCCAGTATTTCTAAGTTTAAAAACCCTGTCAGGCCATCGACAGGGAAGTCCGTGATGGAGTTTCTCCCGAGATATAAGTATCTGAGGGCGGATGACTTGTCAACCGCTCGAATGAACTCAGCGCCCGATAACGCGTTATTTGTAAATTCGATTGTTTGTATCTGAGTAAGGTTGGAAAAAAACTCAGGTGGTATCTCCGTCAGCTCGCAGTTTTGGAATTCAATATCCATTAAGTTGGTCATGTTGTGGAGCAGGGTTGGTGGCAACGTGCTCAGTGGGTTGTTGCTGAGTTTAAACGTATTCAACATTACAAGGTCTTCGACCAGATCCAGTTGGAACTCTCGAATGAAGTTAAAGCTCATGTCCAGATAAATCAAACTGGTCATTCCCCGAAAACACCAGCTGGAAAGAATATCAACGACGTTGTGGGAGAGGTCCAGCGTCAGCAGTCTTGTCGGGCCGGTGGGCTCGAACCAGCTCCGTGCGCTGAACTGACCAAGGGTCTCGGAGTTGTTGACGAACGTACCGATGTTATTGTTAGACGCGTAGACGTGTTCTAACCGGTTACAGTCTCGCAATGATCCAATGGGAATCTCATCCAGAAAGTTGCTCTCAACAGACAGGATGCGAAGTAAGTCCATCCCAACGAAGGCATCCCCGCTGATCACGTGTATCTCATTCCAGCCCAGGGAGAGATTCTGCAGCTTTGTCAGATTCACGAAGCTCAGCGGACTCACGATCGAAATGAAATTTTTTGACAGATCTATCTCCCGAAGCGCCCGGAGTTTGGACAGCGCAACCACGGGTATTAAAGTCAAATTATTTCCCCTAAAACTCAGCTTCACCAGCTTGCCTTGGTTCTCAAAAGCATCATCGCTGACGGAGAGGATGAGATTATCCGAAAGATCCAACAGGCGAAGTTGCCGAAACCTCAGAAGGCTTTGCCCTGTCAGCGCTTGAATCATGTTTCCTTGTAGGTAAAGCGCACGGGTGTTGTTGCGCACTGACGAGTATGGGATGTCCTGGAGTCCGAGGTCGGCGCAGGTCACCGACTGGGAGAAGTCGTCGCACGTGCAGTCTTCCAGACAGTACGGGAACTCGGATAGAGCGTTGGATATGCGGGGCACGTACGCGCCGACGATGCCTGGGATTTGGCCCTGAAGGGCAGTGGTGGTAACAAGAACAAACATGGTGCTGACCCACCAACGTTGTGACGCCATATTGCTTTCAACTACTCCTTTATTGCCAGGAGCAACTTTGCTGTATGAAAACAATGCTTGTGTAAGTTTTCAGTCACTTTTTAACAACAGTGCAGTGTGACAAGGTGGGTCCCGCCACACTCCATCAGCAGCCATTGCCCAAACGATTTTGATCTGGTCAAACGCACAAAAACAAAAAACACCACCAACATCCGGTTACATGCTTAGAAAAAGTTCGAAATGAATTGTTTAAAAAAACATCGGGAGAGGGTTGTTTGGTTCTATCTCAACATTGGCTGCACATTATTTCATGACGAGAATTCACAAAACGTTCTTCTTTTATTTTTCCTGCAGCTCGGTGATGTTCACAGTTTTTAGAAAGTGCGGTGCATCCGTATTTCTTATCTTTACGTTTCATTCAACGCAGTCGTGGTCTAGGATTCAGGGCACGGACTAGAACTCAACTGACAAAAAGGGATACGGTATGAGCGACCAGGCAAAGAGCTGTTTACGAGAAACAACTCACGTCGGATTTACTAAACGACTCTCAATGAGACGTGATCCCGTGACAGCGGCTCTTCCCTTTTATACGAAGCCGACTTTCCAGCAGCGTTTCTCACCGGGGGAAAAGCCAGGCGGGACGGCAGGCAAATCACGTCGACACACGCTGCCCGGAGTGCCTGCAGGAGACGTGCTTGGCTTGGACCGGCTTGAAAGGAACGAACTATCCCCTGAGAGAGAAAACAAATAAAACATCACTGTTTAGTAGGCCTACAAATATGACAAGGGAACGAGATGTAAAGGAGAGGGGCACTTCAGAGAAGTGCATTTCTTTTTAATAATAAAACAGAAATGCCTGGCAAAGCTACAGACATAGCCGAGAGACAGATAAATGACACGGTCATTCGTTTTGTTAAATGGAAATACAATTGTGGATTCCTTACAAGTTCATAATGATTGTGTACAACCCTGAGGCCTGTTAAGAAAAAAAATATTGAAGTGAAACTAATTAAAGTTGCAAAAGAATTGTTTTATTTTATGTTTTCTTCTCTCGACGAAAGAAGAAGAAGAAGAAGGAGAAAAAAAGGGGAAAAACCCGGAGGTTTGACCAGCGTCCTAAAACGATGTTTTCAGTCAGTAACC
The DNA here is from genome assembly GCA_010994315.2 of Pisaster ochraceus. Classification (NCBI taxonomy): domain Eukaryota; kingdom Metazoa; phylum Echinodermata; class Asteroidea; order Forcipulatida; family Asteriidae; genus Pisaster; species Pisaster ochraceus. The sequence goes on from CM021533.1 coordinate 5,317,006, forward strand.
CTTTACTAAGGTCTACAAAGAAGACGGGCAAGGATAAAACCACTTACAAAAACAAGGTCTTTTGTGTATAGGCCCTATAGGTTTCCCATCAGGTCTTTTTCGGTTAAAAAGCAATCCGATTTCATGCATTCATAATAAAGCTATTTTGCCTGTACAGTTGAAACTGCCATTTAATTTCAATATGAGGTATGCTAATTTTACATAGTATTGAATTCAATTAAACTTCAAATGTGTTCTTTTTTAGCCATGTAAAGTTGGCTTTCAATCATTATTAGCAAAGTAGACGCCTGCTAGTGCCAGATACTTCTTCGAAAAGTTGCTGTCAATTTGAATGTTGTTCGAATGGATCATTAATTGAACGGTGATATATTTTTTTAATCGAATGACGGAAAAGACGAATTAGTGTTAACACATTATGTGAAATTTGCTGTTTTTAGGAGGGCTTTCAACTTTGCATGAAATATAAAACCGACATTTAAAGTGACAGCTAATTTACCGGAAATGAAATACACATTTTGTTGAAAAAACAAAAAACAAACAAACAACAACAACACACACAACAATTTCTGTTGAACATCAACAACAACAAACACCCCTAGACGAGCCTATAAAACACCAAAAGACCAGTTAATTAGACCTGTAATGCTATTATACAGACATAACGAAAGTTGTATATGGTTGGTAGTTGGTCATGAAAGTGCAGACTTTTCTCCATGGTTTTTTGATGTACAGTCATTACATTTTGTTTCACATCACACCGAGTCATTATGCACCCTAAGGCTTTTGGTAAAGCTATTCCTCAAAAAGTGGAGTTCTGATTGATGATTAAAATTTTGTGAAAGAATGAAACGGGGTCCTCGTGTGGCGAGCGTTAGGCCATGTCCGAAACGGCGACTTCGGCTACAGCTACGGCTAGATCGCATGCGTCTGCCTATTCTTCACACTGGCAGACGCGCTGATCTAGCTGAAGCTCATTATCATAATTTTGTATACCCACAGAATTTTTTTCAATTATAACGTTTTGGGGGTAGTGAAATTAATTGAATGTGTAATTATAAGAATCTATCACAACCTGGGGGTTCTGTGTT
>CM021533.1:5336607-5355068 GCA_010994315.2 Pisaster ochraceus
TCCATTCACATGGAAAGCCCTGTTTTCCCCCAACCACATAAATCTTTAGCCATTTCAATCCTTCCTAGGACTCCATCTACACAGAAAGCCTCGTCAACCCTTTCTAGGTCTATCCAGGTAGTAATATGGTATGTGTCCATCCTCATAGAGACTTGTCAACTTTTCCTAGGTTTATCCACCACATAGACAGCCTTGTCAACATTTTCCAGGTACAATGTAGTACTAGATTCTGGTACAGCCTTGTCACAAATCCCCTCAGGCCTTATCCAGGCAGTCAGGATATGCATTGGTCCAGAAAGAGAACATTTTCATTATCTCCCAAGATCAGGCCTTTCCATGCAATTACATCATTGAGCCCGAGCAAAAGAAAAAACCTTGTTTAATATCCGTTATTTCTTTAAGGTCCAGTTAACCAAGCATTATGACTGGGTTTTATTTTGCTCATCATATGCCACACCATGCCCCAAGCCGAAGGCCAAGTAGCGTACACGCAGATTAGATGCAGACATGCTGCAGCCTTCCTGTGTTTTGCAATTTGCAATAGAGATAGCTAGCTCATCCTCAAGCAATGTTGGTAATTTTGCAGGGGAACATGACAAATTGCAATTCTGATCTTCTTGATAGAGAGAAGGCTGAATTGTGAACAACATGACTTAGATTGGAAAAAAATTCAAGTCTCTGAAAACACACCTTCTTTGATGCCCGCAGCTTTGACGTAAGCACACGACAAAATTGTTCAGTGGATTATTAAACACATATTGCAGTGAAAGGTGCTAAACATCAAGTGTCATTTTAAACATAGTAAAAGAGGTGGTACAGCTTTGAGACGGTGGTAAAAAAGTCAGAATGTCAGTCAGTTACGAAATGTGTCAATTTTGTTTTTAAAAGCATCAGTCAAGTTAGTGTATAAATTTGTTATTAATACATATGTCAGCGGTAAAATGCAGGGATGAAATCATTTTAGAATGTTATCTTAATTCAGACTTGTTTGTCTGTCTGGTGAACAGTGTTTGTTAATTTCTTCAGATGTAAAGCAATCTTGCTCTTTGAACTACTTCTTTAGCACTGAGGATACTGGTCTGAGAATTGGAGAAGCTCCTTGCAATGCGTAACATTCTAGGATTGCCAAAATGTGTAAATGCTGTCATGCCAACACACCTCCTACATGTAAAATTGAAACCCGTTTTGAGACCTTCTTGTCAACCATGATTGTCACCCCTGAAAATGTGATGCTTGTTTAAACATAAATTTTATCGGCAGTGTTGCATTACACCAACAGTGTTTTATGTTAGTTTAAAATAAGCATGGTTGAACTTACTTCGATGGCTAAAACTGCTAAACAAAAGACCACTGACATGTAGGCTAACTCAAACAAAATCAAGTGGTCAACTCGCATTCCCAAACAAACCATTATGATGCCACAAACCTCCCCGTCCAGTCTCCTGTGTGCATTAGCAGTAGTGAGTACTGAATATCATTATACCAAAATGGCGCCAAACCATTTTCCTTTCAGCCTCAGTTTGAGTAATATTCCTGTGGATTTGTTTCCACTTTATGTTTTCACTGTATCAATTTGTACACTCAACTGCAACACTTACAGGAAAGCTGTTGCACTCAAACTATGTTGTTTGATATTCATCAAAAAGCACTCTACTACAATACTCAAGTAAAGGTTGTCAGGTAGTACTCGTACCCATTTGACTACTTATATTTGTTTTGTGTTATGTACTCACCAGTTTACTCATGGAATTGTACTGAGCTACAACCTCAAGAGTGAAGTAGTATACTCATATAAAAACTCATACTCAAACTTATTTTTTTGTTTTTATTTTTACTCATAGTCTAGTAAGGTTCACCTCTTCATAACCTTTCACAACTCATACTTGAGAGATTTTATTTATGTACCTGTGTAATCATAAAACTTTATTAGATTGTCACCACGATGCTAAGTTTCAAATTCCACTCACTCCTAGTTCGACCCGAATAGTACCCAATACTTGTTAGTAATAATTAAGAGAATCAAAGTACGGTGAAGAGGTTTTGAACTAGTTGGTTAAACACGAAAAGGCCTGGTTTTTGATAATTTTACCGAGACGAAGTGAAGGTAAACTTATCAAGAGCCATGCCTCACCGCCATTCATAAATACCTTTCTGTTAAAAACATCTAAAAACCCTATAAAATCTGATAGTTTAGCCTCAGCTCACCGTGACACTGCGTTGAATTTGTATGCATGTGTTGAGCACTGAGTAGCTCCGCGCGTAAGTTTAGAACTTGCTCGCTTAAGTATAAAAAGTATCACATGCTAATTTCAAGCCTGCATGAGCCAAAATATGCAACCCACCAACATAAATTGGGCTAGGAAATTTGCACACTCTGTGCAGTCATCTGATGATTCAGTTAGGTCAGGTCATGTTTAATCACTTAGCATGTAACTGTGTTTATATTGCATGTTTAAACATGGCCACATGATCTCCTATCCACCAATCAGAATGGATAACCTGTCCCATGTATTTATGAATGCAGTTTAAACAGAACTGCATATTCAGCTAGATCGATTCTAAAATCTTGCCGCTAAAATTATGTAAACGGTTTGATTTTACAGTGTAAATGTTTGACAAATCCTGCAACAGTCACAACTTTGCTGCTAGGTGATACCATAATGCCATCAAATAATCATGACACAGCCTGTCGGAATTGCTCCTGACAGGTGACCAATATTTGAATTCCGGCATTTTGTGATTTTTCTTCTGCTCATCAAAATCTACATTGATTGTTACTTTCAGACCGTGGACTATAATTTCTGATTTCTGTAATGCAATCTCTGCCCTGTCATGTTATTTTTTCACCGCAGAGATTAATTGAATTCGAGGGATGTACATCTCGAATGACAATGTCTGTCTGGTCATAGGATAGGTGTGTGAGGAGTAAATATGTGTAATCTCACCATCGGAGAATGGTTGATGGTTCAGGATTGATTTTGATCTCATTGCGTACGTTATTGTGTGGACTTATCAGCAGATTGGGTACATACACTCATGTGGACAACTTACTTCCTCTCAATCAATCAATCAATCACTTAATCAATCAGTCAATCATTTGTATATATTTTCCACGTAATCAAAACACAGCATTTATATTGGTAATAAATTTTGAAAAGATGTTCATGTGGTTGAGACTATCCTAAAAAGCAAGCTTGCATTGTACCAGTAAATCATCGCCATTTTCCAGTTACTTAAAAAAAAAAAAAAATTTGGGTGTGTTTGGTCTAGTTTCTTTTGGAGAATTCATCCTTGGTAAAATTCCTGGAGACCTCTACCACTTAATCCTGGTACATTATCAAATGACTTGGGTTGGTGTAGTGGTATCGTATCTTTCCTTGCCTTCCACCTCTAGGACCCTGGTTCAAGTCCCGCCAGGGGCACTGGGGTTTTCAGTCCTTACCTGATTGAGTTGGTTTTCCCCTCAGGGATAATTTCTCTGGGGTTTTTCCTCCCACATCACAAAGTGAAACTTTTTCCTTGTCTTTTCTCCATGGTGATATGTTGCTAGTTTAGTGACTAAGTTCGCTTTTCTGAGAATCCTTGGCTTCACAACCAGTACTAATAAATAAATAAATAAATAAATAAACAAACAAAATTGAGTGGGAAATAAACTAAACTGAGCTGAAAGTGGTTAACTGAAATGAATTCACAAAGAACTTGAATCTCCACTCAAAACACTTTAGCCAAGAATAATGTTTTATATGCAAGTTCACCCCAAGCAAGGCTAAAAGCCACTCTTGGTAAGGGCTACACGGAGACAACATTTAACATGTTTAAGATGAAAATAACTCAGGGGAGCTGAAGGTGAGACTTGATAGTTCATTTAAAACAGTCTAGATTGTAGGGTGGAGGGAAACATGCACCAAGCAAGGAGTTCCAAAGAGATGCAGTACGTGGAATAAAGCTGTCGAAACAGCTCTTTTTTTCTACATCTCAGCAAAGCTAGAGTGTGTGGTTGAGAATTAGCAGAAAGCCTGGTTTCATGCTCAAACACACTGATAGGAGGAACCAGGTCAGACACACTGCTGGCACATTTACCGTGAAAACATCTGTAGAAAAGACATACCTACAGTGGGAAAGAGGTTGTCATGTTGATCCCAATTCTTCACCAAAAAGATTAACGATACGCTTTTGCACTCTATCTAATAAAGATAAAGGACAGGCAGAATCTACAGCCCAAATGTAACAAATCAGTACTCCATTAGGGATCCTATAGTTGTCTGAAATACAGGTAGAGAGTAGCATCAGGAGGTGTCTCGGATACAAACAATATACCCTATAAGGCATTTTGGCTGATATCTTGTTGCAGCTCCAATTTCAGGCAGTTTTTTTAGAAAGAAGAATCGCTAATTTATAGCTCATTAACTGCAAGATAACGAGTTTCTCACAACTGTGTCAGCGGGTTTAGTATTAATATTTACTGATTGTATGTACAATGATATAAATTTATTCTAATAAAAACAGTTTCAAAGCAGTTTCACATAACAAAATCTAAAACTGTATAAATATCTTCGTCTACATTTACCTTGTCCTTAATACTTGCAATCCATAGTGCTTGTTTTCAATGCTGCCCAAATTTGGTGTATACTTAGGGATGCACTCGATACTGATGATTTGCTTTGAACTGTTATTTTGTTCCACTCAGATTCCAATTTTGCAGGTATACATATCCGGATCATATAAGGCCACCATGAATGAGATTTTCCATCGGGTTGTTGTCAGGGCTGCTTTATTGAGTGAGGTATCCAGAAGAGACCTTGGCCCATATTTCTTGTCACTGCTTTGAAAACGCTGCATATTTTTTAATCTCAGTGCAGTCTTTTTGCAGTGTCAACTTACATGGGGGCATCTATGCAAAGAATAATTGCATTGACCATGATTGCAGCATCTTGTAATCATGCTGCAACAATACGCTCAAAACCCTCTGGAATACTAGGCTAGGAATTAAGTGGGGAACATATGTGAGTTACTGCATAAACCTCTGATCAATATAATTACTTGTATGACAATTTTGTGGTTCAATAATTACAATATATATTGCTTCATTTGGCGTATCTTGTTTAAAATTCGTACACAGAGGCTCGTTCATTAGCTAAATACGCATGTAAACTTGTGATCTCCTAATGAGGAGTTGAAGGATAAGCACAACAAGATTGAACATACAATGAAACATTTTCACATAACTTTATACATAGTATAAAGATGGTCATGGGGGATCAATTCCCTTGAATCAGTTTTGCTTAAAATGCTTTAGGTTTTGAGAAATCTGTAAAAGTTTCAATTTAACAACTAATGCTTAGCATGATTGGTGAAAAATCCATGCTAACTTGCCAGCAGTTCTTGTAAGCAGATGCAACAACGCAAATCCATTGTGAATGCGCGCACAAACACACACGCCCTGATCATTCATGAAATACCCATTGCTTACCCACATTTCTCTGCTACAGGTAGTAAACAAGTTCACTTACCGGTAAACAGCTTTATAAAGTTAGGTCCTGAAAACAGGCCCCAAACAACGCCAACACAGATGCATTCGGGACTTTATGTAGTATAAAACCACTCGCTACTGCTTCAACTAGTCGTCTAGATTCATGAAGCAACCACTATGGGTTTTACTAGATGCCACGACCCAGGGTTCTAATGAATATCTAGTTGACCAGTTGCTACAGGTGAAATGAAAAGAAAACCACATCGTTCCCATTGGCCTCTGTACTCATTTTTCATGCATGCTGCCTGTCTAAAAACAAACATCTACCATTCTCTTTCCATTCATTTTTATTAAAACACCCACAGGTAGCACAAAGCTGAATTATAGGCGCTACAAGAAAAACAGTCTAAAATTGCAGAGAAAAATAGCAAAATAGCATTTGGTTATGACCCCCAAATTGACCCCAAAAAGAAATTGTGTAATTTTTATCTGATAGCCTACCGGTTCTAAAGATGGTATGGTAACTCCATCTTGTGAAATTATTTAATCTGGAATGTCCCTGTTGATTAGAAATCAATAAAAGAATAATAAAAAATTTGAATCTCCAAAGATCAAATGGAAATTTTTGTTTTGAAATTTCCAGTGTGTTGTCCATTTGAATGTTGCCCTCAATACAGCAAAAGATGTATTTGGTACAGGCTTTCTAAATGTGGATGGATTTGAGGTCCTTGATGAAACTACTATGAAAGTGTTTTGCTGTTTTCTCAATAAAGAGGCACTGAATTCAACTGAAACTTTCACAGGTGACTTTTGTTGTATCTTTCTCGATAATCTTGCCCATAAATCAGCATTACATTGGCAAAAACCAAACGATGACTCAAGCTTTATGTAAGAAGCATGAACTGATTCTAAAACCAGACACGACAAGAGAGATGGGGATTAAAAAAGGGTTGGATGGGTTGAACACAATTTTATTGAGATAAATTTATTACATGGGGAAAGTGATTTGGTGGTAATACTTAATTTTAATCTGTTATTAAAACGGTCCATGCTGAATAAATTAGGATCTGCTGTGACAAATAGTCTTTCAGTTTTGAGTTGTCTACTGCGCTCTGACCATCTTTAAAGAGAAACTTTGGCCTTTGAATATGTAGGCGGGCAGCCGGGGGTGAGGTGGGGGTGGGTGGGGGTTGGGGGGAGAATTGGAGAAATGTGCATGCTTGATTATGAACCAAGTGATGGTATTGACCCAATGTGACATTTTACACCGTGGCTGTGTACATGATTGCCCCTGGATAGCAAGATGTTTAAATCAATGACTGTTATTTCTGTATCACATTAGACAGAGGCGTGGAGAACTTCAAGACGCCATCGGTGTGTATCGAATGGCTACTCAATAAATAAGGGAGACATTACAACAGACAAACACAGGCCCACCCTCAATTTTGGCTCCCATTTTAGTTTAGTTGGCAAGCCTGGGATGTCTAGGGAGGTACTTCGTTCAATGTAAGACTGTGTGTCATTCCCCATGAGGCCCTAATGAAACTGTCAGTGAGATCATTAGTTAAACAAATTCAACTAAATGAAAGTATTTGAATGTTAGTCATGATACCTCACAAATTTTTAATTATGTTTTTCTTAAAAAAGGAGACATTGAAGAAAGGTTCATTATTAATGGAGGTTAATACGAAAAGCACAGTAATGAAGAAAAAAAAGACAAACTAAAAGACTTTTTGAGTCTGCTGTGTATTCTTGCCTATTGATTAAAATCCAAATTTATGTGCACAATGTTTTACTGGTTTACAGTTCACCCTCCTTTTGCAATGTAAGTCTTGATGTTGGCAGAAACTCATCTGCCCTTTGTGGAATGAAACCAATCTCTTTGCACCTTTTCGTCTTGAGATAAGATTTGTGTTGGCCAGTATGATAGGGATGTGCTAGAATTAATCAGAGGAATAAGGCGCATCGCCGTCGAGGGTGTTGACACATACCGCTGCGAAAACTGCGGCCAACTTGACTGTATGTCTGGCGTAATTCATGTGATGAGAAACAGAGTTTCCAATGTATTATAGACATTTTCATTTTCTGTTTCGTCTGCTATTCCTGTTTACTCAGCTGAAGTCTTGACTGAGCGTGGATTGGGCTTCGCTGCGGAGCCCCGAGGAAGTGTAAATTCTTCATTTCCACTGCATGAGATTTGTACTCTGTTATTACAGACGTTGTTGTGGTTTATTTGTTTGTTTGTTTGTGTGTGTGTGTGTGTTGTTGTTGTTTGTTTTTTTGGGGGAGGGGGGTTTCTAAGATGGGATTTGTACCTTAAAAGATATCAATCTGCAACATTGATGTCATCATAGCCAACAGTAACTAACAGTTGAGTGTGTACTTCTGTTAGTCTTCAGGACACTTGTCACTATAAAGCTGACTGGTATCAATTTCATTGCAACAATAATTTACCCGTAGCAAGAACTGAAAATGTCAAAGATGGTGATCATTGTGGTATACTACTTTTTCTCTCTCTCACATGGTTCACCTGGAGACAATGACCATAAATATGCCTGTACCTTTTTTTAAATATCAAATCATCACAAATGGACTTTTTTTCAAGATTGGGTCAAAGTTTTTTAAGTTGTCATTTTTGTCTGTATACATAACGATTATTGTAGTTGGAATCTAACATTTTAGAGAAAGGAAAGTAGAACAACTTATCATTGGTTTGTATGTTTGTTTTTGAAGAATTAGGCAAACAAACAAACAAACACCCCAACACCCCAACACCCCAACAAACACTCTGGGGGATCAGGTTGGCTTAGTGGTCTCTTGCCCTGCTGTTTAACTCTGTGGATCCCAATGTAAATCCCACCTCTGACCAAACCTGGCGAGTGCATTCCACCTAATCTTTCAATCCCTACCTGATAACAGTGGTTTTCCTGTTCCAGTTTTCCCCCAACATCTAAAACTGAGCATTTATTCATTGTCTTCCCTATACAGGTGTATTCAGGCATACAGGATTCAATGCTACATGTGTAGTTGCTTTTGATGATAACTTGGGTTTCATTACCAGAAAGATTTTTAAAATAGATACAAAAAGAGAGGGGAAAACAAATAGGCCTTCCCACACTTTAACCATGGAGCTATAGCTTCATGCTTTAACCAGTGCTTTATCTCATGGTATCTATAGAGATTAATGCAAAAGGAAAAAGACAACATTAATGTATTCAACTTCAACCCATGTTGTCACTGTTCATGACAATCAAGGGCAGTGAATCTTTCTGGCAAGTATGCGGCTCTAAAAGCAAGACCTTCATCAATCTCTGAAATTATGCGCAAGTCTCCTGTGCATGTATGATAGGAGTCAATTTACTTGTTAAACTCATGATGCGTTTGTCATTTTGTGTATTGGTTCCATCCATGGATGCAAATCAACCGTTTGAGGCAATGTCAAGAAGTCTTCCAATTTCATCATGGTTGTCACAAGACGAAATTTATGCCAAATTACAGCGTGCAACCATTCAATCTGAAAATACATTTCTTCCTCTTTCAACAAATATGTAAAATTTTATGAAATAAATGAAACATACATGACGCTGTCATGATGCATGAGCATCACAGCAGCTGGTTCTCACTTGTCCCATGTATCCCTTATATCAGTAGTTATCTGTTAACTGTTGTATTGACTATCTAGATTGCGGACATGCTATCTTCATGTGGATAGCCAATACAACAAGCTGACATGATAGGCCTAACTTATTATGGGTTGTTTATGTAGAGCCAGGGAGTTGAGTGGATAAATAAGCTACGGGTTTGTAAGGGGCCATGTAGAATAATGAATGATTACAAATTATGATCTTTTTATGACATTTTGGGTGGGTAGGTCAAAGGAAATAACTGAAAACCAAAATTCAACTCAATTAAAAGAAGAACTGTCTGTGCAGTTCTGGTGTTAACGGTCAACCTCGTTTCTACAGCTGACCTCTGTGCCCGATGAGGAGACGGTGAGGATTTTCTCTTCTGTTTCAAGTCAAAAAGTTGCATGCAGGAAACCAGGGAAAGCCACTGAAATGCTCCTGATCTGGGAGAACATTTGTTTAAAATATCTGCTTCATTTGAGGCATTACTTTGTTGTTCAGTTTAGGGTGTATTAAATAGTCAGTCAACTGGAGTGGGACTTGAACCAACGAGCTCCGGATTAACGTACCGGTGCTCTACCAACTGAGCTATGTTGGCGGTCTCCCTGGATAGCTCAGTTGGTAGAGCACCGGTACGCTAATCCGGAGGTCGCTGGTTCAAGTCCCACTCCAGTGAATTTCTCTTTGCTCAAACCCAACATATTTAAAATATCTAAGTTTAGGGTTGGTGAATGTGTCAAAACAACTTCAAAAAAAGACTGCAATTTTGAAACACTGATCATTCTGAACGGCCCTTAACCTGTGTATCATCTAACCAGTCAATGGTTATAACACTTGTTCTGGTCAACAACTAGCTAACTAGGTTTGCAGGCATTGTCTATCTTTAAACTGGATTAGAATGGATTAAAAATATCATGGGGCATTTGCTTTATTATGAGTGAAGTAACAATAAATTTAAACAGTGCTGGATCTGGATTAAGGATTGAGCTCTTTTGGATATTATACGAGAAGAAAGGTCTTTCTGTATGGTTAATAATTGGAATGAGTTTGAAAGGTAAAATAAACAGTTGCAAATTGCTTACAGTGAACAATTTCGCCCAGCGGAGCAATCTATTTAGACTGAAGATGTTTTGTGCACACTGAATTGAGTAACAATAGGTGATTTTTGAGTAGCAAATGAAAGGCCTACATTGGCTATGCTACACAAGGGAAACCCAATATGAACCTGAGGTAAAAATGCATAATTAATGGTTAATGGCCTTATGTTTTAACCCTATAGCAGAGTCTTTCTCAAAGGCCTATGTCAACACAACACATGGAAACTGGTGTAAATCCATGTCAAAAGTTTGTAACTCTGTGTGATTTTTTTTTGAGGGGGGAATACTTTAGAGAAGTTAAATATATTTACTCTTAGAATGAATACTTCTTTTCAATAATATGTAAAATTCCATGTTTCAGACTAAAACAAACTGTTATTGTCCACTAGTTATTCCCTTAAAATTATACGAGCAGTATCACCTTTAATACTAAAACAAACAATGAAACAATACAGCTGAAAATTATTCATATTTCTTTTTATAGAAAAGCATTTGGATTGCTAAGCCCTCAAAGTACAAAGTACCCTCGAGCTACGACAAGATGACGTTCACTTCATGCATTCGTTGTCATTCCCAGTTACACCCGCAAAATGACTATTGATTATTTGCTTTGAATGTGTGACTCTTTCCCCTACATTGGTTTTTACTGTAAGTGGTTACTGTGTGTAATTGATCGGTTTTCTAGCTGTAGGTTAGCTTTGCATTAAGTGACCAAGAGCTGCTGTCTGGTCAGTCTTGGTGCAAACGCCGTTCCTTATCACTCGACCATCCATCGCGATTCCGAATGATCCCCACAGTCTTAAGAAGAACGTCTTGCACCAGGACTACTGTCCTGGCTGTCTACTGCAATGTTAAAGGATGTGATTGTGTGCCGTACTATCTTGTCCATATATATGCCTTGTTGAAATTTGGAATTAAAATTAAAAAAATTGAGAAAAATAGTATTTGCTGATGCAAACTGCTTCCCAGCAAAAAGGACCTTTGGTATAAGTGCAAAAAATAGTTAATGGCCTGATTTGTTTACCATAGCAGAGTCTTTCTGAAAGGCAAAGTCTTTCTCCAAGCCTTCGAGAAAGAGTCTGCTCGGGTCGAAACGTCAGGCTATGAACTATTATTTGCAAACAAAATAATGGATCAGCTGAAAATATACCTGTTACTATCCCTTTATATATTTGTTGGCTTACTCGTCCATCTCTGCAGACTTTGACAAGTTCCTGCCTGGGGGTGAGAGCTGGTTGCAGTTTCATACAGTTGCAGTTATAGGCCTCCAAATAGAACATGTTTATTAACTTCATCGAAATAGCAATCAATTTGTGCTTTTGCTTTCATGGCAGATCTGTAAGCACAAAATGACACTGACTTCAAGTGCTGAATGTACAGCCTGTAACTGATGAGATGTGATTAGACCAACCTTTGTGCTGTGTGACTCCTTAGTGACACCACACAGTAGCACGCATATAGACACTAGTAAAAACCAGCAACTAAAGGAAATGCTTCTGAAGTTTAAACAAAATTGTAAATGCCACAATCCTTCAACACTTCAGAGTGTTTTTCATTTGGCTTTCTCATTGCGGACACTTGATGCTTTGAACTTAGTAAATATGCTGTGTTGGACCATTTTACTCACTAAATTAATCAGCGATTAAGGAGAAAAGATTGGTGTTACTTTATGAAATCCCCGCCCCCCCCCCAAGGAAAGAACTAAGTAAAGTGAATAAATAAATAAATAATGAAAATAAAATTAATGTATATATAAATAAATACATGAATAAATAAATAGATAAACCGAATAACATCCATTGTTTTCCCCTCAAAAGTTGATTATTTGTATTAACAACAAAGTATTTTAATCAGTGTATAAATTTAATTTTGGCTGGTAAGACCAGGATCACTTCACATCAAACTATCTCTGGCTCGTGCAATTAATTTTGTCCTTGATCAAAGACATCTGATACAGTGAGAAACAAAGTTTTGTACAGACTTGCTGGCAGTCTGGTGTAGAATGTTTTGTAACTAGCAAAAACGGCTGCCAAACCCTTGGCTTTTTTCCAACAACGGAAACCCAACTGGAATTTTTAACACCCAAAACCTATGGTCTTTGATAGGCTAGGCTTGGTGCATGGTTTGGGTTTTCAAAAGTAATGCCATTGAAATGAGAGAAATTTGATAAAAAGTAAAAAGTCAAGAAACAAACGTTAACCCCCTATTCACTGTTTTTAATTTTTTATGCAATATTTGTCCTTTTTGTTAATATTATCACTGAATATATAGCTGATTTAATGTTCAACCCTGACAGGCAAGTAAATTTTCCGTTGCTAAGGGTATCTCTGTTAGGGAAATAAACGTTTATATTGGAACTTTTCAAAGAGCACAGAGGCAATGACCAGGGGCATAAAGGTGATTGCCTCAAGACTGTTGCCTCCAGGATTTTTAAGCCTCATATTTGGGTTGAACAAAGAAAATTGACAAGGGCGGGATTTAAGTACAGGCACTCCACCAACTGAGCTATCTACCCTAAATGTTGGCGGTCTCCTTGTTTTGTCAATGTCTTTGTTTTGGGAGCCAGTCAGAAGCCATTACACCAAAGTTTCCGAAGGCTTCGCCTGGAATTGAATTTGATGTCAGTATCTTCACGATGAAAGGAAGATATTGTTTTCTGGTTATATCAAATGAGCGCTTAGAATAAAACTCACCTCATCAATATTCAATAGCTTGTTGCTGGTTAGAGCTAACTTTTCATCATTAGCGTTAACAAGCAAGTTGTGAATGGTTGAAACTCAAAATGAGATTTGAAGTGGATAAACCCTTATTTTTATGTTATTTTTATCTTTGTTTTCCCTCAACACAAATGGCCTGTCGTGGCTGAGCGGTCAAGCGCAGTCTCGGTCTTGACACTCGTGTCCTTAAACAAGGCACTTGACCATTAATGCAATGTCCTTTTGATTGGACATGACGCCGTTGGTCCTGTGTGTTGTGTGATGCACATAAAAGAACCCAGTAGACTTTATCTTAAAGAGAAGGGGTTTGCCCAGATGTTTCTGGCATGGTCTGTCAGCAGTATCCGCCACACCACCTTAAACCTTCGTAGCAAAAAAATTGTAATCCACAAAGAAAATTATAAAAACTTGTTTTGAAAAAAACCACAAAAAACCCTGGCTTGGTCTCTTCCAGTTGCTTTTAAAGCCTCTCGTCAGTACATGTTGTTAAACCAATTCTGCATTATATGACATCTTACTTTTGTTACAAATTTGATGGTAGATACCAGCTGTTTGGTGAAAAACTTTCCCTGTTCAAAAACAGCAATTTCGATAAGTTGTTTTTGTCTACTCATGTTACAGAATTCGGGGAGAAGTAAGTTAGTAAAAAGTAAGTATAAAACTTCTGATTTGGCTGAGTCCTCGGCTATTTTACATTAAAATTAAGCATCAAATTCAAGCAAATCAGCAATACCTCAATATGGATTACAAACTTCGGACCCTTTGGTAAGAAATCCAATTAACAGTTCTCAGATTCCTAGTCCATCTTCACTGATTTCCTTTTTCCATCAGCTGAAGACACCGCCTGTTTGTCAGATATGACAAGTAACATCGCCGCCGTGGTTTATTACAAACCTGACCGATCAGCCCCTGCAAGAGGCAATTTCCTTAAGTACATGTAGCCCGGGTGAATCACCAACTTTGACACTTCTAGTGACATTGACAGGTTTAGTAACCTGTTCAAAATGTCACAACTCCTTATTATGATGTCAAGTTTTAATAAAGGCTAGGTTTGTAGATCTGCACGTGGCCATTGTAGAAACGAAAAGACAACTGGAAGTGTTTTTATGAATTCTACTGGCCTGCATATTGGGGCACTTCGGTTCTGTACTTGAAAAACAATCGTCTGGACATTTCAGAACATAAACCAGGCCCCTGGAAAAGTCAGTATCGTCCATGGCTATGGTATCATACTCTGTTTGATTGCTCTGCAGGAGACCAGCCACAAATGGTACATGTGACACGATAGTTTGGCTGGTGACATTATTCTGGTAAGCATAATTTTGTTGGGCTTAGCTACTTTTTGAGCTTAAGCAGCTCTATGAAATTGGGCCCTGGTGTTAAAGACATAAGAAACTGCCGAAGTTCTTAGGTGACTGCTGTTTATTTGATTTACAAAGTTGTGGTGAAGTCTTGCAAAGAGTGCGTGAATCATATCTCCAGCCTAACCAGAGGGCACACATCTGTCTCACCCCCACAACGTGTAGTTCTCGATGTAACCTAAAACCCTTTCAGGATTGTTCTATTTCACATTTTGTCGGCACAAAAAAAAAACCCAGAGTACTTTTTAATATTAAGGAAAAAAAAATCATTATAAGTCTGTCCAAAATCTAATTTAGTGCCACGTAGTGTGCCAGACTCAATAAGAATCCTGACTGAGGAAGAAATTTATTATCAGATTTCAGGATTGCACGCTGTAATTTGGCATAAATTTCATCTTGTGACACAACCATGATGAAATTGGAAGACTTCTTGACATTGCCTCAAACGGTTGATTTACATCCATGGATGGAACCAATACACAAAATGACAAACGCATCATGAGTTTTACAAGTAAATTGACTCATATCATACATGCACAGGAATTTCAGAGATTGATGAAGGTCTTGCGTTTAGAGCCGCATACTTGCCAGAAAGATTCACTGCCCTTGATTGTCATGAACAGTGACAACTGAAATGGGTTGAAGTTGAATACATTAATGTTGTCTTTTTCTCTTTGCATCTACCCAGAAGTCTCCTAAAGTAAGGGTGTAATATTTCTTTTCGTCTCTTTCTATTTATCCATGTAAATCTTAATGAAGCCAAGAGATCCTAACAACTGACTAGCACAGTTCCCTTTTCTAATGAAAGTGCCCTTTATAAAATGAAAATTGCCTTGCCCTCTCAAGGATGAAATTCAAGGCCTGCTGAAGTTACCTGTGTGTAGCGAAGGTACGGAAGAAAATAATCAATTTGAGATGTGGGAGGCAAAACCCCAAATAGAGAAACCCACATGTGAGGCTTGCCAGTTCGAAGCGGAATTTGAACCATAGAGGTGAAAGAAAGGGTAAGATACCACTAACCCAACCTGGTTCCCAATTCTGTTTTTAGGAGTGCATTCATTTTTTAATGGATCCCTGGGAACTGGGACCAGTGGTTGAATGGGCCACCCTGCTAAAGTAATAAATACATTTGAAAGAAATCCACTTATAAACCACAAGGGACTGACTTGGTAATTTTTTTTTATGATTTAGGGTTAAACATAAAAAAAATTGCCTTGAGCAGGATTTGAACCAACTACCTCCGGCGCTCCACCAACTGAGCTATCTAGCTCTACATGTATGTTCCTGAAATTGCACTAAGGCCATGTTCAGGCGTCTTGATACCCAGATTTTGGTTCCCACCACTCCAAGGAAAAGTGTCATCACCACTCATCCAGTGAAATATTCACATCGTCAAGAAAGCACAATCTTTACAGAGTTGACGTTTTGTCTTCTTACATCAACTCTTTTTGTTTGGTTGGCAGGTTGGCTCTCAGTGGTTTCTTTCCCTGCCTTTCACCTCTGTGGACCCCGGTTCCAATCCCACCTCAGTCCCTCCCTGATTGCGTGGCTTTTCTTTTCGTTCCCTGTTCACCCTTTTATTGGCACTAATTTTGCTGTTGGATGTGTAAAAATATATTTTTTTATAATAACAGTAAAATAAAAACAAAAGAACTATTTTTGCATATTGAATTTTGATAGTTTGTCGATATTATTTAAAGTCCACTTTTACTGAATCAGTTGTGCGTAATTATCTTGAGGAACAAAATAATGATGAGCATGATGCGGTACGTCTCCTCCCATCATGGAGAAAATTAGACTCCAGTGCAGAGAGCAAGACTGTCAAGTTACATTTAGACCTAATTTATCAACTCAGAATGTAAGCGTGTAGTAGTGGAGAGTGGAGAGTGGAGACTGGGGAGGGTGGTGGGGGGGGGGGAGGTGGGCAAAGTCATAAAATATCACTTCCTTGTGCCACACAAATGCCCTCCTATGATTTGTTAAGGAAAATGTTTAAATACCTTCGTAGAAAGTGGGTGTGGTAAGGGGGGGGGGAGATAACCCAGACAAAGCATACATCTTTTGTTTTGCTTTCACAATTTTTTTTATTAAAATTATTATTATTAATTTAGTTTTTGTTTTTTTGGGGGGCCTTTATTGTATTTAATCTATCATTTGTGCACTTTTCGATCTCATCGGGTGGGGGGCAAGAGTGGTGCAAGAATTCGGAGGGGGTAACGCCACTTTTTGACCAACAAATTTGTTGAAATTTTCACAGTTGGTTGTATAATCAGTTTAACAAAAACTAGAAGATGGGAATGAATGAACTCTTCCAAGAGGCAGTGCTGTACTTGTCCCCTTTAATAATATGATGGTTGACATATAGAGAGGGACGATAGCAGTAAGTCTACATGGCAACACACATGCCTGACTGCACTTCAGTGCTTCTGTCTGATATGTTTTACTTGCTAATTAGCATCTTAAATGATCTGTGCAGGATTCGTCTACAAAACAAATCTACAGACCAATCCATTGTGGATATCCAGTTGTGTATCGGTGTTTTTCGGCCATTAATGACACTCAAATACACACACTGTTAATTTTCTTTCAGCATCACAATCGTCTCTGACCAAATGCCAGTGTGATGTCAATTTAAGCAAGCTTAATGGTAATGTACAGGATTGGTAGAGCTGAAAAATAGTCGTATACATTGTTCATGTTTTGTGTGATCAACTAAATATGTGAAATAACAAACCTGTGAAAATTTGGGCTTAATTCGTTGTGTGAGTTGGGAGAAAGTTGTGAAAAACCGTGCTCAATTTTCAGCATGTAAATACATTGTCCTTCATTTTGGTTGTAACAACCAAAATCAGCAATCGCGTTTTTTAAAAAAGTTTTCAGATACAGTTTTCTTGAATACATGTACAACTTTATTTCAGAGGGAAACATGTCACAGGAAAAATGGCTCTAGTATGAACTGCATAATCAGTAAGCTTTCAGACTAAAATTAAACAATGATGTTTTTTATCTTTACCAATCCTGTAAAACACCTTTAAAATGTCTCTCAGTCTCTCAACAATGGCGGAAAACACTGAGAAAGGACATGAAATGGATTGGTGGTCTTCACAATAGGCTATTAACTTATTGATCACATTTATGAAGACCATTTAAGCAAAGTCACCGTATGAAAACAGCTTTTAAAACAACATCACCATGGGAGGAATTCTCAGAATTAATTGTTTACGCATCACAGGCATCTCTGAGTGGTCACAGGGGGGCATTGCTTTTATTGCTTTTAAGTGTGGGGGTGGGTGGACGTCCAGGGGGACTGGGTGTGTCAGTTGTGGGGGTCATGCTTTTATTTTGGAAGGGGGACGCTGCTGGGGGCTACGATCCTCATATGTTCTTGGCATTTTGTTGCTGCGGTAGCGATCGTGATCGTTCATTACATTAGATTCAACAAACACGCATTTTCCTCTTTTTCCCATTTCCTTTTCCTTTTTGTTGTTGTGAGCACTAATGCGATTTGTTTTCATGGGGTTGGGGGGGGAATGGAAATTTTGTTTTGGGGGGCAACTTTCCCCCCAGGCCCCCATGTAACTTGCATAGGGATGACTGGGTTCCATTGATTTTAGTGCCCTGCATGGTTCCCAGCAAAGACTCACAAAAATGAAAAGTGAAATCAACTCTAAAGTACCAATGCCTCAGAAAACCAGCTGAAAAACAAGCTCGATGATGGTTGTTTGTCATCATTGAAATGCATTTTCCATTGTCTTGTTTGGATCGAGTCCAAAGTGTGACCTCACAGTGCTGTTTTGATTTCATGAAACTAAGCATTTTCGCCCAGCATGACACTGATCAAAGTGTGTTTTTTTTGCATTATGAATCAATTTTGTTATTGAGTTTTCCTCACTTATTATGTAATCATTACGCACTCATTTACCTTTCTATAACAAAAAAGCCCAATAATATTATTTTCAGTTGAATCTTTAAAGGCAAGTATACACTGCTGAAAGCATATAGGATTATCCTGAATGTTTTAAATAGTCCCAATTTTTTACGGTTATTTATTATTCATTTATTTCATTACTCATCCCACAGCCCAGTATGTGACAATGACAGGATGGATATTATACGATGATGAAATGTTCAGTTTTAGATGTGGGAGGAAAACTCGATGGGGAAAACCCAAGCATTCAGCCCCCCAACCC
>CM021533.1:5355179-5389322 GCA_010994315.2 Pisaster ochraceus
AATAAATTAATACCAAAGAATAAAGAAATACTACTACTACTAATAACAAAATTTAGTAAAAAGAAAAAACAAAGGTAAAACCCCCACCCCAAAACAAGTTAACAAAGCAAACAAAACAAGGAAAATAATCCCACAAAATAACAGTAGAAAACATGGGAATATAACAGTTTTAAAAGTAATACAAATTGAAAATTGATTAGTTTTTTCTTCTTTGGGGGGGGGGGGGTAGGTAACAAGAGTTGCCTCTTTATTGAACCATTGCCTGATTCAGTTACACCAGCCTTTTTGAATGTCATACATAACTACTCTAGGGCTGATATATATCTCATTCATACTTCATTTTATCTCCGATATTGTGTTTGACTATTGTAACGGTTATCCTGTCGACCCTTGCTATTGTATCAATTGAAATATTAGAGATCTTTACCTCCTCGATTCAATGTTGACTCAAGCCAGGGGTTGTGGCAGTAGACTGTGCGAGTCTCGCTTGCATCAAAAATGAGAAAACAACTTGAAATGAGACTGTATTTTTAAAATTAAATCATTTTTTTTTCAAAAATTCTATTTTAGAAAAATTCTTGAAAATTAAAGTACCCAACCAATTTGTTATGAACACAATTTCAATTTCATATATTACAAAATAAAATACATAATAAAATTAACATTGAACAAAATTAAAACTTGGGGGGAGAATGAAACCCCATTTGGCAATCAGGCCCGAAGCTGTGCGACCATTACATGGGTTTAATGATAACATGAATGTTAGTTGGGCAAAATTATTAATTGTTTACAAGTTATTAGAAACCATAGTCAGGTTTTTTTGTCTGGTTTTATTTGATGATTTGTTAAATTTATGGAGCTTCAAATAGTTAATGGCCTGACATTTTGTTATCATAGTCTTTCTCGAAGGCTAAAAGATCTAGCCTTCGAGAAAGACTGGTAAAAATGTCAGGCCACTAACTATTTTTGTTGCATTTATACCATAGGTCTTTTTAGTTGGTAAGCAGTTTGCAACAGCTTATTCTATTTTCTTTTTGTTAAATTTAGAAACACAGTGTTAAATCTGATTGTTATTAAATGCAACTGCCACGCTTAATCACAGGTTTCGACTTTACCAGTAGCCTGGTGTGCATTGTCTAGTAAAAAATGCTACGGGATAGTAAACACAACTACTCAAAATAATGTGAAATCGACTTGTTTCAAATGCTCATAGTTCTTCCTTTTCAGATGTGAATGGTAAATATAAAAAAAAGAAGTATTTTTGAGTGTGTGAATATTAATAACAGAAAGATACATTATGACAATACATGTAAATGTTTACTGGGCTACTAAAATTTCCTGGGGGCAAGTAAAACTCAATGGGTATACTTTAAAAAAAACTTAAGCGCAAGTCCTGAATTACCATTGCGAAGGAGTTACGCATTTTACCTTTTACATCAGGGTGAACACGAAGAGAAGGCTGCATCAGCCCTAAATACCAATGAAGTTATGCCATTGTTCAACAGTGGCAAATATTGAATTCACGCAAATATTGAAAATTAAGGTCTTGCCCTTTAAAAAAATGTTCTGTTTGCCATTAAGACTCCATCTTGCATTAATAGTATCAAGTTGCTGATGCAGATGATAGACTGTATACATTGGGGTCCAGGGTTGTTATGTTCACATTTTCACAGATGTCTTTCCCATTTTGGATGAATGGGGCAGGGTCTACATGAAAAGTAGGAGATTATAAATTTAGAATCTTCAGATTGCTTTTTTATTGATTTTTTTTTTAATGGATCATACACTCATCACAACAATCTGGATAAGAGTTTTATGATTTCAGACGTTAATATTGAAATTGAACCCTCATACAACCCGGAAAACTGAGAATCTCCCAAAAGACTGATTCGTCACAACTGGGAATTCATTAGGTCCATTCAAAACATAGCTTAATAGGAAATGGGACTGTCTGGGAGATCTCCTAAGACGTTGTGCTGTCTGGGTGAGATCATGACTTAATTTGATTGAGCCTGTTTATCTATTTTATAATGTATTGAGTTACTGGCGAGCGCTATTCTCGGTTTACTGACTGTTTTATGCAAGATTGAAGATGAGATGTAAGAGCATGGATTTACAGACTTGGAACAGGTAATGTAGTTCATGACAACACATGTGTATAACCCTCCCCCACCACCAAGCCTGGAAGTCTTGCAGGAACTCAGTGTCATAACTGAGTGGGGTGGGGGGGGGGCAATTGATTCCCGTGCTTCCCACTCTATTGGTAGATAAATAGTGCTCGATCTTTGAATTTTTAAAGCATTTTTATGTCCAACACATAGTATTAAAAAAATAGTACGTACAATTTAAAACCATAGAATTAAAACAATTTGAAAGTTTTAGCCATGATTTGATGAGGGCTAGACTAGTGATTATTGATTGATTGATAGACTGTTTAAATGCCGTCGATCACCACCGTAACAAGTGTTGATATACAAGTTGTGCATCACAAGTGTGATCGAAATAAATTTATTTTTTTGACTTTAGCAGTATGCTAAGATAAGTAGGGTACTAAACTGTTTCTATGTAGTGGGGGTGCTTAAAACTTTAGTGCAAGCTTTAGTACCCCACTAAGTGAATTCGACCCCAGGCTTCTGGCATTAGTTGACTGCATTATTGTATTAAATATGTATGGACTTCAGTCAGAAGATGTGGGAGATGCTCCGGAAAATTTGTGTTTCCGAGGATATTTTACATGGTTCAATTGTTAAACGTGCAGTTTGTGATAATTGTACGTCTCATACAGTCATTGACTTTAACTGTCTGCTACACAGGCCTGGAATTACACGTTTGCCACGGAGGTCATGGCCGCCATTGCCCCCTGGTCTTGGCCTTGGTTCCCCTTCAAAGTTTCCCATGGACTTTAAGATTTTACAATGGAAGTGCCCTTTGCAAAATGAAAATGGCCTTGCCCTCTCAAAGATGAAATTCCAGGCTAAATATTGCTAAAATAGTTGTTGGTATACTTTACTGGCCAATTGAAAGCTTTGCTTTTTCTTATAGTGCCCTTAAGAATAAACATTGTGACGTTCCAATGGGAAAGATTCTCCATCTTACACTCTGATGTCCAAGGCCCATGCTTAGCAGTGTGATTCATGAACTTAATGTCAATGATCAAGACAAGGTTAAAGACTAACTAAGCAAGAATAAAAAAAAAGCTGAAATAAATGTCGATGCAAACAAGAAAAGAAGGAACCGGGTAATGTTTTCCTTTGTTTAATTTCTTAACAAATCACCTTTAGAATAATATTTTACCTAGTTGAATTTAATTAACAAAACCTGAATTTGTATAAAAAACAAAATATCATCTATGCATTCATGCAGCCGACTGGAAGCCATTCTGTAACGGACAGTCAAATAAAGCCGATAAATTAATATTTAAGCTAGCTCAAGTTTCAGACGGGCGTTGAAGGTGTAATCTGCCACTCACGCCATGTTTACAGTGCGATAAAAAGGATACCTAACTTATCCTGTTGGCATGCCCGTTGAGAGCCCGCCAATTAGCCAAGAACACACCAAGCCCCCCCCCCCATCGCCACCCGCCGTGCCGTGCTACTGTAAACACACTGGTGATATCCAAGGCCTCCTCCCCTGCACGTCGTCCTCGGTCGTCGTCAACGGCAGTGCAGAGAGTTCCTAGGGGCCCTTATCATATTGGGCTGTTTGTTATGCAGGTGCACACCCTCGCACACCATCTTGACATTTCATACTTTAGCAGGCTATCCATGTCCGCCGGGCTCAAGTTGTGGAGTGTTAAAGGTGTACGCTCAGTTACACATCCAGATAGTAATTGATTTATATTTTCATATATTCTTCTTCTTGAAAATCATCAAAGGCTGTGCGCCAGTTTGTATTCAACCTGAATAATAATCTTCTTTTGATGATTTGATTTACAAATTTGTCTTGGAAAAGTGACGCTGCATATCCCATTTGATATGATTGGAAACAATAAACAAAAGAAAACAAAATATAGTTCATTTTGAATCTGAAAGGTTTACTTAGTAAATTATTTTTCTATGAAGTTATGATTGATATCTTTCAGCCAGATTGACATTCCTTTCAGATATACTATCATTCATTTTATTTGCCTGCCAGAGAATTTGAAGTGTTTTTTAAAGCAATAAACAGCCTTTATTCAAAGCAAAGAAAAAGGGAGAAAAAGATGTTACAAAATATGTAAACAAAAACATAAACACCTATTTAAGTAAAATTGTTCACAAGTTAGGATCTTTACCAGGTTATGACTTTTTTCAAGGTTATAACCTTTAACGTTATTATCTAAAACAGGTTATATCCTGTAACCTTTTAACCTATAACCAGGTTATAACCTGTAAACTCATAACATATAAGCAAGGTTATGACCTGTATACTTATAACCCTTAACTAGGTAATAACCTAAAATTGTTATAATCGTTAATCAGGTTATAACCTATTGCACATCTGTGTATGGTAAAAACACAACCGTATTGTTCTTTATCCCTGATGCAAATGATTGCATCTGTCAAATAAACTCACTATAGGGCCTACAACCAATCTGTGAAAATTTCTTTAAAATACTAGAGAAAAAGTTGTCTGTACAGTATTTTGTGAGTGATTTTGAAGGTTCACATCAGTTCCTATTAGAACACTTATTTGTAGGCTATTAAAATGCTGCTTTCTTGACCTTGATGGTATTTCAGATGGATCTGTTTCTCTGGGAGGAAACTTCAGTGAGCTTTCACAGTGTAATTTAACAACATTTTCCCTAAATATTTCAAATTCTGTACTTTGTCTTTAATTATCATAGTTTCAATATGTTCTACCATAAAGCCAGACTTAGTAAAAACAAATAGAACTATAATGGTAAGTTACTCCTAGTGTTGTGGTTGGCCGGAGCTGGGTTTCTACATGAATGTGGATAAAATCAGGCCTGGAATTATGGAGGTCATGGAGGCATCGCCCTGATCTTGGCCTTGGTGCCCCTTCAAAAGTTTCTCATAGACTTTAAGATGTTCCAATGGAAGTGCCCTTTTGAAAATGAAAAAGCTCTCGCCCGCTCAAAGGGGAAATGTAGGCTTATGCCAAAATGGAAATTGCTATGCTGTCCCTGAGTTAATTAGCTTAGAGAATTTGTGTTTGTTTTCAAACTTTGTCGGAGAGACGAGCTCGCACCACTGTTAACACCCTAGACACATCAATGTTCAGAGTTCAATGTCAAGTCTGATGGCTCTGATGGCTAAGTCATCAGGGTGTAGGTTCGAATCCCGGTCACCATTACCTAGGAGTAAATTGGTACCTGCCAGGCTAGAAATTGATTGTATGAATGATTCGCAATGATTTTGGCTTCTGGTGCTGCATATTCCAAAGGAGTTGAGATGGTTTCAGAAATGCTTTGGGCATGAAAAGGGGATAGCAACAGTGTACACAATGTAAGGTGCTTTGATACAATTTTACAAGTGCCTAATAAATCCCTATTATTATTAATAACAGTTTGGTGTGAACATGTGTAAAACAAAATGAACAATTACCATACAATTGTTTCCTGTATCACTTTACAACTCAGAATGAGGTGATCTAATGTTCTTGTGGGATACTGTACTGTTAATCTTTAACAGCAACTGACGACAAAATGACAAGTTGTTTGGATGCTAACGCATGACCAACCTTGAAAACGCCTCTTTAAAACACTAATTACATGGAATTATCGATCTGGCCATAAACCTTGTATGTTTTCATTATGCTGAAAATTTCACTATTGCATGCAAGCCTAAGGGCAGGTACGTTTACATGCATTAAGCATGAATGCAATTCCCAAGAACATGAATAAGGTTTTTACTTTCCAACAACGGCGCTGTTTACTGACTAAATGCTTACAATTTACCTGATACATAAGGCCTATACATATGTAGTGTGTGTACTTTGTATAATTTCGGGTTCTTTGCCTGTAATGTTTTAGTACAGATATTCAGCGCAAATCCTGTTAAGCATGAAATAGGCCCCCTAGGACCAGCGAGCACTTCTGCAATTCAGCACTGTGAAAGTTTGCCATGATCTGTTAACATGCAAAAAGTTGTACAGTTCTGTTTGCCGGTATTTTACCTAGAGATTAAAATGGGATGTACATACATTGGTTTCCCTCAATTTAAAAAAATTAATTATTAATCATCTAACCTGTGAAAACCTACTGAAGAAGGTGTATACAAATTTCAAAGAACTAGCATTAGACAAATTTGGTTTGTTCTGGTCTTAAAATGTTACGAAAGGGCATTTAGGCTTTCATGCACTCATCATTCATTCAATCCCCTAGAACATTTGTAAGGTTTTGCTTTCCTTCAACTAGAGTGCATTTTCATGGTGCTGTGTTGTGGTATGTCATGGCCGAGTGGTTAAGAGCACCGGAATCGAGCTCTTGTGTTTCTGATCAGCAGAGTGTGGGTTCAAGTCCCGGTCGTGGCACTTGTGTCCTTGAGCAAGATACTCTACCTTAAATACTTCAGATGGGACATTAAGCCGTATGTCCCGTGTACTAACATTAAAAGTGCACGTAAAAGAACCCAGAACATTTATCATGGAAGAGTAGAGGTTATAACCCCGGTGTTTCTGGTTCACATAGCCAGCACCCTTGTTTACAGATATCCTCAGGTTTGTGAGCTACAGTGAAGTCCACTTATGAGGCATCCTCGGTTTCATTACTAGAAATAGATGTAAGGAGCACTATAAATCCTGTACCATTCACCCAGATAACATAATGGTTTCCTCATCAAGTCAACTATGGAATAAGTCGGCTAAGCTTACTGCAATGATATAAGAATGCAAGGATGGAAGACGCCTGACTGAATCTTAAAGGTGTCTACTTTAATGTGATAATTTAACTCGCCAAGACGATTAATGAAACTAATAATAATAATAATAATAATGAAAATTTATAAAGTGCACAAATCCACAAAGGTGCCCATGGTGCTAATACATAAGTAGTATACAAGAATATAAGGATACAGCAGAATGCCCAGAAAACAACGTGTGAATTATGCGTCATTAAATGGATGAGTTTTGAGGTTTTTCTGATGGGGATCTAAGAAACTGATGATTAGACATGTGATGGCAATTTATTCTGTAGGCGTGGTGCAGCATGAGAAAAAGATCAGTCACCCCATGAACGATTAGATTTAGGCTGAATTGAGGAGGTTTGAATTGTCAGAGCGGAGTTGTCGAGGAGGAGGTTCAAGCAAATCATCAATACATGTAGGGGCACTGTTCGTGAGAGATTTAAACAAAAAGAGCAATAGGTTGCACTTAAACCTGCTTCTTACCGGTAACCAGTGCACTAAAATAGGTGTCATATTGGTTGACTTTTTTGACATGGTAAAAACAAGAGCAGCAGAGCGCTGAATGCCTTGAAGATGATCAATTTGTGTACATGAAAGGCAAAAGTGAGTTGCTCATGTTTAGTCAAGCAAAACTACATCATAGGTTTCAGTGAAGACGTCTTAGCGAGATAAATTATTATGGTGAGTCAAGTTCTTTGTTTCAGTACAATGTAGGTCGACTTGTGATGTAAACTATCTTATTATCTGGGCCCAATTTCTTAGAGCTATTTAAGCACCACAAACAGGTAAGCACATCAAAATTGTGCTTACCAGAATAGGGTTAGCAGACAAAGTACAATGTCACAATTTTAGCATTAGTGACTTGTATCCTGCTTATTTTTGCTAGCAGAAAATTGCTAAGCATTATTTTCTGCTCTATGAAATTGGGCCCTGGACATGGGGTATGCCACTCCTGAAGCTCCGAAGAACAAACTACCTTGGTGCGGCCATCTTGATTTTCTCCCATTCAAAACTGGAAGGGCAAATAAACTGGTTCCTTTTTGTACAATGACTATCAGCATCCATTACTATTATTGGATACAAGGAACATGACCAAGATGGTGGCAGTTTGATACAGGTCTTTACTCACATTCTAACTTCTTCTTTCATCATAGGAAACAAAATCTGTATCTATGTGGTTGATGAGTCAAAATATTGTATTTCATAATTGTGCTGCTAAAATTGCAATATTGTTGCTTTAATTTGCAATGAAGTAGGTCAGTACATGACAAAGTGAGATCAGTTGATCGAGGAAGCGCAGTTGTGTCTCGCTGTGCTCAACGGTGCTCTCAAAATTGACCGATGGAAAACTAATCAGAGTTTGTTCTAGCTTCTGTTCTTGTATAATCGTGTACATGCATGATGTATTGGATCACGGAGTACATTATTCAAAATATTAAATTTGAAGATCCACTGGAGTGAGAGCTGTGAAGATCTTAAATGGCTGTTGAACTCTGTTTTTGTATTAAAGGTAGGACTGAGAATGAGTGATCAGTCAAAAGAGGCTAAGGGTTGTATGGCTTTTGACTGGCACCCCCAAACAAAGATATTGACAAAATAAGGAGACCACCAACATAGGGCTAGATAGCTCAGTTGGTAGAGCACCTGCATATTAAACCGGAGGTCATTGGTTCAAATCCTGCTCTAGTCAATTTTTCTTTGTTCAATCCCAAATCATTTAAACATTTATCTAGTCAGTTTCCCTTGTGGTTTATAACTTGATATTCAAAAGGAAAGGGTATGATGATAGACTAAATCTGAGTGCCAGCATTGTTATTCCACGTACTACATCACTTTGGAACTCCTTGCCTGGTGTATGTTTTCCTCTATCCTACTAGCTAGACTGTTTTAAGAGGAGTATCAATTCCTACCTTCAGCTCCCCTGAGTTATTTTCATCTTAAATGTTTTTTTCTTGTAGCCCCTTACCTTGCTGGGGTGAACTTGCATAAAAACAATTTTTTAACCAACAAAAATGTACTGAGAAGTATTCCACTGCTTTGTGTGAGATATTTGTTCTCAAAACTTGGCTCATATTTCCATTTGACTCAAAATCATACTTTCACCGATTTAAAAACAAATTCTCAAAACACAAACAAAACCCTGACAAAATTCTTTGGTCTTTATTTGAGTGTGATGACCCAATTTGTTGATGTTTTACAGTTAGGTGGTGTGCAGGCCTGACACTTTGTCCCTGTAAGGGCAAGGCAGCTTTTCTTTAGTAAAGGGCACATCTTTGAGGACAATTTCAATTTCTTCTGGAGCATTTAAAGGGGGTACCACAGGCTGGGCATGGAGGGTGATTGCCTCCACTGGCTCTGTGAAATATGAGGCCTCGGTATTAAGCACTCGTATGAAACTAGAAAATCATAATAAATGCCATCTTGCAAAGCCAATTATACCTCATACGTTTGAATGCTGGTTCTTGCCTTCGGCAGGCTGCTGAGGTAAAGAGAGGTCTCAGTTGAGAAGTGTGATATTTGTTTTGCGATTTAAACAATTGGTCGCAGCATTCCCCTTGAGATTTGGACAAAGCGTAGAGAGAGAAGACGGAGTGTCTCAGTCTTGACGTGTCGTTATAGACCATGGGGCATGGCTGATTATCTTTCAGTTTTATGTCGCATATCATCGGTCGAAATAAACCCAAGAAGATGTTTGGGAAAACTCGGATATAAATTCCGCAGTTTATTGGCTTGAATCTGTCATTGTTGTTTGTAAATACCCACAGAATGGCAACAGTAAAAGCAACCCCAAAATGGTGAAGAATACCCGGGTGCAATGTTTTTTTTTATTGTAGAGATCAAGTGGGAAAAGACGAGGACATCTTTTGTCCAATGACTAGTGTCTAAGACTAGTACAAGAACGCAGATTTTGGTGTCTTGGGATTACTATGAAGTCTAGAACTGAATAATGTTGTGTTTTTTAACCTTGCACCGATGGATGGTAATTGCACCGTCATACTCAGTGCTTTTATGAATCCAGTGGGAAAACAAAATCCACAGGCACGTTACTCGGTTGGGATTTAAATCCACTACCCCTGCATTCTAGAGCAGATGGTTCGGGTACGGCTGTGTAAGGGTATATAATACCTATAGTCTTTATTCTTGATGCAATTATTACTTCTATTGAATTGACATAATTATATTGTTGGATTTGCTAATAAAAGACGTGTCGTTTTGGTTTACCTTAAAAAAAAACTAAATAATATACGATACACATATTGCATGTGAGTGCATTGTCACAGAATGTAATCACAAGGTGAAATTTGGACTATTCCTTTTCACAGGGTGAAGCCACCTGAAATGGACAAGTCAGATTTCACCGAGTGATTGCATTATATTCTGCGACAATGCACAGACGGAATGCATTCGATATTAGTTTTGAATAACTCAATCATAAATCCTTGACATTTGAATTTTGTTGACTATAAACACAAAAAAGACATATAAACTCGTCCACCGGACACTCTGAAAATTCTAAAGCACCCTTCTAAAAAAAAAGGTAGATGACTCCATCTGGACACCAACCTTGTCTGCCCTGACACATCCTCGCCTCATTTGAACACACATGTGGGCAACAATTATTTTGGAACCAACGCTGCAAAGTGTCCAATGCTTTTAGTGTATTTTTTCATTGTTTTATGTTAATGTGTTGAGCATAGAGGCTCCTGCTTTATGCGCTATATAAATGTCTTGTATTATTATTATTATTATTTAGCCATATTGGACTCCAATTTAAAAATTTGGAGTGTCGCAGCAGTATAAACATAGGAAAATAAAGGATGACACATGATGTGTGTTCCACCAATCAAAATTCTTGATCCCTGATGCAGTTAATACATCAAATCAATTGTTAAGATCTAGTCGTGAAGTTTATATAATTTTGTTTAATCTTTCCATTCGACAAAGAGCAAGAAAATTTTAACTCGAACAGAATAATCTCTATCAGTTTTTACAAATTTAAGAATTTGATTAAATTTTTTTTTTGCAAATAGTAGTTCATGGCCCAAAGTTTTGACCCTTGGCTCGGCCAGAAAGACTCTGCTATGGTCAAGACATCAGGCCGTTATCTATTTTTTGCATTTATACCATAGGTCCTTTTGGTTGCTTGCTAAGCAGTTTGCATCAGCTAATACTATTTTCTCAATATTTTTTATCAGCAAAATCAGCTGTTTAATATTTATTTTGTTTGTGATTTTTTTTTTGTAAAGAGTGCTCCTACTTCTTCTGAATCAAGCTAATCAGGCCATACAAGCTATAAACAACCGACTATGTTGGATTACTTCAAATAAGAATACACTATGTAAAAACAAGAAAAATAAATTCATGTTAACAAGAACTATCACTTTCTGAAAACATGTTACCCCATAAAACTTGTTAATTTGTCCATTTAAATGAAACAGTTTTACATCATTCACTACCAATGAAGAGATGCACAGAACAGATTTGATGCAATTATATACAATAGAAACTTTAAATTGAATTGGGGAAAAAAAAAAAAAGTTTTCCTGCATGGTACAACTTCCCTTTGATCTCATCTTAATCGCTATAAGCCCACATGTTTTTTTAGAAATTATGTTAGGAGAGAATAAACAGTAAATTCAACACAGAAATGACATGTCATGAATTGTCACAGGGTTAGCCTCTTACCTTGTCTTTGCTTAGTTTTATTCCATCAGTATACACTTCCAATACAGCTTTATTATTATTAAAATCCAGCTGCAGGTTTCAGTCGTTGCCACAGAGAATGCCTGCCATTTTTTCAAGCCGTCGTCAGATCTTCCCGTCAACGTGCCGGTGTACCGTGATGCTGACGAGTGGAAGGTAAGTAGGCAGACTGAGCGGCAGTCGTCACAACTGCCCAATTAAATATAGGACCTTTGTTTCTTCACACAGTTAGATGTATGGGTATCCCTGTCTAATGAGAGACTAGATAGCTACGACGGTCTGCTGGTTCATTAGTCGTGCTGTGTAGCTGTGAGGCTACTGCTCTGCCCACACACACGCACACACCACAAACACTGGCTCACACAGAGTGACTGCCTGCGCCAGGCTGTAGTTATATAGCAAGCATCTATCTATATTGATGGGGATTTCACGACCCTTGCGATTATTGGTGATGGTCTTTGCAGCGGCTAGCGTCACTCACATTGTGTGTGAGAGGGGGGGAGGGAGGATGGAGAGGCTTGGATTGGGGAGTGGAATTTGATCCTTCGGGGTTTTCTTCACCTGAAGGGGCAGATAGAGTTTCACATCCCATCATCTTCTTAGAAAATATTGTTTTGAGGGTTCAGTGCCACCGACAGATGATTTGCTCAAAGAGGAGTTGCATCAGAGATGACTTGAGTTCCACACAATGATGCTGAGTTTCAGAAATTGTAACTTTGGAACCAGCCACAAAATTACAGGCAGTTTTTTCTGAAAAAGAGATTATGAGTGCCCATGATTCTCTGTTTTGTCCCATCCTCTCAATGAAAGTTTCCTTCAATTGCTTGATTGTTATTACTGGATAATTACATCAATTAATATAATTGATTAAGTACAGGCCTCATACCTTACGGAGGCAACAGAGGCAAATGGGTGTTTTCTCATAAGTATGAAACAAAGGTGTAAAAATGATAATGCAACAATGCTCACATAAGCCCTTTTCAGATTACTGAGCCAATTCCCAGGGAATAAAACCCCAGGAAATTCCTGGGGAGTTATAACCCCAGCACCAACCCATGTTCCTTTCACACTCGATGCAATTTCCCTGGGAAGAATGAACACTACGCATGCTAACCCCAGAGTTCTCTTGCTTAACCCTACTGCCAAACAGGGGTAGCTACTTTCCAGAAAGTGGACATTTTACCAGGAGTTTTGCCAGGGTTAGCAGCTCGAGTGTGAAATGGTCAACCAAATTTTCCCTGGGAAATTTAGGGGATCATCCTGGGAAATACTTCTAGTGTAGCAGGGGCTATATCTCTGAGAATTTCAACTGTATTTTGTAACAATGACCCGTTTGTTTGATATCAAAGCCTCCATAATGCAATTTGATTTGCAAAGTCGGGCATTACATCCTTAAAGAGGAGATCATTTTAAAGAATGGTTGTGTTTGAAGTGGACTTAGTTGTTTCCATTAATGGAATCATCCCTTTAAAAGGAGTTGAATGTTTGTAGTAATTATCCAATGTTAATGGACCTGTCACTTCAAGACAAGTCTTCAAATTGTTAAAGGTGCTTATATGCGGCAGGCGCACTGCCCACATTTTGGGGATGTGACCGTGTTGCCGGAGCGCATACCCTTGTCGCTAAACACATCACTGTTGTACACATCTCTGTTCAATCATTGAATTCTTTTGTTGTGTTGAAACAACAAACAATAAAAATGTCGCAGTCGATACCCATTGTTGTGGATCAGTTTTAAGTGAAGTAAATATTGATTTTGTTTTTCAAAACTAACAAAATTTCTGTGTGTCATGGAACTGCAAATGACTACACACTACACACACACAGCAATGGTAAATCGAATGCTGTAATATTTGATATTTGACACATGTCATCAGGTTTTAATCCCAGTAGTCTGGTGAGCTAATTCTTCTTCTCTTTGGATCTTTGAAGCATCAAGGGAGGTAGTTCAATTGGCCCAAATCTCGGACTGTGTATTGGCAAGCTTGATTAGATTGACCTTATTTATAATGAATTTGTATTGGCTACAACACACCATGTGACCTTCGAATGAAATTTGTGAAAGTTCAAGTTGTGACCAAAACAAAGTTTGGGAAGTCGGCTTTGAACCGGAGTCTTCTCTGGACAGTTCGTTGCTATAGCACTTTTTTAATGCAACTTCTTAATAAAGAAGTAATTTACAGCATCAAATGCATGGCATTGCACGTACGTTATTCCAATGTTTGAAAAAACAACAACAAACAAACAAACAAAACAAAACCAGGTGTAATTTGTGAGTGTTGCTTACTTAGGGGGAATAAATAGAGGGATAATGGTTTGTTTTTCACACACATGTCAACATGTGCACTTTCACTTTTTATTATCATAAAAATATTATTGACAAATTTTACTGAGGCCTCTACTGAAAGTGGCAGCCTAATAATAGTTTGATGGGCGGGAGAACCACTTGGGGGTTTCATTCGCGCAAAGGGAAAATGCAATGGTTGGATTTTGGAAGAGTAAATTAATTCCCACCCTGTGAGTTTTCACAAACACTCTATTCAACCAACCCCTGAAAATGTCATCAAATTCAGAGCTCAGGATTTAAGGAAAACAATGGAAAACGTTTTTTGTTTTGTCAGGGATTTTGTGTTCATACCAGGTTTTTGTGTTCATATTTACTTTGATTGCAGTCATAGGCAAGCCTGTGATGCTTTGCTTTTGATTGGGCAAGAGAACTAAGGCGTTTTCTCCTCGGTCATGTTGGTACAGGGTACCTCTGTGAATGAATGGTTAATTTCCTTTGGAACATTTCAAGGGGCACCAAGGCATTGACCAGGGGCAACAGAGGCGATTGCCTTCGTGAAGTATCAGATCTGTATAGGAATTAAGCAAAATGTGATTGGGGATGGGGGCGAAAGGGAAGTGCTCTATCCTATTCTCTTCAATTCTATGTTATTTCATATGGAAGTATTTATACTCTGGAGGATTGGTATGAGCGTTATAATCAAGGGGTTTTCACATCCCCCCCTTGTGATATTTACCAACCCTGTACATTGTTTGATTGTTTTTGATGTTTTTAATGTGTTTTTTTCTAAGATCTTAATTTTTTGTATAGCCAACAGACCAGGGTACTATTTTT
Source organism: Pisaster ochraceus (assembly GCA_010994315.2). Classification (NCBI taxonomy): domain Eukaryota; kingdom Metazoa; phylum Echinodermata; class Asteroidea; order Forcipulatida; family Asteriidae; genus Pisaster; species Pisaster ochraceus. The sequence continues at coordinate 5,369,850 of CM021533.1, forward strand.
ATTGAGCCAATTAAGCACACTATGTAGCTAAACACACACAATTTATACTGAGTATAATGGAGGGACACACATGTATGGGTAAAATACACAAATGTAAGTTTTTTCCTTGATTCAAATAAAACATCTATTAAAGTCATTGTGGTACCCGCTGCTAAAATATTGGATTCAAACTGCCTCTAGCTACCGGGCAATCTCGGTGGTCTAGTGGTGAGACATCTGCTCTAGAATGGCTCAGGTCGTGGGTTCGAATCCCACCCGAGTAATATGCCTGTGGATTGTTTTCACAAGACTTGGGAAAGTGTACAGTGCCAAACACACATCCTTGCGTGTAGAAAAAACAAGTACATACAGTACTAAACATTTATGCTTACCAGAATGAGGTCACGAGCTAAAACTCCATGTCACGTGTACCACATGTGACTGGTATCCCGCTCATTTTTGCTTAGCAGCAAACTCTTCAGCAGTATTTGCAGCTTACGTAGGATAGCTATTTAATTAAGCCCAGCCCAAAAGGACACAACTTCCCTTTAAAAAACACACAATATTTTCATAATGCAAGTGATTAGTCTGAAACTTTTTCAGAGAACTTGTTATTCTGTCGCACTTACCTTGCGAGCAATTAAAATATAGCACACATGATTGTCTTTGATTGTTTGTTTACTTATAATTTAACGAGCCAGCTGTGCCCCACGGCATTATTGAGCTCCGAAATCCTCGAGCCAACTTACTGGGGAAACTCTAGTAAGCCTGCCAGATTACAGACGATGATTATTCTCTCCTGGAATCTCAGTGCTTGTTTGCCGCTTAAAGCCAATTTTCTGAGTGAATGGGTTTAAATTGAATGCATAAATATTTAACGTGGAAGTACCTCACCCGAGTCCAGCCTTTGTTTGTGGAAATAATTAATGTATACACTTATAAGTTGTAAAAGGAAATTACAAGGCACCTTTGGGAGTTGAGAGAGAAACTTGAGCAAATGTCAAGTCTCGCTTTACGCCATGCTAGATATTATCCTACAAAAGGTCGCTAGTATTATAAATGATGTGTTTATGATCTCAGTGTTATACTACATGTAATGGCTACCTGGACTACTTGTGCGATCAGAAAGACTGGTGTAATTGAAGCTGATGCTTGAGTTGTTAACTGAAGGAGTAGAATATTTAAAGCACAGTGACTGCATTGGTAATTGTCAAAGACCAGCATCGGCACCTTTTCGTGACCCAATGTTTGAAATAACAACCTGTGAGTGCATAAAGGCAAACTATACCTCTGGTTTTCGGAACCGTTTGATTCTTTTAATCATATATAAATGTAGATACATACTATAAAACTAATCTGTGAAAAATTCATTTCAAAAGGTGGTTGAGTTTTTGAGATATTGCCATAAATGCGAAGCGAATTATGTCCATGAAGGAAGAATAATCCATTATAGGAATACACAACCTGAGCCACGTATCTGACAGTAACATTTCTCAGTTTCAAATTTTTTGGCATAAAATCTGCTATCTTGTTTACATGACCAAATTACTTCAATGTTTCTCAAAATGCTTTATATTATCGAAAGCTGCTGGACTTTTGACCAGCTAGTTTTTATTGCCATTAACTTTAAGAGTGATTACCAAACATACCTTCCCTTTGAGCTCAATTGGTCAATGGAGTCACAAGACATTAGTGAGAAAAAAAATAAAGTTATACATTTGTACTGGTTTTTTTCTTCAATATGTTTTGGTCTCTGAAGGTCAAATCTAACTGTCGTACTCATTTCTCAAAAACTTCAGCATTTCGGGGGAAAGGATTTCCACCATGACCATTTATATACCATGTAAGTTATGTGCAAACCTGTTAACATTTGTGTTGTTAATCTTTGAATTATGGGAATACAATCTATAGTAAGGTTTGCAGAGCCACTATGTACATGAGTAGGATTTGAAACTTTGCATGGTGGAGATACAATTCTAGTATTTGCAGTATCACCATGTACATGAGTAGGATTTGAAACTTTGCATGGTGGATATACAATCCAGTAATGTTTGCAGTAACACCATGTACATGAGTAGGATTTGAAACTTGCATGGTGCAGATCAATCTAGTAAGGTTTGCCGTAATGCCATGTGCATGAAATATCTCTATTATGAGTTGTGGTGGTTTCAAATGCTAAACATCAAATGGCAAGACCGTACGACTAACATTAGTGTGTTGGAGAAAGTCCATAACCAGGAAAGCCTATAGTTAGCTTCATACTAAAGAAGAAGCTTGAGTGTTTTGGGCATTGCAAGAAGAGACAGGGTAAATTTTAGAAGCAGAGCATGGAAGGGCATGTTGCTGGTAGCGCTGGCAGAGGAAGACGGAAAGCTAGGTTGACTGACACTGTTAGTTCACTTTAAAGGAGTGGCATGCATGAGCTAACGAAGACCGCACTGGACAGGTAGGGACTTAAGAGAGAGGTTTTGATAGGTACCGTTGGTGGGTGTGGTCGATGTTTTGTTAAGTATGCTCCGATTGCCTTCAGGAGAAAGCTGGACTCTTCCTATGCTGCGGGCTGTACAGTAGGCCTATTAATAACTGTCAAACAAAAAAATATATAAGCAAAAACCATATATGTGAAATTATCTGTATTCATTGCAAACAAAAGTGTATGATACGTCAGTGCCTAAAACGGAAAAATAATCTTTTATTCAAATACACTTCAAATGTACTGTTGCTTTCAAGTCACTTCTTTTCGATCATATTTTGAAGGGTAAATGGTTGCAGAATGCTACACTCCTTTCTATTGTTGTACTCTGCATTGTTTTACCCTCAGACAGATCAATGCAAAACTGTGTTAATCCAGCAACCTGTGGCAATGGCCCATATAACTACAGAAAGCTCGACTCTAATGCCTTGAGCTATTGTTATTTGTGCATTATTGTCTAGACTTGCATTTAAAATGATAAATGCATTCTATTGAATGGTTACTTCCAAGTGTTGAAGCTGAAGGTTCAGTGAGAACCAATCATTACCAACCACAAGCTGGTATGGCAATGCTTGAAATCGTATTTGTTTATTCTGTATTTTTGCCGAATGGATGTGTGATGACATTTAAGTTGATCTGCATCCGTCAACGGAGATGTCATTATGGAATGTATCTAAGCTTGGCATTCTCAAATTGACCCGAGGGTCGCAGTGATCAGTCTTTCCCTCCTTCTTACCAAGAAATATGTACACAGGCTGAAGGGCTTCTAGTTAATTAAACATTCACTGGTTTTTTTTTTGATGCAGGCCACTCACTGACCTGAGCCAAATTTCATAAAGCCTGTAAGCACAAAAACTTGCTAAGCACAGGAAAATCTTGCTTAGCAGAAACAGGGTACCAACCAACATTCCATAAAGTGTACATTGTTACCACTGGTACCCCGCTCATTTCTTGTAAATTAAAGAAATTTACTTAGCAGAATTTTCTGCTTAACAGCTTTATGAAATTGGTCCCAGGTCTGCTCGGTAAAGTAAACTTCAATTATGTAGAATAAACAAGTTTGATTTTAAAAAGGAAATGGCGTTTTTTTAAATTGCAGCTGGCGTGTAGGCTACAGCAGTCCAATTTGACCAAGAGCTGACATGTTGTGCAAAGGCCACCTCAGTAAATTAAACTTCCACTTTTCATATTGTGTTTTTTTTATGGAAGAATAACTAATAATGATTGCAGCTGTCATGTAAACAATGAGTACAAGAAGGTTTTTTGTTTCATTTTGACCGCTGATCTGTGTGAAAATGCCCAAAACATCGAAGTTTGAATTCAGATGTTGTGGAATTCACAGCTTCAAGCCTTTTGCAAGTTTTGATTTGAATAACAAATGGTACACTGCTTTGCCACAAGTTGCCGTTAAAATTTTAATTCATTTAATTTGGGGTTGACTAAAGACAAAGTGACTTAGTGTTGGATTTGAATCAACGACCTCTGGAAACGTACCTGCGCTCTACCAACTGAGCTATCTAGCCCTTTGTTGGCAGGTCTCCCTATTTTGTCAATCTTACAACCTGTAACTGCCTTGTAGCTAGGGATCACACCGAAGTTTAAGGGACCACCAACATAGGGCTATATTACTCAGTTGGTAGAGCACCGGCACTTTTGCAGAGGTCAGTGGTTTCAACCCCAAATTATATAAAATTTACCCAGTCAATTTCCCTTGTGGTTAATTACTTTAATTTAATTCTTCAGACTACAGAGACAGTTACTATGTCACGTGGTTTGGGGCAAGCTTAAGTACAGGAACAGTACAGCTAGATGAGCAAACCTTGGTACCATTGTTTCAAAGACATTCATTCAGAATCGTGTATGGGTTTTTGCTGTCTCTTATGTAACTACATGTATGTAAATGGGTAGTCGGGTTGGCTTCCACCTCTAGGACCCTGGTTCGAATCCCGCAGAGGGCGGGGGGGCACTTTGTGGATTGGGTTTTTCAGTCCCTACCTGATTGCATAGATTTTCCCCTTGGATAATTCTCTGGGGTTTTCCTCCTACATCTGAAACTGGAACTTAGTTCCTTTGTCTTCTCCCCATTGGGTTCTTGGCAAGTATATTGATTAAGTTTGCTTTTCTGAGAGTCCATGGCTTCACAACCAGAATAAAACAATAAAATGAAATGAAAAAGCTCGCCCCCGACTCATTTCACATCTAGGAACTGTCTCATTAGTTTGCGGAATTCAAATTTAAGCGCTAAATTGTGACTAAGCAAGTCATTGTACCAGACAGCATTCAAATCTCACAAGTGGCTTATTGGGATGTATTTTTAAGACTATAGCTTACAGGTCTCTGCATGGACAGTCGTAAACAACAACAGTAGACAGTCTACTGGCCCATAATGCACTCTGGAAATGGCGTCTGTTGTGTTGTTAAATTATTAAGAGTATGACAACAGCACTCAAGTCAATTGATGCAGAAGACATCAGATAATTGCTTTTTTTTAATGGTAAGCATATTTCTTAAAGGGTGTGTACAACATTGGTAAGATTTGCACGTATCTTACATGGTCTAAAGATAGTCATAGTGAAAAACTGCCCTTGAAATAGTTCCTTAAAATGCTACAGCTTTTGAGAAATGAGTAAATAAAAAAGTAGTTTTGATCTCGCGAGACCAAAACCTGATGATTGATCAAACATTGAAAGCATATTATGGGATTTTCACTATAGTTTCTTGTGGCTTAGATGTCTGATTGAGCTTAAACTTTTAAAGGTTTGTTTTTCTATGCATTTTGGGTCACATCAAGTGTGGATAGTGAATATTGGTCTTTGACAATTACTTATGAATGTCTGCAGGCTTTAAAAGTGAAAACAAGTGAAACATCAGCCACTATGTCATGTGATGCCTGCTCTATATGTTGAGAAATACTTACCTTGTCAGGACTAACATTTTACACTGGACCTCTGGCCTGAGGCCAGTGGTTTTAGTATATCAGGCCAGTAAACTTATGACTGGACAAGTCCTGCGGTCTTGTGTTTTTCAGTTGAATAACAGTATGTACCTCACTGTGTATCATCTTGAACAGAAACAGATAGTGTTCGCATGTTGACTTAGCAGTCGAGTAGTATACCCCAAATTGTTCAAATAAACACAGTTAAATGCATGTTGTTGTCAGAACTCGGAAATAGTTTTCTCATTCGGATTCTGGTCTTGTACAAATGGCTGGTTCAGTAAACATTCTGTGCTAGAAGCCCTGCAGTCTTGTAGGTTTTCCTCTCTAATTCGAGCCCCTCTTGTAGGCCCTTTTATTAGGTGTTATTTGAAAGCTATCATTCTTATGCACTTAACGAGAAAATTAACCCAGTTTTGAGTTTTGGATGGAAGTGCCTGGTTTTGGCATCAAGCGCCACATACAATGTATGTTGAGAAATACTTGCCTAAATAGGCCAAGGTGCATGTAATTAGGTAATACTTGTAAGCTCCTATTCGAATGCGTTTGATAAGCAAATAAACCCAGTTTTGAGTTTTGCTGGCAGGAACTGGCTGGTTTGGTATGGAGTGTCACATAATTACTGGACTGATTTTTGCATTTACGATCAACATTAATCAATAGGACAGATCACAACACAAAGTCAAATCTTAAAAAGTGTAACATTTTGAAGGTTTAAAGGACCCGAGTCAAAATTGTAATCATTGTTCACTTTATTCACCCAAATTATGTCCACTCAATTAACTTCAATAGACAATGATGTTTTATTGTTACTTTAAAGCAAATATCATTTGATGGGATTGAGGCACTGCAAGGTGAGGTATCAATGTATCTTGCGGTAACACCATGTGTATGTACCTACTTTATTGTGTGGATTTGTTCTTTGAGAACTTGTCTTGCTATTTATTCTACTGCCACGTAGTAGATTTTGGAATTCGGGAGACTATTTAGTTCTGAAAAGAACTGTCCAGCTTATTTACTACTACCTGGGCGGGGGGTTAGGAAATCGGCCAGGACTACTACTTTCGCTTAGTGGATCAAGGGGACTTCTGGTTATTAACTTCACTACTGCGGAGTGAGTTCTTAATTGGTCTCAATGTTTCGACTAGCCTGCTCTAGTCATCGGCAGTAGAATAAATAGCAAGTAGTGATATACACATGGTGTTACCGCAAACTGAGTATATACACAAATGTTGTTTCTTGCCTTTAATGAGGCACACTCTTGTCATTGAACGATGGACAAACTGTGCCCCCCAAAAAGTCGCCTTTGTTCGAAACCTAGACAGCCCAGCTCTTAGAATCTCAAATGGCTGGAGTGAGCAAGCCCAGTGTAAAAATAACACATTACCGTGGCTATGTCTATAACACTGTGTGCCTGTGTGGGCCGGCACATTCTTTACAACATACAGTATAATTAAAGAGGGACTGCAAGGTCAAATTCAGTTTTGGGATTCACTCATTCTTCAATACATAGAGTCCTTATGAAAATTGGAAAACAAGTAAAAAGTTACAAGTCTCTTACCTCATGTTAAAATAGTGTAAAATTCCACTGTGTTTGATACCCTTCCCTCAAGTGCAATTTTTTTGTCAAAATCCAAAATGACACCACATTAACAACAATATGGTCTGTACATTTTTGTAGAGAGAATTTTCAGTTCATTCCTGAATTCTGATGAAATTCAATCAAAACATCGTTGAATTTGAGCTAATGACTGGTGCAGAAGTTCCTCTTTGGAATGTACAGACTTATTTTTTTTCCATTATTTCTGCTGTCTGATGACATCATGTTTTAAATTTCGCTCCAGAAGAGTATCAAATAAATTACTTCATTTTAACGTGAGGTACGTACATGTAGAGACTTGTGACCTTTCCCCCACTTTCATGAGGACTCTATTTATTGGAAAATGAGTGCATCACAAAACTCATTTTGACTATGGAGCCCCTCTTCAAACTGCAATGTTTATACATGAACATGTACTGTAAATGAAACATGCGCTCTCACCCTCTCTGGATGGTAAGCATTAGCTGTCCAGGGTTCACACGAAGGTGTCATTTTTCATGGACCAAAGAACAAAATTATCTGTCATGCAATGACGTAAGTGTGTCTTCAAGGGTCGGGGCTGTTAAGAGGGGCGCGCCAATTTATAGGCCCTGCAATGTCCCTGAAAGACTGTTGTAACATTTGATATGTATGTGCCTCTAAAGTGGTATTTATGCTGGTTGTCAAATGTTACTCTGAGCTTATTGTGGTATTTCGTGCACATGTTCCTACATCTTCATGCAGCTGTGAGTACCACAGATGTTTACAGTCGTATCCTCCCATGTCATCAACTAAATACAATTGGACGTCCGTCCTTCCAGGAGTCTATGGTGGATTATAGAGGATCTCTAGGCACCAAGGGTATGGAAGGAATTGACTCCATAACCTCTTCCTCCTTTCTTCATTTCTTTCTGATCCTCTCGCCCATCACACGTGGATGTGATTCAAGGTCTGATCAATCACTGACATCAGATCTTCTGCAGCTGTTTTATTATTTCGAAACGCAGTGTAGTGTTGCACTAACACATCTCATTGATCAAATTACCTGTATTACCTGCCATTTTTCAACAAACAATTGCTAGTTTTTTCATATAGGATCTCATTCTGATTTTTGTTATTGTCATTAGTCACTCTTTTGCCTTCAAACCTAACTTGCATAAGTTAATTAATTATTATTAGTATTATTGTTATCACTACTATTTTTGTAAAGATACATACAATTCTTGCGAAGGTAAGGGTTTGTCAATTGAGCCAGATAAAGTTACAATGAGATTTATTATGATTTAAGTTGTAGGTCACTACTTTATTTGTTCATCTCCTCAGTCACTCCTCTATGATCAGTCTCAGTCTGATAAAACCAATCTATGACCCTACATTTAAGCTTTTATGATAAGTGTAGTGCTATAAGACTCGAAATTGAAACCTGGATTCAAGTCCGACTCAAGTCACATTTTTGATGACTAAGACTCACACTCAAGTCACAAGGTTCATCGACTTGGACTAAGACTTGAACTCAACCACTCTGGACTCAGATTTGGTACTCAGACTTGATGTTTGTTAATTGGTACTTGACAGCAAAATGGTATTTTCTTTTTAGACATACACATTTCTTGGAAAAAAAGTATAAACAAAAACAGTGAATAGGTTCCTTTTTGAATGGCTGTTACTGTTCAACAAGTTGTGAGCTTCAGGGTTTCATTAACATTTCAACCAGCCTTACGGAGACTTAAGAAGAAACGAAAAAACTAGTAAAACAACAATGTTTCTTGTTTATATGCCTGGTTTATTTCTAAGTAACAATTGGTGAAAGGTAAGAACAAACGCTTTTTCCATTTAAGTGTGAACTTTGATATATCTGTAAAGTTTTGGTTATTTTTTCGGACTTGGCCTTTTGTGATTTATAATGTGGATTCAGACTCGACTCAAATGACTCAAGATTTGGACTCAGACTTGATACTGAGGACTCAGACTCAGCCGTTTCCAGACTCAAATACAAAACTGAATTATTGAGAAGACTTAAGTACTCTTAAAATGAAATGATTTAAGATTTCAACCTCCGAAATGTTTGGGCATCAGGATCAATTTAAGTCCAACCGATTTCTGTGGTCAGTTTTCTATTCGTCCATTTTTATTCAGGATTGACAAATGCTTGTCAAACCACACCATTTGAAACAGTGGCAGTGCTTGTTAGCCGCATCCAGCTTTGACATTTGGTTATTTTAAACAAACTGATTCTCCCGGTGGGTAGAAGAAGAAGATTAAATTGACTCGCCAGGAATGTCGGCCAGCTGCACAGAGAGACATTGAGTTATGGTGTCACCACCAGTTGAGATGTTTGCATATTGAACTTGAATGCCTGGTATGGACGAGGTTGGATGCAATCATTCTTGGATGCAGCACATGCAGTAACAATGTGAGGAGGATGTGGATTTATGAAGAGTATTATAACCAGCTAAGCTATATGGTCTGAGATGATACGAATACACTTGTAGGCCTTGTGCTAAAGCTTTTTGTTAAGTAGCCCGCTGGGCTAGTAAACTGCGCATTTTGCTGGCCCCAGGAAGTTTTAGTAGCCCAGATTTTAAACATGTGTTGTCATAAATGTATCTTTCTGATGTATTAATGGCAGCAATCACAACCGGTTTAATGTTCAAGTGAAGTTACCTTCACACACTTACAAATAAATAAACACATTTTTACAGTTTAGTTTTCACATCTGGAAAGGAGAAAACGTGAGCATTATAAACAAGTAGGTTGCACAGTTGTTAGAAGCCCACAGGGCAAGTTGAGAAGTGGTGTTTACTAGCCCACAGCAGTTTTTACGAGACAATGTATGCTGGTTATTGACATATTTATATATTTAATTTGATTTAGTTAACCAGGGTAGCCCCATCAGTTTTCAATAAATTGTTTTTCCTACATAATATATAAAATACACAAGAATAAAATACAAAAGCAGCTACAAATTACAAAAAATGATACATAGGTTTCTAAGAAACCCCAAAAGAACACAACCAACCACAAAAAGAGGCATTCAGAAAGAAGTATAAGAGTGAGGATTAAAACCAAAACCAAAATGAAACCATTCAACAAGTGTTTAAGTGGGCTTGGACAATACAAAAGTATGTAGTAAAAGGCGTACAAAGGGCATGAAATGTTTTTTGATTGAATATTTTAGGAAGGCCAAAATACTAACCATGCTAACCCCTTTAGCAGTTTGGATTTTCTCGAGTGCGCCTGGGCTGCTGGTTGTATATTCCATACGGAGGGTGCCAGATAGATCTTGTTAGTGCATACGGGAACAGAGAGTATTAGAAAATTAAGAGCACATTAATGAACGATTTGCACACTAAAACAAAACAAGTGGATAAACACAGTATAAAGAGTCAGTCATAGGCAATGCCGAACAAAGTTTTTTAAGCATTCTTTTGAATATTTCCAGAGATTCTGTAGCTCAGATACTTAATGGTAAAGAGTTCCAGAGTTTGGCATGTTTGGGAGTGGATACTGAAAAAGCATGTTCACCATAGGATGTTTTTGTTTTTAGGGACAGTCAGAAGAAGTTTGTTTGCAAATGGGAGATTGTGACTTAGAAGTTCCTTGATACGCTGATGCCTTGTCATTCATAGCTTTCCATGCGAGCAATATAATTTTGAAGTTAATTCTTTGACAGACTGGAAGCCATTCAAGTTGGTTAAGGACAGGTGTGATGTGATCATGTTTACAAATTTTTGATAATACGCGAGATGAGTGATGCAATAATGCAAATCCATTTGGGCGCACTGCGATCAAATCTTCTTGAACGTTTGATATGAAACACACTTTTGCTCACTCACACTTTTCTGCTACAGTAAGAACAAAGATTTGCTTTCCGTTAAACAGCTTTATGAAATTGGGCCCTGGAAAGATGGATTGGGTCATAGGCTCCAGGGCTGACCTTGCCTGGTTGCCGCAGGAGCCCCAAGAGTAGAGCGTTAAGTATGGAGATGGAGACATTTGAAGGAGCACCCTGATGGGGCAAGGTACTGGATGGTGAAACTTATTACTATTGCATCGCTATTAAGAATTTCTATATGAAGAGAGTGTTTATTATAAGCATTAAACGCCACAGGAAAATGATGGCATCATTAGGTTGTGATTTGAATATCAACCTTTACTCCATTCATAGTTACCACAAAGTGTGCTGTAGGAGTCTTATTACCTAAAAAGGTCATAGATTGGTTTTTTGTCAACATAATGCTGATTTATAGACACATCTATCAAGAAAGATACAATAAACGTCACCTGTGAAAGTTTCAATTGAATACAGTTTCTACTTGTTGAGAAAACAGCCAAAAACTGTCATGGTATTTTCATCAAGAACGTTGAATCCATCCACGTTAAGCGAGGTGATGGTCGGTACCTACCACATCTCCTCTGCAGCCACAAGCATACACCACAGAAATTTAAATTCTCCAAAACTCATCTTCAGGTGAGTTTTTGACATTCAAAATGTTTTTTCATCATTTTGTTGATTTCTAATCAATGGTGGCATTTCAGAAAGTTTCGCAGGATGCTTACAACCATTACCATCTTTATAACAAGGAGGCTTTTGGATAAAAATTACCGGTCATTACCAAACTATAAACCTTCCTTCAAAGTTCAAATCATTACCAATCTTACAGAGAAATATTTCCATCTGAGAGACTTCCCATGTCGACTCCCAAAATCAATGTTTGCTTGTTTACTCTCTTAAATTTTTAGACTGAAATTCACTCTATTCAATTGAAACTAGTGACAAAATTATCTGCAGTTGTCACTAGTTTCAATTGATTAAAGTGAATTTCAATCTAAAATTTTAAGAGAGTAGATTGCAGCAACCAAAATAAGCAAATGAACATACACATATCCCTGACAAATCATAAACCCTGTTTCATTGTATTTGCTGGGACATGACCACCAAATTGAATGAACTTATCACTGGTTGGTTGAATGATTGAGTATGATGGAACCTACTGGATGGGAATGAATTTAGTATCACTTTAAAAGCCAAGGCCAGCGTTTGAAATGATCAAAGACCAGCATCTGCACTTTATGTGACCCAGCGTAAACATGAAACAAAAAATCTGTGAAAGTTTACCTCAATTGCTCATCAGAGTCACAAGAAACTAGTGAAAAATCACCTCATATGTTTTCATTCTTTTCAGACATTGGGTTTTGATCAAAACAAATTGTTTTGCTCACTTCTCAAAAAAAAACCCACAAAACACTTCAAGAAAAAATGTTTCAAGTGAAATTGTCCAACTTTACCATTTTTATACCATCTTTTCCATCTTACCAATGTTGTGCATACATAATTTTGTGCTACTGTTGCACTGACTTCATTTCAGCTAATGACTAAAGGAGATTTATTGACAGAACTAGATGACCAGCTGATGTTACAATGAATTGGCAGCTGGTAATTCATTTTACATCCTAGATTGATTAATTTTGTCAAGGAAGGCGACAAGTTGTCATTCTATATCATCAACTATTGGTGTGTGTTGATTCATGGAATGGCTGCTTCTACACATGAAGGAGCAGAGAGACTTTGCTTCAGAAGCAGTTGAATCTGAACGATATTGGTTCAGATACCAATATGTGTGTAGTGTCGTGGCTTAGTGGTCTAGTGTTTCCCTATTCAAGTTCTGTTGATGTGATATTGGCTCAGATACTGTCATGCCAGTATGTCTGTGTGGAGCTTCTGATCCTGGCTGAGTGGTCTAGTGCACCGTATTCAAGTTATATCATAAAGTATGGGTTCGAATCCATGCCTGGCTGGTCACAATGCTTGAGTCTTTAATCAAGATACATATTTGCTTTTGTTATTCCAATGGGACATTATAGCCGAGCTACCACCTCTCCCTGATTCTGCAGAATGTTTCCTGAAAATAAACCATTCTTTCCAGGTTCTGAGGAACAAATTTGAAAAACTCCCTGATTCTAGAAACTGTTTCCCTGTGGTGTTGAATGTAATACTTGATATCTCCCTGATCGTTGTACAAGATCTACCTGATTGCAAGATGCAAATGTTGGCAGGGTCTTGTAATACAGCCGTAAGCTGCATTTAAAAGAACCCAAAACCTCTACAGGGTTTCTGGTTCATTGCAAGCAGCCTTGTGTAATACAGGTTTCCTTGGGTTTCCGAGTTGAAGTGATTAAGGTAGGTTTTGAAGCATCCTTGGATATATTGCCATAAATAAATAATAACACATTGGATTTGTCTTGCTCTGTTAGCTGTCAGCCATGGAGTTCCTGAACACGAGTTCCATCGCTGAAAACCTCTCTCAGAGGAGGCTATCTGGTGACAAAATTTGGGCTGTGAGTTTGAATTCCCGTCCTGACACCTGTGTCTTTGAGCGGGGCCCCTAACTATAATTGGTTCTCTTCTCCCTGGAGTAAATGGGTACCCGGGAGGGCAGAGATACGTCTTATAATGTGTTTAGTTTAGCTTGATGCGCTAGCTACTTCTCCTTCCCTTGTACTTGGCAGAGAGCTGAGATTGTTTGATGAATTAATAAATGACCCAGTGACTAGGGTTATAATGTTCATTCATCATGAACCTCAAAATTGGCATACAATGGCACTATAAAATAAAAGTCTGTTTTTATTGTTGTTATTATCACTATTCAGCAGAAAGTACAAGGATGACTACCAGTGCATTTTGTTTTATAGCAGGTGAAGTTCTACGAAAGCCTCTTCAAATGGTTCTAATAACAGACTGTAGTAGTGATTCTGGTGTTTTCTTGCCATCTTTACGGTTTACATAGAATCCATTCAGGTTGTAAACCAAACGAAAGCAGCTCATATTTAAAGAGATCTTATGGCCTTTTTGTTGCACACATTTTTTTTACATTTTGGGTTGAACTAAGATAAATTGACCAGAGCAGGATTTGAACCTGGGACCTTGGGATTAATGTGCCGACGCTCTGTCAACAGAGCTATCTAGCCCTGTGTTGGTGGTCTCCATATTTTGTCAGTAGAGTTTTGTTAGAGTTTGTTACTTGAGATTAATCTGAACATTGGAACATAGTATTCCCATATCAACTTTGTTCCTTAACACATGGTACTTTCAAATAATTTGTATCCCTTAGGTACTGCAGATGTTTTCTTCTTGTATTTCAATTTGTATATTTTTCATTTTTATCTTTGTGGTAAGTGAAATCGAGGGATTAACAGGGTTTGCTCTGAACTTTTTTAGTGACTGGCCAGCAGGACTAGCTATAGCTTGTCATTTCACTAAATCATTAGCTTTTTCACCAGTCAATATGTATGATGAAACAGGGATGTTTTTCAACACTGAACTAGTCAGCTGGACCACTTGGAGTGATTTTTTACCTGGTACTCATGTGTTTTAACTGGTGGACCTTTGTTAAGGGAGAACGCTGAATAATGGGCCTAAAGATGAAGAAATTTTCAATTCTTCATATGAGAGGAAAAAACAAAATACAAAAACACAAAAAACGAATGGTAAAAAACCCATGTAATCTGTTAGGGACTGACAACTCAACCAAAGTGTGAGGCTGAGGTCAAAGGTGGGATTCTCACCAGCATCTCAAGAGGTGAAAGTCAGGATGAAGTAACCATTAAGCCATTAGTCTCCAGTCATCTGGTAAGGTTTCTTTGCAATGGGAGAGGGTCCATGTTCAGATGGATAAACAGTGACAGGTATTTTCTATGTCGTTGTCTTGGACAGAGTGAAGTGTTTTGGTCTGTTCTTTAATTTGACAGCTCCGAGACCAACTCGAAAACCACTTGACGGAATCCTCTAATTGGTTCCCCCGCCAAAGCGGAAGGATTCATCACCTGGGAATCAAATCACGTGATCGTCAGCGCCGTCTTTTTGACTCGAGGAGGAGGACGGTCAGGGGAAAAAAAGAAGTCGTCGTATTTGATTAGGCAGCCAGCACTGAGTGCATTTAATTGAATCCAACAACATATCAATCGAATGCAATAAAATGATTAGACCTTGTAATGATGAATTGGCTCGGTGGGGCTGTGGAAATGAAGAGAGAAGCTCAGGGGTTCCCTTGATGACGGATACCTCAAGTGTGCTGGAGAGAAATTGCTTATAAACAAACTCACCAGGGAGGAGAATACCTGCAGGTACATGTACTTGTACATCCAATTTATTACTCTTCCTTATTTTGGGTTCTGTCACACAGGCACTAAAAGGAAGCAAGTGTACACATCTGTACGAATGAAAACAATCTGTAGATTTGAAGCTTTGCATTTCTGTCAATACTGGGAACTACACTCTAAAAATTCATGGGTCAGAGTTGACTCAGATTCTGGGTCCCAGGGGGCCTGATGCATTTCCGGAGTAGGCTGACCCCGACACTGGTCAAGAGATGGGAGTTTAGCTTGAATTCTACTTAAGTTTTACTTAATTGGGATCATTTTTAAACACAGATTCCGGGTCACGATGACCCTGAAATAGGTCAGGCTCCCTAGGACCAGGAACCGGGTCAATTTTGACCTGGGAGTTTTTAGGGTGTGTCTTAGTTTATGGGGATGAGCATGATGGGATGAACTCTACTTGAAATAAGTGGTCCTGAGAAGATGCAGAGGTGAGATAATTGTCTAAAGGTTTTGAACAGTGAGTTCAGTTTGTCTTTTGAAGAAATCTCTCAACCCTCACACCATTCTACCTATGAGATGTCCTGAAATCAGATGTGCATATGGGCAGACACTAGATGTCTTACACCCAGTGGCACAATAAACAGCCAAGAGATGAGGATATGTCCCTCTCAACTGACGCACTACTCGCCTCTCTATTCAGTCACATTCTCATACAGCCATGGTTTCCAAACGCAATTCCAAGATGTATTCAACAACAAGTTCCTTCCCACTCACTGCTGCACTTTAGAATTCCTTGCCTGCATCCTGTTTCCCCACTGCTTATAATTTGTCCCAGTTCAAGCGTAATGTGAAGTGGTTTCTGTTAAATTAATAATTCTCAACACTTTCTTTTTCTATCTATTTTGTGTTTCCCGCAGCTCGAGTGACCTTTTATGCTTTGTGATTGGCGACCTCCATAAAAAAAAAAAAAAATTGGAAAATTATGTAGAAAAGCTGCAAACTCATCCTCTTGAAAAACTTTGAGACTTAGCTCACCTCTGGTTTTCTCCGAACCACCACATCTTTCAGAAGAAGATTGTTACAGGATGTCTCCCTTAAACTAGGTCATTCTCAAGTGAAGGATTTGAAACTTTGCATGGTGGGAATACAATCAAGTGAGGTTTTGCAGAGCCACAAAAACTCTCTTTATGCATTGTGGTGGTTGTGAGAAGAACCGGTGGTTTGACAACGGGAGGTTTTGATCAGTGCTCTGATCCTCTTTAGGAAAATGCTAGCCTCTGTTACTGTATGCTGCTTACGTTCTGCCAAAGAGACTAAGCTTGTCTGTAGGCTTAGCTCAATGGTGCACGAGGGCTAGAACTGGAACAGGATAAGCTGGGCTTAGCTCGATGATGCGTGTAGGCGGAAGCTGGAACTAAAACCTAATGGTGGGGAGTGTGTGCTCACTGAACTGTGTCAGTTGGGAAGGGAAATAGGGAGCCTAGTGTAGTTGAGCCTAGTGGAGACTGAGGGTGTAGATGGTATATTTTATTCTCATTATTTTGTAACGTTCTGACTCCTTTGTTTGGTAACCTTTAATTCTTGTTATCCTGCTGAATATAACTTAAAGTTTACACATTTTGGCTATTATTTTTGTTTTATCCATACACCATTGTGGCTTCTTATACAGCGCACATTTCCATCATGCAGTGATGCTCAAGGCGCTCAACAGTATGCAAAGCAAATAAATATAAACATAGATAATAATGTGGATTTAAAGTGTTAACAAATAGGTTTTGAGTAAGTTTTTTTAAGAACTGGCTGATGGGGCTTGAATAAGGGCAAGTGGGAGACTGTTCCAGAGATTAGGGCCAGCATGGGAAAAACTGTGGTCACCTCAAGAGCGTTGGGAACTGTTAAGAAATGTAAACTCAGGACTTTCCTGAGTCCTGTGAAGAAAAAAAACCACGGGCAAATTACTTGGGCGGGATTCGAACCAACGATCTTTACCATTCTAGAGCAGATGTCTTGCCACTAGTCCTACAAGCTTGCCCAATAGCTAGAGGCAGTTCTAATCCTATGATTATATTAGTAGTGTGTACCGCAGAAATTTAATTGATGTTTTAACATAAAAAAAAAGAAGAATATTTTTTGGTTTTACCCATACACTGATGTGTGTAAAGCACTGTATACTCAGAACTTCCGGAGTCCTCTGAAAAAAAACCCAAACCCTTAGGCATATTACTCGGTGGGACTTAAACCCACGACCTTTACTATTCTGGAGTAGACGTATTACCACACTGGGCATTTTGGATGAGGGCCAGGGCTGGATTGTACAAAGCACTTAGGTTTATGTTAAAAATGAGGTGTTAATGTAGTGATTATTATTTATATCGTGACACCACACTTTGCTTAGCAGTTAGATTGATACACACATTTTAAGATTAATCTTTAGCTCTATGTGAAATCATTTACAGGGTTTCCTGCCGGCTTGTCTAGCCAGCTAGACAAGTTAGCTTGCCATTTCACTAGTCCTTCATCTTTCTATCTTTACAGGTCTGTATTCCGTATTAAATATTGATGTTTTTCGACTCTGAACAATCCAGCCTGATCACTTGGAGAGATTGGTCTTTATAACGGGCATTTAACCAGCTGACCACTGTTAAGGAGAACGCTGCTTTAGTCTGCAGTCATTGAAGTCATAGAAAGGAGGGCCATTGGAATGTGAATTCATCTTCAACAGAGCATCAGACGATCATCTTTAATATTTATGTTTCAAAACTTTGCTTTAATCCCACCTTTTCGCATTAGACTGTGCAAGTCTCGTGCTGTTTGACAATTGGGACCTGTTAAAGCATTCAATACAACCATGCGAGACTCGCATGGTCTATAGCTTACTACACAGCACCATAAACCAGGACTATTGGATTAGTGCGTTATAAATGTAACCATTGATTGATTTATTGATTGTTTGAAGGTTAAAAAAACCCAATAAAGCTTATGTAAACCAAGCTTATGAACATCAAACAATTTCAGGTTCAGCTCAGTTAGGAAAAATATTTAATATAACTCCACTGTACAAGCTTTTAAATTGGTCATCCAATGGATCATAGTCAATACCGTCTGTGTAGCGTAATATGTAAATTTGCCTTTTAAGTTGTCGGGGAAGTGTTTGAAGTTTGAAGTTTGAATTTTTTGTTTGCTATAATATAGTCCTTCAAAATATTTAACTGCAAAAAATAGTTCATGACCTGACGTTTCGACCCTATAGCAGTCTTTCGGGTCGAGATGTCAGGCCATGAACTATTTTTTGCATTATACCATAGGTCCTTTTGGTTGGTAAGCAGTTTGCATCAGCAAATACTATTTTTTATTTTTCAAATGTTTTACCTAACAGACCAATCAATTGAGATTTTCCCATGTGCTTAACTTAGGATGCTCATCCCCCTAAATTGAGAAGTATGGCTCGTATTGCTTGTGGTAAATGATAGCGAGATATAGTTTTTAATACGTAATGAGTGCATAGTCTATTAGATTAGTGTATGCGCTACACGTGGGTGGAAGCACACTGATTAGGCACATATTTAATTATAAATCCCCATTTTAAGTTGATTAAATCTAAACTAAATGGACAAGCCAATGTTAGATGAAGACATGCAAAATGTCATTGTTCTGCTATCAGTATAAATGTTAGGTTTGCGTTAAACACTGTGTGGTAATATCTGGGTAAGCCTTTCATACGAAGTGTGGGCCTGAGAACAAAAGAGATCCACACGAGCAGAGCTGCCAACTTTTCCCGATTCTGTAGAAAGTTCCCGAAAATAAACCAACCTTTCCATGTTCTTAATTAATAAAGTTGGAAATCTCCCTAATTGTGGAAACTTTTCCCCTATTATGTTGAATGTAATTCTAAATATATCCCTGATTGTTCTGATTGCAAGATGCGAACGCTGGCAGCTCTGTACAAGGCAGGGTTTTGAAACACTATGTGGACCACACACATGTCCACACAGTGTTTTTTACAGTGTTGAAGAATAGGATTTTCCTTAAATGTACAGAACAAACGAATGTCCACAGAGGGTGTGTAACGCAGAGTTACGTGCTTTTAGCTGTATTTGAATTGTTCTTATATGAACTTGTCCTTCTTTTTATCTACTGGGGCGGAGTAGATTGGGAATCTGCATGGAGACTACCATGCTAATAATAATAGTATATAGTCTCATACATGTCATATAGTGCAGGAGTACCTATAAGGTACTAAGGGCGCTTGAACAAACAGGAACATTTTAACACATATTTTAACATTTTTGAATTATGGGACCAATTTATGTAGCACCTTATAAGGGTTTACAACTTGTTGCGGTGCATTCAGCAGCCACTGTGAGGCAAACCCCTTCTCTTAGCGATAACTGTAACTGGGTTCTTTTA
>CM021533.1:5389613-5413010 GCA_010994315.2 Pisaster ochraceus
TACCTACTGCTGTCAGTTGTATGTCTTACCATGAGAGTACAAATGAACCTTCAAGAAATCCGAATCAGCATAATTTTATGTTATAGGTAATCATTTTAGATAAAGAATAACATTTTTGTTTAACCCTACACCAATGTGTGAGAAATACTGTATACTTTGTTTTTTAAGTCTCTAACCTCATGTTAAAATGGAAAGATATCTAGTTTTGTTAAAGCATTTAAAAACACCAAATTGTGAATTTATAACTACAAGATTCTTCACCTAATAAGGTTTTGAAAGAAATCTATCTCTACCATTCACTGTTGTTTGTTAGACATCAGTGTTCCTCATTTTGTGTATTGTTTGTGTTTCACTCGAGCCCATGAGACCTCGTTTCATTTTTCGCGCAAATATAAAGAGCTCTTCACACACAGCACCTTTATTGTGAGGCTTTGCAAGTTGACGTTAGCAGCCCGAGGTGTTTGTCGTTGTGAAACACTTGTGTGAAAATCGTTTTAAAAAACATGAAGCCATGTACGTAAAACCAGGAAGTGTCATGTTAGAAGCTCATGCAGATCCCATAGCAAGGGTGTCAAATCATGTAGTGCATCCCCATGCATGTCGGAAGTCAAATAAATCGAAAGGACTGGTTTGCGTTTTAGTAGTTCTGGTCGGGCATATACACGTGCTTCTTGAAAATGGGTGCAGACCATGCAAAAATAATGGTAATTGTCTCCTAAAGATGTTCAGTGTTTACATTGGAAGTGTCACTATTTTTTAATAGGTCCATCTTGCACTTGCGTCACACCTGGCTACAGTCTGCCCATTTTGGGAGTAACATTGCATGGTGCGGGTCTAGCTGTTTTCTATAGGCAAACACCTACAGTGTGCAGTAGACATAGTAAGGCCGCGTCTGAATTGGCGGCTATGGCTACAGCTAGATTTCCGTGTCATCATGTGTTGAAGTATAGGAGGTCCTTAACAACACCCTTAGCAACAGCCGTAGCCGTAAATGTAGCTACGGCCTTATATTACACATAGAAAACTGACTCCCAAAATGGCGCAACCAAGATATGTCTCGGTTGATGACGTCAAGTGAATCAGTTCAATACACACATTCGTGAATAAATGTTCCAGAACAGCAGCCTACAGCTGCAGGCATCACAGGGCACCTTGTACGAGAGACACATGTGGAGAGTTTGATTTTCCATTGTTATTCTCCGATCAGGAATTTAAACAATCAATACAGCCTTGCCCTTAATTCGCAATGTTTTAAAAAGTTTCAGATTTAATCAAAAGTGTTCAGAATTCTGCGGTGAGATAAAAAGTTCCTAATGATGTGGACTTGAACCCTTGAATTCACAAATTAAACGAGGAAGTGATGGCCTTGATATATTTATTTATTGTCTGAATTTAAATCAGTAATCAAACAAAGAGAAAAACAACAGTGAAATTGCTAAAACTTCACAAAACTTGAAAATTTACTTATGTCAGCATTGTGTATCGGGGCTGAGTGGTCTAGTGCGGCGAACTCAAGTTCTGGTTGCTGAATCATCGGAGTGTGGATTCGATTCCCAGTCATGACACTTGTGTCCTTGAGCAAGGCACTAAACCAGAATTGCTTCTCTTAACCCAGGTGTATAAATGGGAACCTGAGAGGGCTGAGGTAGTGTTGTGTTGGATTAACGCCTTGGTGCTAATTTAAGCAGCTTGGGATTGTATGCTCTCCAGGGAGTTGAGAAAGTTAGAGAAATGGTCTAAGTTTTTTTTAGATGAACAGGGACAATAATGTTGTAAAGTGCTTTGATCTAGCTACTTGGATATGTGGCTATATAAGAACCAAGCATTATTTTTATAAATATTCTTACACATGTACACAGAGACGGTGCTTATCCCTTGATTTTGTATTACGTAAATTGTAACCGTAAACACGGTTAGTCTTAAACAAGTGACATTTGAAAATGTAAAAAGTGACAACTCTATAAACATGAAAAGGGAGAAGAAAAAGGCCACTGAGACCTCCCTATGACAACCTCCAAGATTGGCCACAGTATCTCATGACTTCCAACCCCAGCATCAGGTTTCTAAACTCACAGCAAAATGGTCCAACGTTACAAAAATAACATTGATGCAAACGGTGTCCGAAAGGTGTAAGACATAAAGAAATAAACTGCACACACATTTGCCTGAGAGTAAAGTAAACTATAAGCCGGCGACTGTGAACACATTCTGATATCCACAGGGCCAACCAAGCTGTATCAGGTGTCCATGGCCATTTGCGGAATTGTTTGATTTGGACTCAACCAAAAGCCACGTGCAGCACGTTCGTGTCTCGGCCGCCTGCCAACTGATGTCCAAAATCTTGTCAAGCAATTGTAAACATCAAATCTGACTTAATCCTTTGTAGATTGTAGTCTGAAGATCTGACGTCAGGTGATAAATCTCTGAAAAGATGACAGATAACCCCAAGCTGCCACAATTCGTTGGTTTCTGCATTGCGCTGGATGTTAGGACAAGTATGCATCAGAGAATTATTTCCTAAAATGACAACAGCAGGAATGAGAAATTTTCAGACTTTTATCTCAATTCAGACTTTTTAAAATATCTGCCTGGTGAAAAAAAGTAGCTGTCTTTTCTTTACATATACCGGTAAAGAAACCCTGCTCTTGATCTGCTTCGCTAGTGCTGAGGATACTGTTTTCCAAAGCTCCTTGAAATCATTAACTCCAGGGGTTACCAAAAGGTGGAAATGTCATCTGCCGGGGGTCTTCCATTTTTTCCACTTTGTCTCTGACAGCATTATTTTCTTAAAGTTGCCTGAATTTTTTCTTTGAGAGCACAGCTGGCAGGAAGAAAACCCTGAATTGATGAAGCCAACAGAACGAAGATTCTCTTTGGAGCAATAAGATCTATTGTTTCTTTATTGAGCAGATATCATATTCACACACCATGAATTGCAAATTGGCCATGAGACACGGCCGCTATTGGATAATGGCCCGAACCAGTACCGGAATCTCGGTCCGCTGGGACTAACCTCCATTGATGCGGAAATACAACAATATACAACAGTGGAAGCGTCTTGATGCCACGTAACCCTCTTCTTACAACAAAAGGACAAAAGCCTGGAATTGGCGATTACACAATAACCACCGCACAAAGGTAGAATTTTAGCATTATTTCAACTGTCTTTCCTCTATGGTGAAACTAAGTGTTGCACTGTGAGTGCATGCTCTGAGCACGCTCTGAATTGGAAAGTACAGGCGACCTTTGTTCCGGTCATCCAATGTGACACAAAAATACAAAAGCCTCTCCTGCATGCATCTGGGGAAACATTGGCATCCAGTGTTACCTGGTTAACATACCTCCTAAAGTTTGGATTCTAGTTTGAGACCCTACTACCAGCGATGACTCTCAGTCTCACCACTGCAATAATGAGCGCTTTGAGCCATTTTGGGTGGTTTATTTTTTCTTTTCAGTTTAATTTGTTTAATTATTGGAATTAGCTTGTTGGGATTGGTCTTTTTACAAGCAGGAGTGAAGCTTTGTGTAGGAAATATTTCCTCCTTGGCCATTGTCCTCTGATTCTCCACATTTTACTTTTGTTCCTGTATATTTGATCTTGTGCATTGCATATTACATTTGGTATTTTATTGGTATGTACTTTTTGAAAAGTGAGGTAAAAGAAATACAACTGATAATAATAGTGGGTTTAAGATTGTTTCGATGGGGTGTAATTGGGTATAAATGGGTACCCGCGAGGGTAGAGGTTGATATTGTGTTTGAAAAAGCCTTCGGAGTGCCACGGCAGCCCGGGCTGTATACTCCCCAGGGAGCTGAGAAAGATTACAGGGATGTTATTGGCCCAATGACCAGGGCACTAATGTAAAGCGCATTGAAACGTTATTGGGAAATGTGCTATAAGCAAAAACCTTCAATTACTAATGGCTACATGTGTTGGATCATCTAGAGCACCCACAGCTTCCACTCTGAGCATGTAAAGCATACCTTCCGTTCCTGAGCAATTTATCAAAACGAGTCCGACACGTAAGCAGGTTCCTCTTTGATGGATGGGTATAGGTTTTCAATCTACTGTCTAAGTCCAGTATCTTTAATAAAAAAAAGGCCCCAATCACCTGCCACAGACGTGGCTGTCTCTTTCAATGCATCTTTCCTGTTAGGAGTATAGACAAGTAGTGCAGGTGTTTTTTCTTGACCATTTAAAAGTTCATCTGATCGTTGCTGTAAATCCTTTTTATTCTGGACAGATCTTATAAGAAAAGATTACTATCAGCTTGTACAATGCCTTTTAAAAAGCATATGTTCAAAGCTACCAACTTTCCCTGATTCTGCTGAAAGTTCCCTGAACAAAAACCAATCTGTCCTTGTTCTGATAAACAAGTTTGAGAAATCTCCCTGATTATGAAAACTTTTTCCCTGTGATGTTGAATGTAAATTTTCTACTTGTCGTACTGATTGTCGTGCAAGATATAAATGTTGGCAGCTTTGTAATATATGTAAGATGTTTATGAAAAGTACTTTTAGAGGAAGACTAAATCTGTTATCTTTCAAGAGGAAAATAACCCAACAACAACAACAAAACCAAAACAAGCTCAAATGGTGAAATTGCTTCCCAGGTTGTATCGCAAACGTGGGTGTGATCCCTGGCTACACAGCAGTAAACAGTTGTATGGCTTCTGACTGGCACCCCTGAACAAAGATATTGACTAATAGGAAGACCGCCAACATAGGGCTGGATAGCTCAGTTGGTAGAGCGCCGGTACGTTAAACTGGAGGTTGTTGGTTCAAATCCGCTATAGGCAATATTTTTTTGTTCAACCACAAATTCAGTAGAACAATATTAACAATAATACACAAAGAAAAATGTGATCATTGCTTTGAATGCTGTGATAAAATGAAATAATAATAATAATAATAATAATAATAATAATAATAATAATATCAATATTAATTCAAGTAGTAATAATAGTGTACATATATAATGTGGCATGTATGAAATAATGACATTCTTGGGGCCGGATTATCAAATCCGATGGAGATTAATAGAGCACCTTGAAAGGGATACAAGGTGAGGGGGCATTACTGCTGGACCATGCGAGAAACAACGGGGCAAGCCCCTTCTTTTTATAAATTAACTTGGTTCTTCTACAATGTATGTGCATTACACAACACACGGGACCTACAGCTGTATGTCCTACCTGAAGGACGCACATTAATGGTTAAGTGTCTTGCTTAAGGACACAAGTATCAAGACTGGGACTCGAGCCCACACTCAAATGGGTTCAATATTTGTATACAGCACACATTAGTAATGTAACACTACTTGTACATGTATATGGTTAACATGTTAACGCCCTGACAGTTTGATCCAGACCTTTGACCTTTCTCGTGTAGCCTTTGAAAAGAGAGAAAGACTCTGCCGAGGTTGAAACATCAGGCCCCTCAACAAATTGTGCAGTTATCACAGGTCATTTTGATTGGTAAAGAGTTTGCAAACATCTCATTCCTGTTTTTTCCATAACCCTGAACTGTAACAGTTTCCATGCTAGATTAAAGCTTAGGAAACCCAAAGTAAGTATATTCTTATTGCCGTGCAAGGCAATATAAAGGCATACAATATGCTGCATTTTCAAAAGAATAACTGCAAACAATCTTCTTCTTGTGCAGGGTCCGCTGGCTGAAAAAACACCCAATGACCAATCAAAATCCATTGCAAGTGGTTCGGCTGGCTAGTTCAGTTTTAAAAAAGCATTCCTGTTTTGTTTGAAATATGGACCAATGAAAAAACTGTCGGACTAGTGAATTGACAATTTATAAAACAATTGTTCATAAAACAATTTAAAGGCAAATCCTGTTGCGTATGCAGCACAGTTTAGTTATAATATAGGACTGGAATGAATGTTCTCTTCATGTATCAAATTCTCTCCTGGGCTTATGACTCTGGAGGGCTCGGTTGAAATTCTCCAAAGAGGGAGCTTCATAGCTTCGACCGAAAAGAAGCATTTGTGGCACAGCTTTAAAAGTACAGCCTGAAGTGCTTTTACTTCCTGTGTTGTACTCCCCTCAATATGTGTTCCTTAAGGAATTTTTTGATCCAAACTGTAATTGCACTTTTATGCTAGAACTTGAGGCAAATAATATAATCATGTAGTTAAAACTGTTCAGAGGATGTCTGTCTGAATGCTTCTCTCAATTTCAACAAATGATAAAGGGCTTTGTCATTAAAAAACTTGAATTTGTTAAATAAAAAAATAAAAAAATAGAATAAGCTGTTGCAAACTGCATACCAACCAAAAGGACCTATAGTATAAATGCAAAATAATAGTTAATGGCCTGACGTTTCAAGTTTCAACCCTAGCGGAGTCAAGTGGAAAGAAATGAAAAGAGAGAGAGAGAGAGAAGCAGAAAGCACCCAGAAAAAGCAAAGGATGAATAAATAAAGGAGATGGTGGAAAGGGGGGTGGGCGGAGAATTTAAGGGAAAGGACTGCTTTAACCACCAGAGATTGGAAACAAAAGACAAAATCAAAGATGGAGAGAAGGAGAGAGTATTTAACTAGTCAATGAGACAAACGGAGAAACAGGTAAAACAGTACTGATGTTTTTAGAATATCCTTAACCTGCTTTTGCTTGTAGCTATGATTATGCTCTTCTCTTACAATATACTGCCATGGGATGGGAGGATAATTGTTTCTATCCAATTTCAATGCACTGCGGAGTTCACCTCATCGTAGACCCCATACCTGTCCGTGATCAACTCAAAAGCAACAGCTCACCGGATGCTACGATGTAATTTAAATTGACTCATTCACTTTCATTTAGTTCACAATGCAACATCTCCAGGGGGGTGTCCCTCCCCAATTACGAACGGGAAACTCTTTTCCCCCTGTCATCCTTTGTCAGTTCTGACTACAAATAATGACATTGCTTCGAGGAGTTCCCTAGGTTGTCCCTCATTCCCGCTTCGTGAGCGAAGAAGAAGAAGAAGAAAAAAATAATCAATTCCACCAATCAAAATCTGATATCCTTCATTATGTTACCAGAGAACCCTCGCTGCCTTCGCTGATCAATAAATCCTGTGTTGCTGGAGAAACTAGATACATTATTTAGTAACAGCGTATACTGAAATGCATGCGGAGGGGGACAAAGAAGAAGAAGCTTATGTGGGCCACAGAACTGGTGGCAATTAAATGCAGATATTCACATCAATCATACTGGAAAGAAAAATCAATAGTGGATAGATATAGTAACAAGGTTCGTGTGTGAAAAAAAAAAGGGTGATATTAGATACCGAGGTATCGGTTACAGCCTGTGTAACCAATATTGCTTATCTGTCCGGGAATAAAAAGAGGATATATTTGTTTATCTCATAATATTCTCTATGAACTCAAGAAGATTCCATTCATTATCTCCCCATTAGACATTTGTGGTACTCTGACATGTGCATTGTGTCTCTATCAACGACTCAGAATCTCAGTTTGTGTATATTTTACTAGTTTGTGCCCATTTCTTATAATACAATGCAACCTTTTTTCAGCTGTACAGTTGATTTACTTTTTTTTTTGGCTTCTCAGCAGTGCCATTGGAAATGATTAAAAACAGTAGAAAGATGTATTGTGCCATGCACTTTCCTCTGGTCTTTTCTTTTGTACAAACTGCAGTTATAAAAACAACCATTTGATTCTCAGCAGTTTGATCCTAATGTAGTCAAATCATTAAAGATGCACGATATGTCTCATGGTGTACACCCCCACCCCACTCAATGAGGACACAATGGAGGGCCATTGTGTTTTCATTAAGTTCTGGGAATCTCAGAAATTCTTTACAAAAAAGAAGGGGTGTGTTAGAGTTTGGAACCTTTTTATTTTTGTTTGTTGGGGTCTTGGGGTTTTTGTTTGTTTGTTTGTTTGTTGTTGTTTTTTTTTTGGGGGGGGGCCTCTCTCTACACAAATCAGGCAGTATTTAGGTCAAAGGGCGTGAAACTAAAAGACAGTGATGGTTGAATTTTTTTTAAGAAGGTTGTATAATAAGAGAAATAAAAGGGTTTGGATCCCAAGTTGAGGTCAGAACTACTAAAAATGCAAATGATCCAGTTTATTTAACTTGACCGAAGTAATGACGGATGCGCTATATGATCAGATACGCCTGTTAGAGGACGACACTTCATGGGTTGAAGTATATATAGGGCAATTGTATACACGCTTTTTTGCACAGACAAACACCTTAGGCTGCTAACGTCTACTTGCAAAGCCTCACAAAGCTGCCGTTTGTGAAGAGCTCTTTATATTTGCGCAAAAATAAAACGAGGTCTGTACCTGAGTGAAAAACACAAAAAAACACATAAAGAGGAACACAGTGCTCTGCCTTAAGAAAATACAGCGAATGGTACGGCTGGATTTCTTTCAAAACCCCTTTGGTAAGTTTAGTTTAGTTATAGGTTTATGAGCTTTAATGAATTTGTCAGCAGACTATTTTTCACCGTTCACATTGCTTCCCCACTCAATGCTTCTGTTGTCCAGTACTTCACACCTGAGTTAATCCTTACTCCAGAATTTTGCACCTGCATAATATTAACATTTATATGGCACCAAAATTCTTTTAAAATAAGCTCCAAAATAAGGCACTTTACAAAATTTTGTGCGGGAAAAGTATTACTTACTGAAAATGATATGAACAGTCTAAGAATACAATACGCAGTTGATCTAAATTTGTGATCAAGAACTTGTTATGAGAAAAGGACTTATATTGAAAGGGCAACTGGGGAAAAGGGCATTAGCAATTAATGTGCAAAATTGTTTTTTCAAGAATGTTACGGTTTACGGTTAAATTGTAGTTTGGTTTTCTGTTTTCCAAGTTTTTGACATATCCTTGTTTTTGCAATGTGTTTGTTTGTAAGTGCATATGTTGTATGAAATTTTTAAAAAGTGCTTACATTTACAAAAAATAATTAAATGTAACATTTGTATACATATTTTATAAGGAGCCATTTATAATTGCTTGCGAACTTCTGTTACTGGAACAAAGAAAACTTTGTGAGTCTGGAAGAATGTTTTAGAGCCTTACACACTTCTGCTAGGCACTATGAACTGTACCAAAAAACAAAAACAAAGTACAATAAGTTAAGTTTTGAAGCGTCGTATGAGAATGAAAAATAAGCTTCAGTGAAGCTTCACTCTTAGTTGGAATCCTGCATTGTCCTGCTGACAAATAGAATACGCTGTTTGAAACATTGAGTAGGCTCCGGTTCTTCAAAGAACCAGACCTTTATTCAACTTGAACGAAAACGGCAAAAAGTGATCTTTGCTGAAATTCTTTCAAAATGTCTTCAGTCAATAAGGAAATTGAGTTCACATGAGATTAAACAGATTTTAAGTGTGTAAAATACAATCGCTTTGAATACCCTTCTCCAAAAAGATTTGCAAAAAGCCCTGTTACGTCATCACACATAATACATCACTAAGTGGGAGCTCTGTTTTGTAAAGCTGCTTTGTTGCAGCATGGAGGTATAACAAAGCAACATCCCACATTTGACGTTAAAGTATTGTAATTTTGACGCACACCATCAAGTTTTTCAAAAGCTTGAGGTTGAGCCCATTTTTTTTATCGATAATTGTGACAAATTAGGAATTGTACATATATCAAAATTACATTTGAATGATAAACAACAAACACATTACAAACAAGTTAGATAGCAATCCCATTAAATTTATTTTGCTGAAGTAGCTGTTTAAAGAGAATGAACACATGGCGTCATCGCAAACCTCTATGTTATCGTTCTGCTTGCATGCAAATCATCAAATCACTCTTTAACTCTGTCCAACTTTCCATATTTTAGTTGATTCCACACTCACCTTTGATGGTTGTCAAATTATTGAAGTCGCAGCAGGTGCCAAACACCTGTGTCTGAATGGTTCATTATTCTATGCAGGTTTAACACTATAGGGAGACGCATTGATATGGCACCTTTTGATCATGTACCTTTTGATTGTTACGGTTAATTAGAAAATTGTTATTGGATTTGAATTTCATATTTAACGCATTCCCTACCAGAGATTTCCCATGTGCGTTGCATTTATTACGACCAGCTTAAATTAAATGCAAACTATTTTAATGTACACAAATAAGGGTCACCAGGTGTAAAAATTACCTTTGGGGGCAATTTTCTTTTGGTGTATCCTGCTCATAAGTGAGGCGTAATTCCATTGTAAGCCACGCCCACTTCACACAAACTGGCTCAATTGATTAACAGAGAAGGCCACAGATGGTTGCATTAAGCTATTTTTTCTTTGAAGATGAATTTTTTAAATATTTTTTTTTATTTTTGTTTTTTGACCTTGACTTCCGATTCAAACCAGAAGTTAATATTTAATATTCAAAAAAAATAATAACTTCTTAACCAAACATTAGATTTTTACAATATATAAATCATCGTAAATGTCTCCACAAACTTAACAAAGGCTAAACAAAGTGTGACCCAATTTGACCTTGACTTCTTTGAAGATTTATGCAATACATGTTTAATATTTGAACTTGGCTTTTACAGACTTTCTTCAAAGACTAAGGTCTTCTAAGGATTTAACGTTTCTGTCTTAAGAACTGCTCTTGGACAAGAAATGGCCTCAAGGTGTGATTTGGGGGTAAAATTACACACAATATATGTGAGCTTTGGAGTCAGAGGTAGCGGAACGTTTGGATGTGTAGCAGATATGCAGGCGTGTGACACAATGACTTACCAACAGGACTGCCTATAATTATAATCCTTCTGGATGGGAATATTGCCTCAAAGATTTTTGAAGATCCCTGGGCTCAATTTCATAGTCGAGTGGATTCAAATCGGCTTGGCAAACCGAGAGTATGAGCATGCCCTTTAAATCAATCTGTGTTAGGCATAGAGTTAAAGGTAGGGTTAGACTTTGGTATTGACCCCGAAATAAAAATTTAGTCTGAAATGCACCTGTTGATTAGAAATCAATAAAAGTGTGTCAACAAAATGTATAAAATAAAATTAGCTGTTGCAAACTGCTAACCAACCAAAAGGACCTATGATATAAATGCAAAAACTGGTTAAGTGCCTGCTGTTTGGACTCTAGCAGAGTCTTGCTCAAAGGCTTAACAAATTTGAATCTCCAAAATTCAAGGCCACTTTTGGAGATTCAAATTTCGTTGGTGTCCATTTGTGAATGCTGCGATCAGAGATGCAGTTGGTACCCGCTGTCACCTTGCTAAACGTGGATGTGATTGATGTCTTGTGAAAGTACCGTGACAGTTTTTTGCTGTTTTCTCAACAAGTAGGCACTGTATTCAACTGAAACTTTCACAGGTGACTTATAATGTATCTTTATTGACAATTTATCCTGCAATTATTGACAATTTATCCTATAAATTAGCGTTTACATTGACAAAAAAACCCAGTATGACCCTAACCTTTCAAGAATACATTAATAGTAACCTCATTGATTTCTGGAAGAGTAAATTCATTTTCATCCTTAAAAAAATTTACCTTTTTTTCCCTCTTGTGTTAAGCTTGCGCCATCACCTTATAGCTGTAATCGTCTTGCTACAGACCTTAGCTCAGGTATTACTGGTAAATTTATTGTTATAAATTGAGCCTCATTGGTTGTTAAACTCACTTGAATATAGAGATCCTTGACATTAAATTATCAGAACATGCTCAAGTTTCTAATATTACCTGAGAAGCAGCAGTGAGAGGCATCACCTTATGGCGATGCGACTTTTTATTTAACTTATCAAGTAAATTGACTGGTTTAATTTTAATTAACTTTGGGGTTGAACGAAGACAAATTTACCAGTATCATAAACTTAGGTATAATCCCTGGTTATACAGCAGTTACAGGTTGGTTAAATGGTTCTGACTGGCATCCGGAACAAAGATATTTGCTAAAATGGGGAGACCGCCAACATTATATGCCGATTACCTCAGTGTATTTTTCTCAAAATCTCTTAAAAGTCCTAACAACCAACCCTAACCATAATGAATAAATTACAGTTTTTTTTTTTTAATACAGGGTTGTCGGAACAAAGGGATGTCGGAATATAGAGTTGTCACTGGTAGAACCCCCGCACGTTAATCTGGAGGCCGCAGGTTCAAATCCTGCATTAGTCAATTGTTTTTTGTTAAACACAAAATTGATTAGAGTTTACTCAGTCAGTTTCTATTGTGGGTTATTGCAAATAATTAAGCTGAACTCTGGACAGTACTACTCAGTGGACACGGGATGCAATTTTGTTTCTAACTTGTAGCTGGCTCTTAACTAATTACTGCTTGGCAATTTATTTGTTTCTAACTTGTAGCTGGCTCTTAACTAATTACTGCTTGGCAATTTATTTCTAGAAGCAATATTTTTCTGTTTTATGGAATTACTGTCTATGCCTTGGATTTGTGACTTTGGTAAATGGAGGTTTTGCATACAAGATTCGCCATAGTTGAAAAACACATTTCAATTTGGGCAAACAGCTTCCAACAAATTAATGGAATCAAACTAATTTTGCATTCACGATTATGTTGAATTACAAAACTTTACAGTGCACTGGTAAAATCCAATTTTGTATGCCTAATTAATTTTTGAGTATATGACAGTACAAGCTGTGTTATTGCCGAGACTTGAAATGGGCAACCAATAATCCATGTCGGAGTATAAACATTAGAAGATGGCATGGTTAGGTTGACACACTGCATGAGAAATGAAGCGGGATGACTTGATAATTAAAGTCATGAATCTAGTGGATGTCAGTGGCATATTAAAAAGAAGAACACAGAGTGTAGGTGACGAAGTGGACGCAAGAGGGTAAAAGTTCACTTCACCTCCTTGTCTAAGTCCTACCTGAGCCACAGTGAGATGCTCAGTGTTGTGTGTCCTGTTTGCAAGTGTGATATTATTCCACCGTAAGCCACGCCCACTTCACACACACTAGCTCCACTGATTACCAGAAGCCCATAGGAATTTCACTAAGCTACTTTTTCTTTGATAATTTATGAAAGAAAAGTTTAATAATTAGATGTTTTTTTTATATATGTTCTTTGAAGACAAAGGTGTTCTCAGAACTAAAAGTTCTGTCATAAGAAATGCCAATGAATGGTGAAATGGGTGATACACAAAACGTATTCCAGCTTTTTACCCGAAAGTAGCAAACACTTTGGGCATGCAGCAGATACGCATGTGTGTCTGTGTGTGTGTGTGATGCAGTGACTTACCAAAAGGGTAATCTTGTATGATGTAATTCTACCTTAGGCCAGGCCCACTTAACACAGCTTGGCTAAGAAGCTAATGGAAAACAAAACATCCTTTTAAGTCTGTTTGGTAAAGACTCGTGTCTCATTAAGATTGCCCTCAATTAAACCATGACAAGCAGCGTGCTAACAACTGATTTGATGTGGTCCCACAACGCTTCTTCTCAGAACCGACACTTCTTCCAAAAGAGATTTTGTACTTGATTGTATCTGCAGGTTTACTATTTATAGTTACCTTTACCACAAGACAGTTTTTGAAAATGCATTGTTTAACGACGTTCGCAACCAACTTTGTTGTGGTCCCCCCCATCCCTTTTACAAAGTGTTCAGCTTTATACCTTCATGCGTTCACCAATTAGAAAAAAATGGTTTCATAAAATGTTAACAAGCTACTACCATTTGGTTTTTGCTTGTGACCAGACGACAACTTCTTTGTGGTGGCAATGTCTGGAAACCCACTTTGCTCATGACTTGGCCTATACACCGCATTATAGTGCCATTGATGGGCAGTTTACTGCGGTGGTATGGGCAAGGCATAATGTAATGTCACTGACACCTTGCACCAATGTCCAGACCTCATACACAGCTAAAGAGATGCCCCACACTCACCAGTTTGGGAGTCAACTCGTGTAAGCGTGTAAACGCCTATAATGCGCAACTAGGGACAGTTTTGTGGACAATTCCAGATCGTAAAACACAGAGGAGTTGATAAAATGTCACAGAAACCTCCTTTAGAGGCCGCACAGATGGGGAGAAGTCTTCAAAAATAAATTGTGTGACTTTTAGTATAAAACAAACAGGAGTTAAGTTATGTGGGACTTGTAATCTGGCCATTGCAGAGAATATGTCTGATTTGTGTTATAAAGCAAACATCAAGTATGCTGCAATCGGCAGTTGGAAAATGCCTTGGGTCTGAAGTGCAGCCGCTCCCAGCCCATGATTCCTTTCTTACGTTCACAATAGCAGAACACAAAAGGAGCATGGCGATAACACTCGTTGGTGGGCGGTTGCGAGCGCCCGGTCAGCTCAAATCCCATTCCTGGGCAGTTGGGTACATGGGCGCTTGCCTTGCCTTGTCTTTAAGGTGCTTTTTTTTTCTTCTTTTTTTTTTGGGGGGGGGCTCTGTGCTATTTCTTACACTTGTCGTTTGAAAATATAATTTACTTCCTGACTTCGTGTCTATCCATGTGTTAAAACTAAAGACATTTTTGCGAATAATTCCTCGTAAGGTATCTTTAAGATGCATCTTCTTATTTTTTGCTGTGTCCCATTTCTTGCACTTACGGATGTTTTATGAGGACAGTGCTCCATTTGTTTTTGATGAGTATGGATTGATTTTACATCGATGCTGCAGATGTCTGTCCTGAAGAAGCTAACCTGCTCATCGATGGGACAGCTGGTTGCCAAATGACTAATGCAAGTCAATAATATTCAGCAATGGATGGAGATACATTTCTTGTCATTTAGTTTCAGTTACCTGGGCCCAGTATCATGGCTCTGCTTACCATAAGCAATTAATCAGCACTTGCGGAATTTATGGTAAAACGAGTTGTCAATATGGTCATAGTGATTTTGTGTTGTGACATCACACTTTGTTTAGCAATTAAAATTGATAAACATCTTAAGATCAATCTTAGCTCATTGTGAAATCGAGCCAAGGCTGGCTGGGTTTGACAATTAAAGCACTAAAGATTCACCTTAGTTGAGTTGTCAATGTCACCTCAGCGATTTTGGGCAATTAAGACTGATACACGTCGGAGGTCAATCTTACCTCTTTGTGAAATCAAGGTCAGTCCTGGGTATCAAGTACATTGGCTGACAGTGTCATGTTGTTGCTGAACAGTCTTGCGCATCGAGGTCAAGTTCTGGTGGCTAAGTTACGAGAGGGTGGGTTCGAATCCAGGTCGTGACAAATGTGTCCTTGAGCAAGACACTTTACTTTACTTACTTGTGATCACTCTGGAGTAAATGAGTACCTGTTAGTATAGAGATTTTTGATGTGAATGATTAGCAACCTGTGAACCATTCAGTTGCCGGTGCTGCATACTCCTAAGGAGTTGAGATGGTTTTAGGAATGCTTAGGGCTCGATAAACAGAGGTAATAATAATATAAGACGCTTTGAGGGGCCTACTTGGCTTGAAAAGGTGCATCATTTTGTGGCAGTAATGGCCGAGTGGTCTAGTTCACTGAACCCAAGCTATGGTCTCATCAGCAGCAGAGTGTGAGTTAGAATCCTGGTCGTGTGCAAGGCACTTAACCATAATTGCTTCGTATAAAGTTGGGAAGGTAGTGCGTTCTGCTCTACTAGCCAGGTTCCTAGTGGATGATACCCATGCCTACATTCTTATGGACTGTGAAGGGGGTAACCCTGTTTCAGCCCCAGGAGTAGGTGGCAACTTGCCTTTGGTGACAGTTGATTTGGGTCGATAGCCCAAATTAGTTAAGTGTAACCCCTTACCTTGAAGTGGCCGTCCGACCTTGTGGTGTTAGGTGATCCCTCATAGAAAATACATTTAAAAAAGTAATAATTACACTTTATTATTATTGTTATTAATTATGCTGTATTACTACAGAGATTTTCTCAATAGTCAGTGCAAATGTGATGAAGTGGCTAATGCTTTGACCTTTTGGGGAAGCTTTGGATTCCCATGCGCGTTGCTTTAAAGTGTGAAGCAAACAAAACCGCACACTTTAACGGGATCCAATGCGCAAGACTGGCACTGTCATTGCACTTACAGAGTTAGTTTGATTGTAATCCTACACGAGCATTTAAGGTGCTGATTAACATGTAAAACACATCGGACAGACGCACTGACAGAAGTGCAGTCAGGCATGTGTGTTACCATGTAGACTAACTGCTAACGTATCCCTCCAGAAGTCAACCGTAATATCATAAAGGGGGAACAAAAGTACAGCACTGAGCCTTGGAAGAGTACAATCCCATCTTCTACAACCGACTTGTGAAAATATCATTGAGTTCTGTGATTTGTTGTTCTAAATGACGCTCTGTTTTGTCAGTGATTTTGTGGTTATTCATATCAGGCTTATTTTGACAATCAAAATAAGCAGTTTGTTATTTGGGGGTCTTCGTTTGTTCTTTTCTTGACAGTATTTGTGGCGTGGTGTGGCCGAGCGGTCGAGTGCACCAGACTCAAGCTCTGGGGTTTCTGATCAGCAGAGTGTGGGTTTGACTCCAGGTCTTGACACTTGCGTCCTTAAGTAGGCACTTAACCATTATTGCTTCATCCTTCGGATGGGACCTTAAAGCCATATAGGTTCTGTGTGTTATGCATGTAAAAGAACCCAGTACACATGTCCCAGTGTTTTCTGTTATAGTTGGCTGCAGGTTGTGCTACAGCACCTTTTAAACCATTACATGGTGCTGTGTAAATAAATTGGATGTATATTTCTAAAATAGTGCTCCGCATAGCTTGTAGAGAACATTTTATGAGCATTTGGGGTGGGGTGCCTTCTTGTGTGATTATAGGGATGAGAACGGTGTATTACTATACTATGAAATACTTCTCTGAAGGTTTGGTGTTGGATTTGAACTTCATTATCAGTGATGAGCTTTCAGATTAAAACTTTAATTTGTTGTGATAGTTGTCTTTAAAGCCAAGTACATGGTTGGATTCATTATCCTCAGAAAATAAATTGGCTTATCGGAATCAGGTTGCTAACCAAAATAGCAAGTCACATGTAACATCTGTGACTGTTATTCAGAAAATAAACTTATAAATTTTTAATTCTGAAACCTCAATGATTATAAAGTTCATATGCAAGTACCAATCCTCCAGAGAAATATTTCCGTCCGATGTACTGTCATGGTTGAGAAAACAGCCTTAAAGTGACAAACGCTAGGTTCTTGTGTGCATTTCTAATATTAATGATGTGATGTGATGGTGATTGGTGAGGGATGTACACGCGATGGTCGCACATGCATAAAACTAACGCGTGACGCAGTTTATTTAGGACGCTGATGCCTGTCCGACAATAGACTGCTATGAAAATTCAATTAAGCTATTTATTCATCATGCCAGCAAGGGTTAGCAACTGGTAAATACAGCGTCTGGCGATTATCATCGCCCGAACAAAACAAGCGCTTTTACCTAAGTTTTATGATCGGAGGTGGGCAAAAAATTCTTAATTTTTTGCAAGTAACCAGAAGCTGAGGTCAAGTTTAATTTTCAGGGTTTTCTTTATTATATTGTTGAATTGAATTTTTTTCATAATACATTCCCAACAACATATATAATTTCCATGATCATGAACTATGTTAAACTAAAATAACTGACAAAACAAAATCTCGCCCACGTAAAACTCCATATGGTTGGGACCACAATGGTCCTGGAGGTTGGAATACACGCGAGACTTGAAAAGCCTATCACCCGAAAGTAATAATAATAATAATAATAATAGATATTTATACCGCACTTAATACTACGTTTGTAAGCGCTATGGTGCTGAAGTCCTAGTAGGCTATTAAGTAAAACCAGGGCAACATCACCAAAATACAAAGATACAAAAGTACAAAAATAATGCAATAACAAAGCAGAAAATAAACATGAAAAAGGTAAACAACATAATTAGGTAATTAGCAGAATTAGGTAATTACAGAGATTTGCATAAGTGAGTCTTCAACATAGTTTTAAATGTTTGTAAGGAAGAAGCTTTTTGAATTTGGGGAGGGAGAGTGTTCCATAATTTGGGAGCGGCAACAGAGAAAGCTCTGTCACCGTAGCGTGTTTTCACACGAGGGCCAGGCGTCAGTTGAAGGTGAGAGGATGTGGAAGATCGTAGCCGGGTTGAAGGAACTTTTTGTTTGATGAGTTCTGAGAGATATGTAGGACACTGACCATTATGAGTTTTGAAAGTGAGCAGAAGAATTTTAAACTGAATGCGTTGAATAATAGGTAGCCAGTGGAGATGACGGAGAATAGGGGTGATATGTTCATGACGCCGTGTTCGTGTAACCATTCGTGCAGCAGTATTTTGGATACGCTAAAGAGGCAAAAGATGAGAGGATGGCAGGTTAATAAGGAGACCGTTGCAGTAATCTAAATGGGAAGTAACAAAAGCATGAATGAGGCGTTCAGTAGAAGATTGGTCCAAAAATTTGCGTATCTTCCCAATTTTGTGAATGCCAAAAGATGCAGCTCTACACACTTTTTGGATATGAGAACACATGTTAAGAGTAGAGTCCAGGGTTACACCGAGGTTTTTAGCTGATTTTGATGTCTTCACCACAGCATTATCTGTAATGAAGTTAGGCAAGGTAGATGAGTTGCAGAACTGAGATGTGATATGCAATATTTCTGTTTTATCTCCATTCAGCTTTAGGTAATTATTCAGAGCCCAATCTTTGACATCAACAATGCAGTCTTCGAGTTCCTTTATACCAACTGACTGATTACAGGGTTTAACAATTACATAGAGTTGAGTATCGTCAGCATAAGTTACATGACATATGTTACTATGAGCATTTATAACATCATTCAGTGGACTAGTATATAAAATGAACTCAAGAGGCCCTAGAACAGAGCCTTGAGGCACAACAAATGACAGAGGTAAAGGGTTTGATATAGTGTCATTAATAACAATTCTTTGTTCTCGATGTTCAAGATATGAGATAAACCATTTCAATGCAGTACCGCCAATTCCAAACCTGTGGCAGAAGCGTTCAACTAGAGTGATATGATTAATAGTATCAAAAGCTGCTGAATAGTCTAGCATTACTAAGATGGCCTCCTGACCCTTATCAACAGCCAATAGTAGATCATTGTAGACTTTCAGCAGTGCAGTCTCTGTTGAGTGGAATCGCCTGTAAGCTGACTGTGCTTTCGGAAACAAGCAATTTTCCTCAAGATACAGTCTAAGCTGGTTTGCTACAATACGTTCCATAACTTTTGCAACAAACATCAGGTTTGCAATTGGACGATAATTTTTCAGTTCATTGCGATCCAGATTTTGTTTTTTTAAGAGTGGTCTTACATGGGATGTTTTGAAAGCCTTTGGTACAATGCCAGAAGTCAGTGATTGGTTGACAAGTTTTAAATGGAGAATACAGTGCAGTTCCAACCTACAGCTTGAAAACTCCTTCTTCGACTTCTGAAAGATCAGATGAAGAGATCCTGTGAAAAGTGTCTAGAATGATCCAGGTCATACGAAGAAGAGACAGTTAACTTGATAACTTTGTTAGGTGGCGTGAAGTGTGATATGAGTTACAAAAGAGGAGAGCATAACGAGAGGCTGCCTGTCAGGCGCGCACCGAATTTAAAGTACACCGTAGTGCCTTAAAGCAGTTATGAAATCGGGCCCAGGGCCCAATTTCATAGAGCTGCTTAGGCTTAACAAATTGCTGAGCACAACAAAATTATGTTTACCAAAATAAGGTTACCAGCTAAATTACCATTCATCATGTACAAAATGTAACTGGTCCTGCTTAGTTTTGCTGAGCAGAAATATATTAAGCAATATTTTCTGCTTAAGCAGCTTTATGAAATTGGGCCCCAGGTCTAGAGTAAAACTTTGTCACACCCCAAAAGTGACTTTGGCACACCCCAAAAAGTGACTTTGGCTAATGTTGTGGCAATACAGCAGTTTCTTTCTCAGAAATTGATGATGTGATGCAGCCGGCAGCTTCATCAGCCACAACCATAGTGACTCGGTTCCAAGATGGCCTGACAGTCCAGGCCCACACATGTCGTGTAGGTAATAACCTTTCGATATTAGTCCATAATTCATATGGTCTGCTCTAGTCGTTGCATATAAAACGAATTAGGGGATCCCGGACACGGCAATGGTCCATCACAAGATCGTGTGAGAGTGGTTTTGCCTTCAGGTGCAGTTCCAGGTAGACTACTTAAACTTAAAGAGTGAATGACTGCCCCATCGTTCAGAATATGATAAAAAAAGACAGCAACAAGAAGACCTGTGTGTGTCCAGTTCAACCCCATTTTGCTTTTAGGAAAAGTAAAGACACTTGAATTTATATTTTTGCGGCAAAATGTAAAGCACACTAGTATTTACAATACGGCAGGTAAGTGATGGGATTACCTTTGATGATCACGCATGGAATTGGGCAAACAGTCCGAGCATGTCATGAGAAAGTTATTTGACTGAAAAAAGAGCCATCACAGATTTGTCCTTTGAAAAAAATATAGGTAGAATAATAAGCAATGGCAGCCATTTTGAAATTTTGCAAACTGCTTGTTATATATTCTAATTATATTTGTTCGCCAGATAAATTCTGATGACATACTCTGACTGTGTGCCAAATTCAGCGCTTTTTTCATTAAAGGCACAATCCTCACTCCCCCCCCTCAAAAAAAAAAAAAAAAATTAGTTTCCCCTCTCTTCCCAGCAAAACAATCTCATCAATTTGATATCATTTTGATATGGTCATAATGGATAACGGGATTAAGCATACGACAAACTGAAACTTTGAGGGCAAACCCATCTGGATAACAATAAAAATGATTTTGCTGTTACACCACCATGCGGTTTACGGTCTCTTTTTATACGTGATGGTGGCTCTGAGAAGTGCCTGTTTGGTACCTGGGCCCAAGATTTCATAGAGCTGCTCAGCAGACAATTTTACTTACAAATTCTCTGCTAAGTAAAAATGAGCAGGATATCTGTCAGAAATGGTGCATGTGACATGGTATTTTGGCGGGTAAGTTCTGGTAAGCATAATTTTGCTGTTCTCCTTTTAGTGCTTAAACGGTTCTATGAAAATGTTTCAACCAGTATGCTGTCGTCACGGTTGTCTTCTGGAGATTTCCAGCGGTAGTTTTGCATCAATTTCTTATGTTTGTTCAAACTAAGTCAGTCTTGAAAAGAATGATGAGGAAGTATAAATATTTATATGTATCATCCCGTCAGTGCAAAAATATTGTATCTTGTTTTTGCAAAACGTTGTATCTCACATGAAAATTCTCCGCCCAAATCTCGACGTGTGTATGTACATCCAGGCTATTTTAACCCTTAATTGCTTTTACCCCCCTGAGTATACTGAACTGCTTTGAAGGATCAATTGTTCATACCATACCATCTATAAGGCTAGTTGAACAATATTTTCTGTCCATTTCCCAACAATTTTTACATCTAAGTGACTTTTTTACATGCCCAGCTATCGTCTAGAACTATTTGAGTCCTTTAGTTACCCATTAATTAATTTTCCCCCTAATTAGCTTAAATGTAATTATCTAAGCCACGCCCCAACGAGCGAAATTAAAAAGGGCCAATATTTACTACCACACAATCCAATTATATATTTTTCAAAATATGTGCATTTCCCAACATTTTTTACATCTAAGTGACTTCTTTACACACCCAGCTAATGTCTAGGATTGTTTGAATCATTTAGCTACCCAGTAATTGATATTATTTATTTGATTATCTAAGCAATATCCCCCAACGATACAATATTTACTACCACACCATCCAATTAATATTTTGAAAAATTCCTGTAAAAAAAATATATATATACTCTGGGGTCTGCCCCCCCTATCCACTTATATATGTGTAATGGTCCATTCTAGGATATCACTGAATTTGAATCCCCAGGTCATTAAATTTTGGAGATATGGCTTAATTAATCATTGTTTGGTACCATCTATTGGCCCTTTCCCTCCTTTGAGGGTTGCGAGATGTGCCGATTAGACAATTTCAAACTCGGGCGTAACTTAAGTGCTATTTTAGGAGACACAAGGTATTGGCTCTGACACGCCGATATGCATTTGTCTAATAATAAAGGTATTATGCAGGATTGATAGAGCTGACAAAATAGTTGCAGACAGTGTACATGTTACAACCATATACAAAAAATTACATTCCATTGTGTGAGGCAGAAGAAAAAAGTAAAAGACCATGCACATTTTTCAGCATGTAAACACAATGTCCTAAATTTTGGCTGTAACAACCAAAACCAGCTGGAGCGTTTTTTTATGACATTATTTCAAAGAAAAAAATGGTTCTAGTATGAACTTCATTATTAGTAATCTTTCAGACTGGAATTTAACAATATGTTTTTATCCTTACCAATCCTGTATAATAACTTTAACAGAACTATTAAATAAAACAATTGGTATTGGTCAGGCATTGGCTAGATTGTTTTTAGGGACTCAAACAAACAGTGCACAAAATAATGTTATTTAGTCATTAAACAACAACAAAGCAAGAAAAACATAACAAAAATAAACCACATTTTAAAAAAATTTAAAAGTTGATTTTAGAAAGGTCAGTGACAGCAAATTTTCTTCCAAAATCCATCAAGCAACTTGGGAATTGAGAAAACAAGCCCTTGAAAATAACAACTCATACTAGTCAGGGATGCTTTTTATTTATTTACCCGATTAAGTTTTGAAACACTTTTGGCAGTGTAAAGGAAGTCAAGTATAGTTCTTTTTTTGAATTCACCATCTTGGTTTCCAGGTTTCAGTTTTTAAAGAAAAATACCACAAGACTATTTTTGCCACTCAAAGATTTTGCTTTAATATTGCTACTGGCTGAGTAGGGATAATGTACATCGTAGCCTCACTTTCTTTACATGTCTCAAAGTTTTTACCTAGAAACGCAATACTAGCAAAGTTGCAAAGCCTCGTCACTCTGTGCTGTTTTTCACCGATTATTCTGAGCACCGATCAGAAATCTGATACATGCACTGCCTTCTAGCCTTTTAGAGCGGAGCATGGAATTACGGGGTAATCTTTTAAAAGGACGACAAGGTTTGATGGCTGAGGAAGAGAGCTTGTGGGAAGGTCTTTGTGTTGTCATTATTGGTTCATTGCTTGCTGTTTGGACCGGTAAAGTTCATCTTGAAGAAGAAAATAAATAAATGAACGAAGGTGTCAGTATCTTAGAAGAGAGAGAGAGAGAGAGAGAGAGAGAGTGCTGCATCTATATTCACCATATTTGAACTGTGAAAGTTATTTGTTCTTCTAGCGGTTGAAATAGGTCTGCTTGAAGTAGATGGTTCTCCGCGACAATTTATACTCATTGAATGTAATGCCGAGGTCAAAAGTTGTCTGAAAACTGAGATTTATGTTACACCAGATTTGTGGGGAACAAAAAGCAAGATTAGATCCATCTTGTAGAATATTTCTTGAATCCTTTAGGGTTAGAACAATAATGAGATGTGGGGGAGTGGG
>CM021533.1:5439143-5450096 GCA_010994315.2 Pisaster ochraceus
CAATTAGATCCAAAAGCACTTTATATGAGGCTGAGTCATGCCAGGAATATCGTCTTTGGGAGGGCGAAGACATTTTCACCTCCTTGGAAAATCATTAAGTCTATGGGAAACTTTTGAAGGGGCAGCAAGGCCAAGACCATGGGCCAACAGAGGCTGTGGCCTCCCTGGCCGCCATGTAATTTGTGGCCCACTGAGTCTTGGTCAAGACTTTGGTCTGTATCTCCCATAGTGTTACTTGAATTGATGCTTATGCAGAGAGTGCAGTGGTTGTAGTGCGTAGTTTTTTTCTATTATTGATCTGTTGATTAGTTTGCAGCTGTCTTAGCCTGCAAGGTCATGTACCTGTAGTTCTCTCATGTTGTTGAGTATGATGCAGGATCTCAGAAATCGAGTGCCCTATTTAACTGTAAATTTTAAAAACAGGGCGTCCAAGTTTCTAACTTCTTTTTGCACCACTGTCACATGCTCACCAGTT
The DNA here is from genome assembly GCA_010994315.2 of Pisaster ochraceus. Taxonomy (NCBI): domain Eukaryota; kingdom Metazoa; phylum Echinodermata; class Asteroidea; order Forcipulatida; family Asteriidae; genus Pisaster; species Pisaster ochraceus. The sequence continues at coordinate 5,439,619 of CM021533.1, forward strand.
AGGAGTCAAATTGCAAGTAAAAATCTGTAAACACTGCATTGCATAAACTGCACACAAACTGGGGCATCGACTCCCACAATGGTGTAACCAAGATTATCATGATGATGCCCTGCTTACATGTTGCGCTTACAGCGTCCTGTAATTTCAGGAGATTCTATGGGCCACAATTGCAGAATTCCATAGTAAGCAGAGCCATTGAACTGTGCCTAGGTGATTTGGGTCAATACTTCATGCAGAAGTGAGCATCTGAACCCAATACAGGGTGCCCCGAAACCAAGCAGACGCACCTCTGGCGATCACTGAGGGCCCTTCGAATGGATGCTTTTAATCATTGGCTGTCATTTTTAACGATTTTAAAATGATGTGCTAGTGGTACAAGGCAGCAAAAGGGTGCTGACAAGAACCTATGAAGGAGAGGCTTGAAGCTGTCATTTTGGAAAGGCCCTCTGTCTCTGTGTTTAATCACTGGACTGCGCTCAGCATCAGACAACACTCGTCTCGCTGAAAATAAACCATGCAGCAAAACTCTCCAATCTGCTGTCTGCAAATATTTTTCTTTAGCCGCTCCAGGACTGTCGAACAACCTTCCCATCACAATACACACTTCAAATTTGCTGCCTTAGAAGAAAGTGTTACAAAAAAAAAGTGAGACTGTGGTGTTTATCTTGAAAATTAACAGTGTTCCAAACAACATTTCAGAATTTGTCTTTTCCATCAGAGGAAATTCTTTATATGGTCACCAGAAAATTGGTCCCTGGGGTCACATGTTAACCAGTTTGTCTTTGTGGGCACTTCACATTATGGTAAATGCTGAGAAGTTTCAGGTCTTCTCAGCAGTTCACATTTATAACATCAGTTGGCCTTAATGAAGGGGTGCATGCTTTAAAGACTTGAGTTAAGACTATGCAATAAATGCATCGTCTTAAATCAAGGCATTAAAAGCATGCATCTGGTCAGATAGAAATACGATTGTCACGTTTGAGGGAGGAGAAATTGTAGACTAGTATCTGAATTCAGACCTTTTTATGTCTGTATGGTTAAACAAACTGCTAAAATATTCGTCAGACATATAGAAGTTCAGCTCTTTGTTCTCAATTGTTTTAAAGACAAAATATGCCTTTAGTTTTTGGAATTGTTTGATTGTTTTTTATCATATTTAAATGTAGATGTATAAAAAAAAACTAACCTGTGAACATTTCATTTCAAAGGTGGTCGCGTTTTTGAGATATTGCCGAAAGTCCAGGGCGAATATGTCTATGCAGGAAGAATAATCCCTAATTGGAATACACAATCTCACAGCTCAGATTCAATTTTTGGGGCATCAAAACTGATATTTTTTTACTTAATTACATTACTTCAAAGTGAAATGTTTCTAAAAATGCTTTTATACTATCGAAGCTGCTGTTAGGCTTCTAACCAATAAGTTTTTATTGCCATTAATTTTTTAAGAGTGATTACTTAACGTATACCTTCACTTTAAGGATTTGTGGCCATGTACAGACAATTTACAAGGAGTTTTAAGCAAAATTATTTTTGGCAATACATTTTTTTGTGTACAAACATTGACTGCCATATTGTACGGGTTGCCTTGAGTATCACAAAACATATAAGTTGCTTAGCACAAACCTGTCCTTTTTAATCAAAACATTTAAACTTTCCAGTTATCCCCTGTTTGATTTTATAGAATTGTTGCTTTAAATGATAAAGTGAAGGTTCTTTTTTCAATTAAGGCCACCCGTTCTTTTGCTGATTACTGGTTGATAAAACTTATGCCGCTAACGTTCTTAATAAACAAGTAGGGAATTGGCTGTAGTCACATTGTATGGTATATGGCTGTATGGAAAAACCTTCCAACAGAGGGCAGCATTGAACAAAACGACAGTTTTTTTTTTTTGAGATAACATAAAATGTAAACCTATGAATGACATTATGACGGTACCAGTAGAACTTTAAATGTATACACATTGATTAAGTCCCTTACTGTTTGATAATATTGAAATCGAGTTGGTATGAACTTACAACAATGTAACATGACCTTTGTGATATGAACATATTTTCTTAGATCAAGCTTTTTTTCTTCACTATTTTATAGGCAAAGGTGCCATGGCTGAGGTTTCAACCATTGTCCAAGAGGTACTGAAGGCACTGAACCTCAGCAGGTAGCATCTACTGGCCACGCACATTGACTTCTTCAGCAAGCGTCTTCAGGAAGTTGGAACGGTAGGAATGTTCTGATGTTCTGATGGACCGTTCTGTTGGACTGCCTGAGCGTTCCATTGTCACATTAAAAAAACAAACTTAATGCGCAGTGTGCAGACCTTCAAAATGTCAATGCAGAACCGGTTGGCTTGGCCACTATTCTTGCTTTTTGATGAAGCAGACCTGGATCCAGGAATAATACCAGGGACTAGAAAGTGTGTTAAAAATATATATAAAAAACAAAACACGCCAACCAAACCAAAGGAGCAGTACAGGGATCACCTTAGACTTGAGGACAAGTCAGTAAATGTCTGTTGCGGTGAAAGCGAAACAGCTCTCTCAGAACTGCTATCGAATGTACAAGTCGTTAAATGGGACCGTAGTCGCGAGCAGTAGTCTCGCTCAGAACAGCAGTCTCACCAGATAGTTGCAAGAGAGTCGTTTACTATCACCGCGACAGACACCTTAAGGGGATGTGACTTTGTATTTCAAATATCAAGTCATAAATGGTACAATTGCCAGGGCGGAAGCCTCCTTTTTGGACATTTCTGGAATAAAATGTACAGTATGTACTTTGTACTGCGACATATACAAATAACTACATATGTAGGACATGCTTGTCTGGCCACAACCTGACACTAAAGCCTGAGATTGAAGAGGCAATGTTTATTTCATCCATACTTTACAAGAATGAAGAGACAAGATGAATGTAATGTTCAGGTGGGATATTTTATTTTAGAAAAGATAGCACCTCAGCTAGACAGACATGGAATATAGTGTGATTGATCCATACATTTATTATAATACAAAACATGTTTACAAATTGCATTTGGTAAAAAAAGTCTGTCAACAGCTTAAGGATGGAAATTTAAATCCGAAATTGATGACATGTCCCTTAATATCATACTATGGAAATTTTAAATTCTATTAAGACTTGTTTAAAAACATGTGCATAACATTGGTAAGATTCAAAATATAAATGTACACAGATTTATGGTAAAAAGATGGTAATGGTGGAAAACTGAATACTTTTGCATGTGTTCTAGAGTTTTTGAGAAATAAGTAAAAGTTTAAAATAATTCATTTTGTTCTTGCGAGCCTGAAATTTGATGCTTAAAATCATTGATGGGGTTCGTAACTACTTTCTTGTGACTCCAATGACCTCCAAACTTAATTGTGTTTAAACTTTCACAGGTTTGTTATATCATGTACACAATGTATAATACGTGTATGTTGGGTCACACCTGGTTTTTGATGGCTACCAGTGTTGGCCGCGTGCTTCAAGTATGCAGTAACAATGAGTTCTTTTTTGGTTGGTACATTTTATATAACTATGATTTTATGTACATGTAACTATGATCTGCTATTTTGGGAGTCCAATGGGTTCCTGACTTTTGGGATGATACATGTAGGTGGCAGCAGAACTAGGTAAACAATGGAAATTTATCGGGTAAGTCTGCTGCCACCTAGCGTTCCAAAGTTTCCCACTGCATGTAAACAATAAGGTGTGGGTCTCACAACATGCCATGCCTAAAGAGAATCTGATGAAATCGGGGCCCAATTTCATGGCTCTGCTTACCGCCGGTTTCTGCGCTTGTGATCACCATTCTTAGCTTAGTGGGCAAACGCAGAATATCTGCACTAGCGACAAGTGCCTTGTAACGTGGAGTACGCTATGCACAAATAAAGTTTAAAATAAATGCTGAAGTAAGCGTTGATTCTTTGCTTACGGAAAGCAGAGCCATGAAATTGAGCCCAGGTGAATTGGATCAATACATGTACACACATTTCATGCAGAGTAGTCTAGAGTTGAGAGTAGTCTACTAGTCTTTCTTCTGCCAATTCAAATGTTGGGCTGCACGCCTTGTAATTTTCATGAAACAGTAAATCTTGTGTCAAGAATTTGTTTTTTCTTGACTTTATTATGTCGATTTTAAATAGATCTACACAAAAAGGTAAAGGTCAAAGGCCCACTTTCGTAGCTCTGCTTACCGCAGAATTCTGCGCTTACAGAACATGTAAGTGTATGTACTTAACAGGCACAGTAAGCGCAAAATTCTGCGGTAAGCAGCACCATGATTACTTGGTTTACTGACTAATGTGTACTTTTATCACTTTTCTGTGGGTAAATTTAATTTCTGATGAAAATACAATCATCAAAGGAAGCTTTTAAACACAGTATATTATGATAAATTGCAGACAAAGTTCCAGATTATATACTTGTAAATGCACTTTTTGATCATAATGAAAATGTTGATGATCTTACATTTTAGTGATGTTTACATTGGTAAACAATCAACCCTTCTATAAAGAGTTTTCAGATTTTATAGAACTATATTTGCACGAAGCCAAGCATGAAAAAAGAAAACACCATATGTACTTTTGAAATTTGTCGGGTAAACAATATTTTGGATTGTTTGCGATCTGCTACACATGTACTAATCACAGCATCCAAACTGGTCTACATGTAGTAAAAACAAAAAAATCTACTTTAGAGTGTGGGGGTCATGAGTCCGAATCCCATCCGAGATTTTGATAAATTTTAACACTTATTTGGCCTATACAGTGCTCATCACACACCTGTGTGTAGGGGTAAAACCAAAATCATACTTCGAGGAAAACATAAATTTATACAGATAAAAATGTGAGATTAAGGATAAAGATAAACGACTGCATGCAGTCCTTTCTTAAAATCAACCTCAAACAGCGATAACTGTACTAATTTTTGAGGTATTGTATAAATTATAACTGTTGGTTATCATTAAGTCATAGAAATGTGAAATAAATTATTAGTGATTAAGTATAAATTCGTAATGTAAATAGTACATTTGTGCAGTTTTTAAAATCATCATAGTGAATGGCTCACTACTAGTGACAAGAGTAATTTGATATGTACAATTGTCTCTTTTTGTGCAATTCTCCCCCAAAACAGAAGTCCTGTGCCTAAAATAATTTGGACTGAAGCCTCTTGAGTACATCCGTATTTATCCGTCAATAGGTGTGACAGTACACTTGATTTAACTACATGTAGCCATCACTGTCGGACTACATGGGTGTTCGCTGTAGGTGCCTATAAATAGTGTAGTTCCTTTGGCCTGCATCAACCAATCAAGCAAGGAACTTAATCAAACTCCCACATGCAGATTGTGGCATTTGGGCATAACGCTTAGTTGTGCGTTATTATGTATCATTACCTGTAAAGATGGCCGACTTTACACTGTGTGACGTCAAGTGGGAATCTAGTAAGTGTGCTGTATATTTTATCAGCAAGATCATGCCATCTTGTGATAAACCATCCAAGTGTTTCTTTATACTGGAAGTTTGTGGGTTTGTCGATACTCGTTGATTGACTATTTTTGCTGGTTGCATACTTAAAACAAGTACATGTAGATGGTTTATCACGCTTATGATGTCCCTGTTTTGCACTTCAAGGGTAAAGCTGACTTACAACATACTGTGGCTAGTGGAATCAGGCACAACATCCCTCAAACACGTCATTTTAATTTGCCAACAATTGACCGTTAACCCTCACTCTGACAAAACTCAACAGCACTAAGGTAGCTCAAACAGATCAACTGACTTTGATTATGGCGGAAATGTACAGTGTATGTCTGATCCCATGTAAAGCATACTCAGTTTACTTGTGCAGTCCTCAACTCAACAGAATCAAACAAAACACACAGTGTGCAAAATGACAGTTGAATTTTGAAGGGTTGAGGACAGTTGGGGTTAAACTTGGAGTGAAAGTACCAGGCCTGGAATTACATGTAGGCCAACAAAGACCATGGCCTTTGTTGCCCAGGTCTTGGTCTTGATGCCCCTCTAGGCTTTAGCTCAGATATTCAATGACTGGAAGTGTCCTTTGCATAATGAAATGGCCTTGCCCTCTGAAAGATAAACTTCCTGGCCTTTGAACCATGTATAAATCAAGGCATCTTTTTTACATCCGTTTGTCTTTGGTTAAAATACAACTTTGGTCATACAATACATCTTGTGCAAAAAAGCACTATGAGCAAAACCTCATACTTTTTAAAGAGAACATCCAGATTGCTTTTGTATTCAGTGTAGCTCAATAAAGTTCTCCAGGGTCTGTGGTACAAGACCTTTGTACTTCAACCCATGTTTCTTAACTGTTCTAGCAGCGATACACCTCAACGATGGTTTGATGTGAGCAATGAGTATAATCTCCGCTACGCTGGTCGTTGACACCTCGCAGGCCGTCTTTTCTTCATGGTTAGTCCTATCCAAGTGACAGCCACCTTTTGCCAAGAGCACGATGATCGAGTGCAGCGTCATAAAGTCACTTATCGGCTTGTTGTATTGGACAACAACATGGAGGGGGGTGTTGCCAAGATCGTCTGTCTTGTTAGGATCTGCACCGCATTCCAGAAACAGCTCCACAAGTTTGACGCAGGGGAAATAACAGATGTTATTCGTGTGGAAATCGTCCACTACTGTGAGCTGGTTGACTGCCATATGCAGAGGGGTGGATCCATTAGAAGTTCTTGGGTTGATAGAGATAAAGCGGTACACAAGTTTCTTATACACATACTCCTGTTCTTTTGTTTTCGAGACATTGCTGTTAATAATGACCATCAAGATGTAGAGTGTTGTGAGAATGTCGGCATCAAATACACTTTGCAACATTTTCCTTTCCACTTCTTCTTGGGCAGATTTCAGTTTGGCTTGCCAGCTTTCAAGCTCCATCAACGCAGCTGCGAGTATATGGAAAATGTCCGTGAAGGAGACGTCCTCCCCGATATGTATCATCTGCGAGAAGACTTGAGCAAAGCGTAGGATGTCCTTCTGGATGGAGCGAGTAAGCCGCTGTCTGATGTCCATAGCGTGCTTCCACAATGTGATGCAGTTTCCAAACTGCATGCTGTCTGCACATACCGCCCCTCTGAAGATGATCGGGTGGAGAAGTTCTGGATTCTGCTGACCGAGGATTCGCTCTCGAATGATCAACGCCTCCATCTGAAGAGAAAAAGGCTCATTCTTGATATCTTTGAGCTCCTTCAATGTTACACACTCTCTATGGTTGCCATAAGCAGCATGTGGCTCAGTTAGTTCCTTGACTTTACTGTCTTCCGAGTCTAGGTATCGATGCAACATAGCGAGGTAAAAATAATGATATGTCTTAGCGATGTCATAATGTTCCTTGTCATTTGCATAGGATGATCCCAGTAATTCAAGAGCCTGGATTTTCTCTGTCTTGGAAACTTCTGGCAAGGACATAAGAAACTCAGCAACCTCAGCCATGCCGTTATCACAGGCGACCATGAGTGGTGTTAGACCATGCTCGTTCTTGAGCATTTTAGCGTTGTGTTCCACAAGAAGTTTCACTATTTCCAATCGACCACACTCTGCCGTGAAATGCATCGCTGAAGCACCGCAGTGAGCCTGGGCGTTCACGTCTCCCCCATTAGCCAGAAGGTAAGTCACGACATCAAAATGTCCTTTGTAGCTTGCTATCATGATGCACGTGTTGCCATATTTATTAGGCTTGTGAATATTGGCATTATTCTGCACCAAGCATTTCACCACGTCCAACTTTCCATCATAGCATGCTGCCCTTAGTGGTGTCGAATCTGACACTGTGGAGTGGTTCACATCCGCTTTGTGTTGCACCAGGGTCTGCACAACATCATAGTGACCCGCACCCGCAGCACTCCAAAGAGCTGTAGCGCCCTCAATGACATACCCATTGAACTTCACTGTGCCCGTCTGCTCTGTATCAACGCCATACTGGTCTAGTAATAACTTCACCACAGTGTTGTGCCCGTTTCGAGCAGCAGCTACCAACGAGGTACATTTGTAGTCGTCATTCTCAATCAATTCTGAAAGAACTAACTTTATGATTGCCGGTGACTTGTCGTGAAGTAATGCCCCTAAAGTTATGGCCTTACCGAGTTTTGCTGCGTTGAACACTCGCCGACTCAACACAGAAATACTTTGCAATTGAGGTTCCTGTATTGGTGGCGGGAGAGGCGAATAAATTGGCATTTTCTTTACTGTTGTTTTGACTTATTTTAGCCGTCGGTCTCACTCTACTTTCCATTCATTCCATGTTTTTGTTTCCGTAATGCCGGCATTAATGTTTACGCTAGCAGGGCTCCAGCAAGTTGCCGTGTTGACACTTTTGACTGGTCTCTTTACTCTCATTCGATCTGATTGCACACTATTTATGGGAAATTGGTGGGTACCAATGAGTCATGTCCTCAGACGTCTCGTTAAATCAAGACCCATTTGTAGTCAACCTCTCTTTTCCCGAGTTGTTCCGTGGATGCACACGGGGTCGATCACTTGTAGTCGAGGTTGTAGTTAAGTGGAGCGCGCCACCAATCACACTGTTCAAGGTGTAATAATTAGGGTATGGGCCAAGGTCAATGCAATCTTACAAAATTATAACATTTTTCTATGACTTTTATAATTTATTGCTGCGTTCATTTTTGTTGCTGTCTTGGATTGTAAGCATTGCAGCAATAATAAATCACCAGGTATTTTAGTTATTGGTTGTTATTGGCTGAGCTGTGTTTGAGATGACAACACTCAGGATAAAATATGACAACCACAAAAACTGCTCTTTATAATGTATTTTACATATAAACATTTTATTACATCTGTACAAATACAAATACATTTCAATACACAATATCTCTACACAATTTAACCTTAAAGAATACTGCTAAATGGTTTTTCCCATTACAATATCTTTTAGATGACAACTTGGAAGTGTCATGCAGGTGATTGCCCCCTTGCATGAACTGACAGTGACACACTTCCACACAATGCGCATCTACCATTTCCCCCATTTTGGAAGTCCATTCCTTGCATACATTTTTACTCCCAAAACAGGGTAGGCACATGTAAGTGCGCTTCGCGTTGTGAAACGGGTCAACATGAAGCACTAAAATAAATCAAAATGATGACTCAAACAAATAAATATATGTTTTGCAGCATTAAAAAAAAAAAAAAAATATCAGAAATAATTGAGGGTTTGCATGTGTTTCAAGCACTGATGATAACACATCAAACACACAATGAGGGCCACATGACTCAGAGTTTTCTGGAAACAGCCATTAATGGACTACTTCGCAAACACATTTTACGCGCATGTACGTTAGCCGTAAAATTGAGGTGCATGATGGTCAAGATAATGACAAATTTCGTCATTATGCTAGACCAACATGCGCCTCATTTTACTGCTAACGCCCATGTAAAATGTACTTGCGAATTAGTCTTTAGCACCAGTTGTATTTTTCTCAACCATTACGGCAAAGCTCAAAAAAAGAATGTTTGGCTACAAAACTTGGAAACTATTCATCCTTTTTACCCAATAGATGTGTTTACATTGAATTACTTGGGTCATTACAGCCCTACTGGTTTGTGCATGATCCAATTTTGTCCACCGTTCGAAAACGGAATTACAAGGAGATAACAGGTTTGAGCTGTCAGATGAAAAGGATATTTCATTTGAGCCTCTTTCTTTAATGGAGCTTTCCCGTAATGGCAGCGCCCTCTGTGGATTAATGGGAGTTAGACCAACTAGTGTAATTTACACTTGGCCCCACCATTCTCACTCAAGACTACTGGGATGGGCTGATGCTTGTACAACCTCTTGTTCAGGATGTAGCAATGCATGATGGGAGCGGTTGTACTGCAGATTGGCGCAATGCTCACAAAAGTACAATCACAACATGTACATCTACACAAAAAGATTATGCATGAAGACTCCATGGATATTGTAAACAATATTTTTAAACCAAAGTTGCAAGAAGAATTTGCAATCGAGCCCTATTGCCTTAGTATAAGGCAAAGAATGACAACAGTTATTTGCCACGATTACACAATAGAGCTACATTATTATTGACAGTTGAATCTTTGGTAAACAGGAAGAGGTGACCGGGGGTTATTGGGTCAGGGGGAATGGCCCAATGCACATGTGCATACGTCAGCCCATCCCAGCACTTTTGGATGATGAGGCATTGGAACAGAGCAAAGATGGAGGTACAGTCAGATGGAGGTTTGCGTTTACACCATATATCCAATCTCGTCTTCGTGAGTATCTGTGGTTCCAAAAGATCAGGGTGTCTACTTGATGATTTGACTGTCATCATTCCCCTAATGGCGGACAGAGCACACTACACTGAATCATCAAGTAAACTTGCCGTTCTTTACCCAATCACAAGACTAAAGATGAAATGCATCCAACCTCGAACTTATATCAGAAACAAATAGCTGGAATGCAGCTTCTGTAGGTTTGTTCAACTTCATAA
>CM021533.1:5498354-5508512 GCA_010994315.2 Pisaster ochraceus
AGAGAGCAGTCAACCTCGTACCCAACCTTGTACTGCTCGACACACCCTGGGGAATAGGTTGCCGAAACAGTTATTGGTTACGACCGCGAAAATGCACCCAAATTGCGTGGGATGGTTGGGGTCTGCGATGGTGTTCCGACGTCTCCCCGCGAAAGCGTGCAACGGTAGCTGAACAACCGCATTGGTCGGCCCTGGCCAGGTCACGCATGTTTTTTTTGCGGCGGGATTATTTAGTCTGTAGCTATAGCGGAGCTTGCGTGAGGGTCAGATGATTTGTGGTTGTTGATTTGGGGATAAATTTGGCATATTCAAAACATAGATGGGGGGTTTTGCCAAATAAATAAGTGTGTAACAGCAGTGTGTTATGTTTTTGTAGGACTCGAGAACGACACTTAGTCACCTGGCGGGGAAATACCAAGTGCAGAAATTAATTCAACAATGACTGAGATTATTAAATTAGAATTATGCTCGAAGAAAGTGCGAAAAAAAAAAATCCACATTTATAAGGATACTGCCAATTTCTGTTAATGAAACTTTGTCATCCAGGTATTTTTTTTAGCTTCCTATGTACCCTTTATATGTTTCTCCTCTATCTTTCATAAATTGATAAATTGCTTACGCATTTACTTAATAACAACATGAAATAAAGACAAGCAGTATGTAGTCTTGGCCGGCATTAGTTGGGACAGAAAGACCCCCCCCCAAAAAAAAAACAACAACAAACAAACAAACAAAACAACAACAACCCAATAACAATAATAACACACAATAACAATAATAACTAGAGATGAGTTTTGTGGTTCGTGTTTGTGGTGCTCATTTTTAGTTGAACATTTAAACAACAAGTAACAACACACGTTTCAAGAAATACTTCAAGTTCCTATTAAAATAAAATGATAGTTTAAAGGTGTGATATGGAATTATTTATTTTGAAACCAAGGTTTGTGTTGAAGACCATCAGAGCATACTGATCGAAACGTCAAGTTGTTACACCACTGGTGCTTTTCAGAACCACCGCAGATCATGGGAGATTAAATCACATGGCGTCACCGTAAACCCGATTTTCAAGATTAAGGTTTGCCCCCCATTTATGCCACGGACTTGTGATGCTTAGCAAAAATTAATCAACATTTTTTTCACGTAAAAGCCTACTTTTTTTTATAAACCTCAAGTAATAAATCGCAAGAGAACTTGACTGGGGTAATTTTTACGATGATTTTGGATTTATACAACTTAATGTTTGAAATAAAAAGTTGCATCGCCTTAAGTTGACCCCTTGGCTGCCGCTTCCCAGGTTGGATCGTAAACTTTGGTGTGATCCTTGGCTAAACGGCAGTTACAGGTTGAATGGCTTCTGACTGGTACCCCTGAACAAAGATATTAATAAAATAGGGAGACTGTCAACATAGGGCTAGATAGCCCAGTTGGTAGGACGTCGGTGTCATAGGGAATCTGTTTCCCAGAGATTCTGTCCCCCATTTGGGAAATTAAAATGGGCTGAATGAGGTTAGTTCAAAAGAGGGCACCATCAGAATAAGTTTTAATAATAATTATAATAATAATACGAGACATTTATATGGCGCATAATGCAGGAGCCTCTATGCGCAACACAAAACATAAAACAATGAAAAAAAACCAAATAGCCTATACTAAAAAGCAATTGTTACAAAAGAAAGATTCAAACAAATGAGTCTTTAAAAGTCCCTTGAAAATCTGAAGAGAGTCAGCTTGGCGAGTATGGGGAAACAGAATTTCCTGTCGCACCGGCACGTTTATTCGGAGGTTGCATGTTCGAGTCCCGCTCTAGAAAATGTTTCTTTGTTTTTATGAACTTGACAAAAATTCAGATCTTTCTCAAATCGAAATAAAGACAACGTGCACTAAGGAACTGAGAAGTGATAGACTTTGTATTGGGAGCTGTTTCCTTTCAAATAGTTATGATCAAATAGCTAGATGAATTTTTAGGCAGGCTGCTGGTTGTATGATGTGCTAAACACCTGAATTGTTTCAGGATCAGAATCAAACGTAGGCTTTTGCAAAAGACCAATGATGTTTCATGCGTTGTGTGTGGCCAAACGATTAAGAGCATGCACTTGACTCGAGCTCTGTGTGGGTTCGAGTCCCGGTCGTGGCACTTGTTTCCATGAGCAAGATCTTTTACCATTGCTTTGTCCTTCCCATGGGACAATAAGCCTTAGGTCCAGTGTAATAGGGTTTGTATAGCGCACGTAAAAAGACACAGAACACTTATCATGGAAGAGTAGGGGTTAACCCTAGTGTTTCTGGTTCACATAGCAAGCACCCTTGTTTACAGATATCCTCAGGTTTGCGAGCTACAGTGATTAAGTTCACTTATGAGGCATCCTCGGTTTCATTACCAAAGTATATAATAATAATAAAAAATGATACCTTTGCTGTAACCATTGGTTCAAGTACCAATGATCTTGAAGCGTATTATCACTTTATCCCAGAGTACAAGATGACTGACTGAGCCGAAAATAAAAAGGTACTGACAAGTTGTTTAATGCATTGGCATAAAAAAATTACCGGTTTCTCATAGGGTTAGCACTAAAACGAAATTTTTTCAAAGATAAGAGAATTTGAACAGTAGTAGTTTCAAGTTCACACAAAAACATGGGTAGATAGATTGATTGTTCACATTGTATTCACAAACATATCAAGGCACTTTGTGGTACACCTACAAAATTATATACAAATACTTTACCTTAAAGTGATTTAAACAACGTGCCTTCGAAGCTAAAGCTTTGGTAAATTCACAAATGAATAAAACATTACAAATTAATTTGTAAAATCTACTTCAATCTACATGTACTTCATTTTTCTTATTGGGATCAGAACCCACCTCCTGACGTTATTTAACAATACATGTAATTGTTAATCTTTGTTGTAGTAAATATAAATATTCCCAAAAAAGCTTTCACAGAATTCCAAAATCCCGACAGGGAAATAGTGTGGCTGGCTTTGTAGGAAATGATATTGCTGGACAACAGTTTTTAAAAACTTCTTCACGGACACAGGAGACGTGGAAGATCGAAAATGTCTTACACAGGGGTGCTGCAAAAGGACACCGGTGTGGAATCAACAGACAAACTGGCCACCCTCATGCAAAACCGAATTACTTGGAGAAGCCATACTCGAGCCCGCCTGTGGGCAACCGACCTGACCTGACCTGACATTTTAAACCAAACAGCTCCCCCCAAAATGTCTGAATACATGGGAGACTTGCAATGTGTATTGCCCATCCAGCAGGGCAGCTAGTAAAAGTGTTGATCTCTCTAAAAGGTAAATTAAAGTCTTGGCAGAAGAAGATGAATAGAGCAGCTTCTGAACACGCCTTCAAAGGTGGTTAAGATCTTGGAGATAGACCTATAGTGGAGCATCTGCTGGTATGCTTTCTATTGATTACAAAGATCAGTAGTAGGACTTCCACTGATTTATTGTGGCTAATAAACTTTAAAGTCTCTCACAAGCTTCCATAAGGGAGCTAGATCTTGGTGGAGGGACCAGAAGCGGAGGCACCTGCTGAACATGATGAGCTGATACTCCTTTTCACTGCTAATCAAGAACTTCAGGAGATCAGGAAGAGAACAACCACCGACGATTAAAGTAATAGACTTTCAAGTCTCTCACATGCTTCCATGGGAAGCTATATCTTAGTGGTGAGGAAAGAAGCATGTACTGATGGTTGAGCGAAAAGACTTGTCAAGTCTCACACATGCTTCCAAGGTAAGCTAGGTCTTGGTGGAGAGGAGTGGGCATGTACTGATGGTTAAGCCAACAGACTCAAGCATGCTCAAATGGGAGGCTAGATTTGGTGGAGAGGACAGAAATATATACTGATGGTTAAGCTAACAGACTCATCAAGTCTCTCACACGCTTCCATGGAAAGCTAGATCTTCAATTCTTGGTGGAGAGAGGAGAAGCATATATGCATGCTCTCATGGAGAGAAAAATCTTCATGAAAGATTGGAAGTGGAGCACCTGGAGATAAGTTTGAGCTGCTACTTTTTCCATAGAAAATGCCGGTTGTGGCAAGAAATCAGGAGTGAAACGAGATAGTCTTTGAAGTCTCTAACATGCCTCCATTGGCGACCGAGATCTTGGTGACAGATCAGGTGTGGAGCACCTGCTGAAAGTACTCAGCTGATCGTTGAAGGTGTCTATACAACGTAGCTTACTGTTCATCAAGTCTTTGGCGTACTGGAGATACTCGGATAAACCCTGAAAGGCAGAGGAAAACAACAAATTTCAGCATCTTTCTAAAAGAATTGTACTTAGAGCCATGTGAAAAGTTTCATTCTGCTGCTGAGTCAAAACTTCCTTTCTGAGCCAAATGAAAAATAAAATGGATCATTCTTTATGAATACACTTGTTATTATAGGCCATTACATGGCTAAACATTTGCAAACAGGAGCTCAGTATTCAACTGGCTACCAAAACAATTAAGCAATATGTAACAGATAGCTGAAGTCAATAACTGTACAGCTGTTATTGACAGATAGCTGGATCAGGCAAGTCAGCATCTCAACTTGATTCTCAAGTGAAATAAGCACAAACATCATATTTATCACATTTATTAATTAAACCTACCACAAAAAATGTTTCCCGTAAACACAAAATTTGTGCAACAGTTTGGGCAAAAAAAAACCCAACAAGCTTGAAAATGTAATTCCAATTTCCACAGATTATGCAGATATGAGGCCCTGCGTTGTGACTGAAGTAAGTGAAATAGGTTAAATTTAGTCAATTTATCTTAGTATTAATTTTATCTCACAAACATCGCGACGCCATTTTTCTACCAGTTAAGGCAATCTTTTGTAACACTGGTTCATGATCAAGATGCAAATTAGGTAGAGTCTCAAAAGTCAGAACGGTAGTTAATTATATGCCCAGTTAAACAAATGAGTCTCAAGCAAGTTTTTGAATAGGTTTGATGACCTGCAGCTTCTCATATTGACAGGCAGAGAGTTCTAAAGTTTAGGTGCACAGATGGAAAGGGCAAGATCACCATTGAGGATGTCCTTGGACATTTAAGAGGGATTTCAAAGAGGAACAAAGAGTGCGCGAAGCGGTGTAGGGTAAAAAAATATTTGTGATGTAAGGCGAGGCTAAGCAAATCTGAGATTTATATGGGATAAGTAAAATGTTGTACGGAAATCTCTGTTGGATGGAAAGCCATTGGAGTTTCTCTGATATACTGTAGGTGTGATATGGTCATGTTTCTTAGATCTTGTTAAAATGCGATTGGAGACATTTGGTGGAAGTTGTAGTTTGTTGAGCTGGCGTTCAGTAACTCTGTATAATAACAAGTTCAACTAATATCAAAGAATGATTGCTGCAGCCTCATGTGATAAGATTTTCCGAATGGTATTCACAGCTCTGAAGTGATAATATGTTGATTGACAGAGGCTGGATCAGGTAAGTCAGCATCTCAAGTGAAATAAGCATAAAACAAGGCCGTGCTGAACCCAACTCACCGCACCTACTTGATTTAGGGGAAGATACCAACAAATGGTATAAAGTAGGGTAGGGTCACGTACCTTTTCTCCGCTGTGAAGCTGCTTGATTAGTTTCCATTCCCTCTCACACAGTCTCTCTAACTCTCCAATCTGCTCAGCATGGGCAGACACCAACAGCTCCCTGAAAGACGCAGGAGAATTCAATTAGTGTACAACCTCAGGCATGGAGTTTCATTTTTGATAGGGTAGGAGCATTTTCATTGTGCAAAGGGTACTTCCATTGAAGAATCATAAAGTCTATGGGCATTGTTTGAAGGGGCACCAAGGCAAAGACCAGGGGCAACAGAGGCCATGGCCTTCGCAGATTCCTTGCATTTGTACTTTGAAGGTGAACTCTAAAGGTCAAGTACATCAGTGGTAATGATTGGCAAAATAAATGAATGATTTCTAACCAGAAAGTTCACCTGTTCTATACACTTGATGCCATTGCCAAATGTCTGGCCAAAAAACTGTCCCCACAACACCCAGTTCTTGTTGTGATTTATTAACCCAAGCGTTGTCCCACGCTGATTGAATCGACTCAATGTTTTCACTGTGTATTGACAGGGTTGATTAAATTGGCCCTATATATAACACACTTGTTAAAACCATAAAATAGAATCCTGAGATTGCCGAGCGAGTCATTATCAGGGACAAAGGTCATGAGCAAATGAATCAGTGGTTTACATAGCAGTGGGCAGCAATGACCTAGCCAGCAGGACCAAGTGGCCTGGGTAGAGTGGTGACTGGTCCTCAGCTGTTTTAACTGGCATCGGGCCAGCAGACCACTGCTATATCCTGAGGTACAGCTTATTTGACAATTCATTATAAAAGCTAACGCTCATATTGTACTCACTTTGCTCTTTCTATTGCCGAGTTCTGCCGTACATGACGCGGTGATAACAAGGAGTCATTTTTGCTTGTCACACCTGCAAGCTGTAATTTTGGTATGAGGTCCTCAGGAGAGGAGCTCACTTTCCTGGAACCCTTGCCTTCTCCTTCATTGCACTGATTATGTTGGCTGTTATGAGAGGCTTCCTGATGCTGCTGATATACAATCATCTCTTTGGAAATTGGCGACTTCTGCGAAGTGATGAGAGATTCTTTCATAAAGGCCTTGTTTGGTGTGGAGGCAAGATTACTGGCAGGCAATGGCAAGCTGTATCTTGGAATGCCAGAAATAGGGGAAAACGCAGAGGATCTGTCCTCACCTCGTAGAATCTCCACAGTAATGGGAGACTGCAGTCCCGTGGAACTCTTCTGGGTTGATCCTTTGCTATTCTTGGACATGGGGTTTACGGCGGCACTGTTGTGATTCTGCCCAATTGGAGATGGCCTTATGTGATCGGATTTTGACAACTGTACCATCGGCTGCCCTGATTGGATGATTTCGTGAGGTTTTGTTGAAACTACATAGTCATGAAAACTAGTCGACACAATGACACCGCTTGGGTTTTCAGGATGTTCTTTCCTCGTAGAAAGATAGTTCACACTTTGAGTTTTATTCTGCCCTCCAGATGAAACAGAGACATCTCTTGGTGAGGGGTGGCTCTCTTTGCCTTTCACAGTCAGTTGACTTTTCAATAGACTGCCAGCACCATGACTTGGTAAAGGTGCTGTTCTGTACAAAGGAATTCTTATCTGGTCACTTTTAGATGAAGTGTTACCAAGTCTTGTATTTGGCATTTGACGGTTCCTACTCAAATGTCTTTCAACTTCCTGTTCTTGCAGTGAGTCGGTGCTCATTGAGTCTGGACTGTCATTTATACGGATTTCAGGGTGAAGTGACATGACATACTGGCTATGGACCAAGACTGAACTATGTGAGGGAGAAGCTAATCCAGAAGTCACAGGCTGGCATTCTGGAAACAGTTTAGGTTGAGGAGCAGACTTGGTCCTGTTCCTCGGGGTGCGCTTTGGTGTTTCATCGACCCAAACTTGTGACGTCCTGAATGTTGGGCACTCCTTCATAACAGGCTGGTTATCACTGATACCATTATCTGATATGGGTGAGACAAGGGAATTCCTTAAGGCATAGTCAATCTCTGCCAGCAGTTCAATAGTACTCTCGGTGTCTGTGCTGCAACTTGTGTCGCTGTACTGTGTCCGCATACCATGCTTTATAGCGCTTGAACTGTTCCTCTTAGCCCAGTTGTCTGTCAGCTCATCGTCAGCGAGGAACCCTGACTCCTGATCAGGCAAGGCTTGCTCAACTTGACCATCACTCAACAGTTCCTCTTGTTCACCTTTCACACTCAAGTTTGGAGTTGTTTTTCTTGATGGCAGCTCAGATGTATTAAGTTTCTTCTCTTTGGCATCTCTAGGAGGTGGGGAGCTTGCACTTGGAACAGCTGTCTGCACCTTGGGGCTGTAGATGTAACATGGATTGTCAATGTCCCAAGTGTCTCCTGGAGATTTTGAAGGCACTCTAGATGATATATCAGCTTCCTCAAGGGGATACCAAACTGGCAGAGGATTACCCTGGAGAAAGGCCTCTTTAGATTGAGCTTTAACCTCCTCGTCTCTCTTAGACGGTGTCTCACTACTCGTCACACTTCTGTCGAAGGTAACATTGAGATTCTTCTTTACATTCAAGAGTGGTCTTCCAACGGATTCCTTATGCTGCTTTGTATCACTTAATTCTGATGTTGGTTTACCTGTTGAATTCTCTCTATTTCTCTTGTTCTGGTATTTCTCAGTACTAATATTTGACTGCTTGTTTTCATCAGGCCTTCTCAAAGCTCTTGAGGAGCTTGACTGGTTCAGGGATTTACTGGATGCCTTCTCTATGCTGACCTTCCTCACCAGAATGGCCTTCTTGGCTGTATTACTTCCAGGTGTCTGGGAGGATGCACTGGTCGGAGTGGTAGCCCCTTTGGTAGGTCGAGGACCAGGCGTTGTCATCTGGGTCTTAAGTGTGGGTTGCATTTGTTTTGAGTTTGGGTTCTTTAAAGGTGTAGAAGTGGTTCCAGGACTAAAGGTGTTTGGGGTTGAGGGATAAGGCGATACTGGTTTGTGAGATGAGGTCTCTTTTTTCAGCTCCTTTACTCTACAGAAAAAGAAACAAAAAATCTAAATCAAACTCTACTGAGGAACTTTAAAACAACTTTGGTTTTACACACAGTGAGAGCATGCTATGACCTTTCCAGTATTTTACAAGACTGAAGAAATAAAAACCACAAAGCAAAAGAGGCCAAGGATACATATGTTTTACCTCTCAACAAAGACCTTGAGTTAACCCAAGGTGGCACATGAACAAACAAAATGGATTAAAAGTACAGTTTATTTATTTATTTTTGTTCTCAGAATACTTGTGTTATTCTGTCATAATTGGTGTTGTCAATACTGTCATAATTGGTGTTGTCAAAAAACGTTGGTACAGTGCTCTGCAGAATGCTATTAAGAGGAGCTCCAAGGTCAATTTGAGTTTTGTGATGCACTACTTTTCCAATAGATAGAGCCCTCTAAAAGTGGGGGAAAAATTGCAAGTCTCTAACCTCCTGTTAAAAAAGTGTAAAAACTTATTTTATTTGATACTATTTCAAAACAAAATTTGAAACGTGATGTCACCGGACAGCAAAAACAAATCTGTATGTTCCAAAGAGAAATTTCTGCGCTAGTCATGAGGTTTAAGTCAATGTCGTTTTGATTGAATATCATCAAATTCAGGAATGAACTGAAAAATCTGTGTACACAAATGCAGAGACCATATACTTGAAATGTGACGCCAACAACCATTTTTGGATTTTGGCAAAAAAATTGCACCTGAAGGGTATCAAACACAGTGGAATTTGAAACCATTTAAACTCGAGGTTAGAGGTTTTTAATTTTTCCCCATTTTCATAAGGATTCTATCGACTGGAAAATGAGTGGATCACAAAACTGAATTTGACCTTGGAGCCCCTCTTTAAAAAAACAAAAGTTACTATGTGGCCAACTTTCCAAATTTTACAAACAAGACGAGAGCACTTTCACTGCATCTACTGCCAAGCACACACACATAAAAAGTTGCACTAGCTACCTGTCTGCGTATCTGAGTGTGTTGAGTGTGTGATCCACGGCGCTGCCGTTGGGGGCAATGTTAGCAATCATGCAAGTGCGTGAATGTCCCAGGAAGGAATCTCTCAGTACTTGGGTGAGCTTACTCTGACGAAACGGTGTGTGACGTTGCTCCTGGTCCAGGGCCCTGATGCACTCTTTGAGCTGTAAACAAAGAAAGAGACAGAAAAATTAGACGCTGCACCACCCTTTCATTTTTGCATCAGCACAAGAGTAAAGGCATAAGAAAATTAGATTCTTTATCCTAGGGGAGTGTGCATTCAAGCGCGTGCACATGGACTGTTCTTTTGGACCAGCGGAACGCTCCATTAAAACGTTCAAAACACTAATGTGCGATTTGTCCCTACTTCTGCACAATGATGCAGTCTAGCGAAACATTCTGGCAGTCCAAATGATCGCAGGCAGGTGCCAATGGGAACATTTCTTTTCGCCTAGAACTTTGTTTTCATTGATTCGTTTATCACTATACATTGCACTGTAAACGAATTGAAAGGAAGGATCGTGGAAGGATGGTGACCCATGTCCCAGTCCAGGCCAGCCAATGTCATTTTCCTTTTCAATACCTCAGTGTACTGATCAG
>CM021533.1:5580825-5597334 GCA_010994315.2 Pisaster ochraceus
TAATCTTCCAAAAACTAATGATGTACTAACAATTAATAGTGTTGATATTCCAGATTTCATTTATGATGTCCTGTTCATGCTGGTATTAATAACGATAATCTGATTTTGTCCGTCTTGTTGCAGATGATACTAGCAAGCCACTGTGACAAGTTCATTCTAGGCTCGTTGCGCACTACATCAGACATCGTGACCACATACTGCAAGTATACATGTACTCATCATCAAATATTATATACATCAGCTGATTTTTAAGGGAAGTTTGTTTTTGGGTTTGAGATGCTTTTTGAAAATGCTCATGTCATCTCTTCTGTGTATTCCCCCAAAACAGATTGTTTTTCTAGGGAAGTAAAAAGAGAGAAGAAAGTCAGACATTGGTTCAATATACGCACTTGAACAAAGTACAGCTTTGGTTCTGTGGCTGAAAGTCTACCACTGATATGCTTTACACTCTTTGAATCAATATAAGGCACAGTAGTGGTAATATCTTGAAAACTGCACTGATATGGCTACTGTCTTTCAATCAAGATAATGTACGGCATGAGTAATCTTAAATAAATGTTGCCTCTGGTTTGATTATTTCCTATGAATCAAGATGAGGTACAGCATCACGTATGTTGGGAAAAAAATAACTGGTACTACGGCTGGCTTACTCTTTTGGAACCAAGATAAGGGACAAAAATACTGTCAATGGAACATCTGCACACTTGAAATGAGAGTTCCAGTGTAAGATGTTTTGCTTTCGTCTTCACTGTATTGTTCCTATAACAGTGACTGACCCAAGGCACCTGACATCATCACCCATGATAAATCTTGGTTGTGTCATGTTGGGATTCAGTTTTCCCATGTGGTACTTTGCATTGCATGCTCTAGGTGAGACATGCAGTATTAAGCGTGCGCAATATCTTTTTGTGCATTTTGACTCCTAAAATGACAGGACCATGGGCACACAGTAGCCACAGGTGATGTTATTGCAATGGGCCTACATGCCTATGTGGAATTTAGACAAAAATGTTTGATTTTCTTTTCTGACAAGTTTTTTCAGGATATTTGATGCTGTCATACCATCACTAGCTTTCCATTGATAAGTAACCCATACGGCTAGTCCAAGTCCATCCAACACTTAACTATATTTTTAAACTGAAGTTTTTTATCATTGGCTATGGTTTTGAAGACTACCGATCACGCCAGGGCCAAGTTTCATGGCTCTGCTTACTGTTAGTAAAGAATCATCACTTACAGAAGCAGGGAATTCTGTGCTTTCTTCAAGCATATTTCTCAGATTAGCAAGGAATTGTTGCTTTTGCGTGTGCATGTTCATTGCTAGGCATTCTTTGCTTACACAACTAGCCAATTGGGCTTGCCCTGTAAGCAAAGAATGATGATCGTACTGTCGTAAGCGAAGAATTTGACGGTAAGCAGAACCATGAAATTAGGACATGATGTGTCAAATAATTGGAACCATACTGTGGCAAGTCTGTTAAATTATTTTATATAAGGGGGAAGAAAACCCAATGTATTGAAATGTTATTGTTAAATAAATCCTGAACAAGTTTGTTTCAAAATCTTTATGGCCCTGTTCACACTACACAAATTCTCAGGAAAATCCCAGGAAAATGGTTGACCTTTTCACACTTGAATTGTTACCCTGGCAAACTCAGGGAAGTGTCCATTTGCCAGGAAATAGCTGTGGTACCCCCTTCTTGGGAGTAGAGCTAAAGCGAGATAAACCTTGGGGTGGTCATTTTCTCCAGGAAAACTGCATCGAGTGTGAAATGAACACTGTGTGACAGTGGGGTTAACATTCCCCAGGAATTTCCTAGGGGTTAATCTCCCTGGAAATTGATCGGTAGTGTGAAAAGGCCTTGAGGGTTTGGGATTTGTTTATTTATTTTTTAAAGTTTACAGCCTACACGATATGTCCCAGTTCTCTCATTACTTTGACAATAGTTCTTGTCTTCTAAAGACAATGAAACTAGACCCATGTTTATTGTCAGAATACATTGGCAAATTAACCACCCAGCAAACCAGGGAACAGTCCAGCAAAATTATAACACAACATGTGCGTTTGCTTTTAAATGTTTTGACTGTATTTACATATATTTTGTGACCAAGTTTTTTGGAATGTTGTTACCCAAAACGGCCTCTCTGAAATTTCAGCAGACCACGTGATCATATTTACAAATAGAAAGTGCCCTTGTGCATTCCAGGTCTTTTCCTGGCAGGCACGATACAACATGGTCATTTGAGAAGTGTACATTTTGTATTATAACTTCCACCTAAAAACAAGAATTGTGCAAAAATATCAACTGAGTGAGTTTTGAGGCGTGTTGCCTTTCTTCATATCAGAAGGTGATCATAGTTACACTGTCCAATCTTCCATTGAGCTGTGTACAAATCGAGCTGCAGGAAGCTCAGCCTCTGTGACACTTTCTTGAACATGTCACATGGTCTTAACAATGAGTAGGAATTTATGCATGACTTAATACCCAGTACCAGTCAATAGATTTCATATGCTAAGTACAATTTGCATAAAAAAAACTTGTCCCATCCCAAGAAACTCCACAACCTATGTTCGTCAATTCTTCTCTTCTGCTAAAAGTAAAGTTAAAATTGGCTTTTACAGTTTTTATCTTTTAAGATAGATTAGTCATAAACCATCATTTGTGGAGAATTTAAAATGAGAACTTTTGGACCTTTCAATTCAATTTATGTTCTTGAGATATACGGTGCTACTCCACCGGTGGCCAACTTCACTGTAAGCAGAGAAGGTTTTTATTCATTATGCCCCAAACAAACTGTGTTGAATTAGCATCTATGTCTAGGTTGTTCTTGGCAACAGTTTCAGCCGTAGCCGCCATTTTGGACCAGCCTTAAGTCTTTGACTATTTGAACATGGGCCCTGTTGTTAGAGTGAATAACTGTGTTTCCTTTTCTCGATAAAGGTACAGTACGTCTCGCCGCGTATTAAAATACGCAATGAGATTTGCAGTATTACAGCAGAATTTTGATTTCATAAAATACTGCTCAACAAAGACAAGATATAGGTATGCTTAAAGAGGGGCTCTAAGGTCAAATTCTGTTTTGTGATGCGCTCATTTTCCAGGAGATACAGTCCTTGTGAAAATGGGAAAATATTACGAGTCTCTTAACTCATGTCAAAATGGTGTGTAAAAATGCCATTGTATTTGATACCCTTCAAATGAGAAATGTGTAAATATCCCCAAAACATCCATTGTCGTCGCATTTTTGAGAATTTTGAGTTCATTTCAGAATTTCCGTGACATTCAATCGAATCAGTATTTAATTTGACATTTTGACTAATGAAAATTGACATCCAGTGATGGCATGGTAAAAAAAATTAATTCCAAAATCCAAAAGTGCGAATTGAACCGTGCCATGGCTCTGTAAGAGGATTGTATCCAATCATGTCTTACACCATAGAAACTTGTTTAAAAAATGCCACTTTCATGAGAACTCTTTCTATTGGAAAATGAGTGCACCAACAAAACTAAATGTGGTCTTGGAGATCTTCTTTACTTGGGCAGTTGTTCTTTCTAGCATAAGATTATTGCAACAATGCGAATTAAATTTGAACAGGCATTACTTAGTTTGCTTGTTTGTTTTTTGTACTGGAATACTTAATAGAATCTGATAATATGAAGTAAGCACGCAAACTGACTTGTAGGTACAAAGAAAGTGATGGAATTTAGCCCAGGTACACGAAGCTTGTGTGGAACCGCTATGCATTGGAATTCAAACCACGCATTCGGTGAAAGTGTCCACAAAGTATGGGGCGGGTATCTGGTGTTTCGCGAAAGCCTGCCAGAATGACCTCCAGGTTGGCTATGAATGTGCATATAAAATTGACTGCAATACAACAGAGTGGTTGTTGCAAAAGGTCTCATTTCATTATATAGACACCTGCAATAACTGTAGGTGTGTTTTGGGGGTTGGTTGTTATTCTTATTATTCGTTTTTTCGGGAAGTGATGTTGTAAATAAATTGTTTGCAAATTGGTTATTATAACATATTTTTTAAAAGACACGCTATAGATTAATTAAATTTTAAACTTGGCCTGGATTTGAGAGCTGCCCATGTCTTAATGCAGTGTACACCTGTGGTAAAGTGTTTATAAATGCAAACAACTTCCAGCGGAGTTCAAAGGGGGTGCAGCATTAAATTTCTGGAAGCCCCTGCTTGTTTTTTAGTTTTTCGTTTTGGTTTCTTTCAGATTTAAATAAAAATACACACTGCAACCCTGGGTCATTTAATAGTGAGAATTGCATCAGCTCACGTGGCTGACTGGTCTGGTGTTTCTGTTCAGCAGAGTGTGGGTTTGAGTCCCAGTTGTGGCACTTTTGTCTTTGAGCACGATACTTTACCGCAATTAATCTGTCTGAGAAAAATGGGTCTCTACATTTTTGTCTGGGGATGTTTTGGTTCATAACTGACTTTTTCAGAGCAAAATGAACCAAAACATCCCAGACAAAAATGTATAGACCTGTTTTTCTCAGAATGATGACATCAGATGTTTTGGATGTTTTGACAAATTTTGCACTGAAAGGGTATGGAATTCAACGGCATTCTGCACCATTTTAACGTGAAGTTAGAGATTTGTAATTGTTTTCTTTACTCATATGATGACACTATCTATTGGAAAATGAGTACATCACAAACTGAAATGACCATTTACCTTCCTCTTTAAAGTTCACTTATGAGGCATTCCTTGTGTCATTACCAGAAATATTCAATAATGACAGTTTGGTTTTGCCACTGATATGTTAAAAGCAGCCCAAGCGGGATTCGAACCATGTTTGTGTGAGGGCAGCACCAAAACTAATAATGCTGGATATAACCGTTGGTTCAACTGCACAGTAATGCGTGGGACTCCATGTGACCCCCATTCTCTGTTGGGAAAGGTTTAAGTCTACAGATTAATGTCGAAACACAAATCCCGCACAAAGCCAAGGTTTTATGAGGGGGAATTGTGTGTTAAGGCCATTTGGCGCTCAATATGTGGCATTGTGTACCCCCATACTCATTGTGTCTTCATTGTGTTCCCGGAATCTCAAGAATTCTGAGGATGTTTGGCTGGGGTGCACTTGGGTACAAGAGGGCAGAGCTGTGTATTGAGAGAGGTGTAGTATGGTGGGACCAGTTTTCTTTGGTCTAGTCGCCATTATTGGTCTAATGTAGCATAACCAATAATTGTGCAGGGTATTAATCTGGCTTCTTGTATACGCACTTGGCTTTCGGACCGAATATGACTTCTAATGGAAAGTTGTCACAACTCTCTTAATGCACAGCTCTGCAAGAGGGGACGAGTGTGTTAGAGTATTGGGAACATTTTAAGGAGGGGTGGGGCTTACACTGCCACATATCGGGCTTGATATAGCTCCATGGTATAGTTAAGGTTGCCCCAGCATTTGTCGGAGACAGCAGTTGGTCTCAGCCAAGCCAATAGTTTCTCCATGCACCCGTGTTTATATGAAGATTGTCTAATGACAGAAGGCTTCTCAGAAGTCGGATTGTAATTTTCTGGTATTTTTTTCTTCAAATGATTTGCAGATTTTTTCCCCTGACATTTGTGTAGCCTGTAAGAGGATATATTCTCATACAGCAATTTGTGCAAACTTATATTTGATCTGATGTTGTAATTACCTGAAATTGTTGGGGGTTTTTACCGGAAAAACTGATTGTATTTGTCAACATTGTTTTATTAATTTAGCGTTAATTTTAAAGCAGACCTTTATGCGCTGGATTTCATATATGTATGTATTGTTTGCCCATTGTGGTATTTTGTGTACAATCTTGTTTTACTTTGAGCTGTTTCCAATAGGCATGAGATTCTGTGTACCCTCATACGGCGAATTGTGTAGAAATTTCGTCTGATAGCGCCCTCTTTTGAGTCAACTTCTTTCAGCCCATGTTACATTTACCGTATGAGGGACACACGCCGTTACATATTAATTAAATGGCACGGTCTTTTTGTGTGACAATTATTCATCGATCAATGAAAACAAAAATTGCATACATTTAACAATAAACACTTAACCAAAAATACTCTTCTGGAATGTCCTTTTACAAAATGCCAAATTACAACAATTCCAGTTTACCATATTTTGAATTTGCCATGGCAATAAGTTCCCATACATTTGGGTAACAATGCATGGCTGGCTGGTGTGTGAAGCGCTCGCCTCTCCCGCTGTGGCCCTGGTTCGATTCCCGGCTGAGGCCATATCTGAGTAGAGTAGTGTGGTCACATAGGTCGATGTGGCTTGCAGCCCAAGGCGGGTGCCTGAGGCTCGAACACGTAGCCGCGTCCTTGGCAATTCAGCTTCTCAGCTGCAAGTATGGAGGGCTGCAAGTGATTACAGCTTCTCAGCATGCAAGCCTCCCAAATTAGTATAAATAATAGGGAAATGTACCCGTTAATTCCATACCCCGTCCCAAGTGTTTCGGTGGGTGATTTTGTATTTGAGGTGCAATTTTGTCATCAGACTTTGTAAATGAATGTTGACATAATCACTTCAGTGACTGGTATGTTTACTTTAAATCACTGGTCATCCATGCTTAATGTTTCCCTATTTTAGGTGCTTTATTTTTATGAAGTTAAAGTATTCTATTTTAGGTTTTAAATTAACACGTGAATATTTCGAAGAAAACGGTAAACGCCAGATCAGAAAAGTAGCTTTTTATATTATGGTCCGCAGTTTGGGTCACTGGAAACTCTCACAAATGTTAGTTGTGTGTTTGTTGTTGTTTGGTTTTGTTTTTTTCTTGGAGTATGAATGCGTTTATAGACAATTTACCAAAAGGTGTCGCATCCTTCTAACATCACAGTGGGTACGTGTATTTGTTTCGAATTGATGAACTAATACTGTTTCGTTTTTTAAAAATGGGTATGCTTTTCTCAATTTTTTGTGAATAAAAAGTTAATACTGACGATCGATCCTCTGTCTTGCTGAGTCGTGTCAGTCTTGAGGCCCTTTCTCACTTGTTAGTAATACTTGTTCTGTGTGTTAGAAACTGTTATTGGTTATAAGTCCCCGGAGTGTCAGTTTCACATGAGGCAAAGGGGGAGAATTCGTGACGAAGAGCTGTCCTGACCCTGCCTTGATAAATGTTACGAAATTACAGGATTGGCAAGGATAACGAACATCATAGCTTCATCTTAGTCTGACAGCTTACTGATTATGAAGTTCAGACTAGAATACAAAATTGTCTGTGAAAGATTTCCCTCTGAATGAAGTCGTATTCGAGAAAACTGTATCTGAAAACCTAAAGAAAAACCAAACCGCAATAGCTGATTTCGGTTGTGACAACCAAAATTAAGGACAGTGTGTTTACATCCTGAAAATTATGCATGTTTTTTTACTATTTTCTCCTGGTTCCCACAACGGATTAAGCCACATTTTCCACAGGTTTTTTATTTTATGTTGTGCCTATATGGTCACACAAAACATGAACACTGTCCGCGACTATTCTGTCAGCTCCATCTTGTAAAAATAATAGTCTTCAACTTCTCTCTGTAACATTGGAAAATCTGTCCTTTGTGATTCGCTCGCTAAAATCTGAAATGAAAATAATCTTCAACAAACATTCGACTTAAAAACACAGTTGTACACAACCCGTCTTCACCACAGCCCCAGAAAAAACGCCTTTCACGGATTACTGTTTTCATCGGCGAACTGTCAATTCGTTAAAACCAGCAAATTTCAACCAACATTGCGGTCATAGTAGTATTGTCAATAAGTTGTTTGTTGTAGTTTAATAACAAATTATTGTCGCGTAGTGTAGGACAGGGTGGACATTAACCAGTGTATTCACAGGAGAAGACAGTCTGTGAGATGAACAATTCAAATATTCATATTATTTTGATTCATATAACAGTGAATGGACGCCTTGTCTAGTGTGGTTGATTTAAGCGCAAACATTGCGGCAGGCGTTCCCACTGTGTAGATTCAACATTTGTATTTAATTTGTTTTGCAGTGACATCCAAACCAATTTTGTTGGTGCTCTTTTGTAGTGGTTTTACCTTTCCCAGAAGCTAGCTGATTGTTCTTGTAGTTGAAGAATGGGTTTACTATAATGGTTTGAAGTGCCAAAGCCTGACAACTGTCAATCACTGTTTTTCTTCTTTTTGCGGGGTCAAATTTATGGAGTAGAGAAAAACGTCATTGGAAGAAAGAAAAACTTTCTCCACGGCAGCAACAATAATAGTGGTGACTGACCGTTAAAGCCACTACCTGCAAGGCTGCTATACTCAAAGTGGCTTTGAACTGCATACCTACCTACCAAAATATAGTTGTAATAATCCAAATCGCTACTCTGTTTTCTCGTATATAGGTAACGGCTCAGAACCCTTGGCCCCCATCTTGGCCCACCCCAAATGAAATTGGAAAATAAAATGCACAACATGAATTCGACACATTAAATAGGCCCCAATTGTGTATTTGCCTCGTTTGCCCCCTAACAATTTCAGGTTATGCCCCCGACACCATCCCCCATGAGAAAAGTTCCGTCTGGTTGATGTATCTTTCTGAATGAAAGCAAAAAACTCTTGAATGTACGTGACAAGCACTGTAACCCATGCATGCACCTGAAGGTATGTGTTAAGAAGATAATGAAGAAATGTCAGTTTTAGATTTGGGAGGAAAACTCCCAAAAGAACGCACGCATTCAGGTAGGGACTGAAGACATGCAAGGCTCTGGAGTGGGATTCGAAATACTACAGACGAATAAAACGAACTTTTTCGTCTGTCACTTAAACAGGACAACCGGACATTTTGACACTTTGTCGCATGTTTGAATGGTGTGTTTATTGAAAACTAGTATGGAGGGTGAAATTGATGTAATATCCATTTAACAACAAAAGCCTTAAAAGCTTGAAATCACTAGTCCCCGGTGTTCAAATGATAAAGTTGTGTACAGTCCTCCTTAGACTCGGTACCATTGACGCCCATAATAGCCCAAGTAGACCCGCTAATCTGAATACAATTAAACAAAACCCTTTAAAAAAAGTCAACCGCCAACCACAAAATATTAAATACAATCTTTGTCACTTGTAAGCCTAATTTTTCATGAACTTTGATAACAATTAAGCCTGATAACAAGTCATCTTTTGTAACCGAAATTGAAAAGCTAAAGTTTTGGGCCAGGATGGAATAACAACCCAAACAATCGCCATAAATTGTGAGAAGTTAATCTAAACAACTTAGGAGAATGATCTGTTTCTTTTACTTAGTATTGAAACCCTTCACCTTTCCCACCCTCAAAAAATACAATAAGTTTGATATTTATTTTACCCACCAACAGTACCCGACGATAATTTGGGGGTATTCCCACGGGGTGCGTCATCCTGTGGGACAGGTGGACCTATTGTCTGCTAAACCACAACCTTAGCAACGGTTGGGTGAGTTTTAATTCTCTCACAGTAACACAATCCAGAGACTTCTTTCCAAATTTCTCGATGCAAAACCCACTTTTTTGAAAGCTATCTGAAAACAGACCAGTGATTGTATTGGATGGCTGCTTTGAGAAATGGTTATCAAAAGCAATTTTAACCCAGCCAGGTGGAAATAAAATGCTCAAGTGAACAGTTGCAGGAGGCGCGTATGTATGTAATATTAGTCATGCGTTTGGCATGCCGCGCTTTTATCAGTAGAGGTTAAACTTAGCGGTCGATTGTACAGAACTCACACCGTGTACGTGCACGCACACAATACAGCAGTTGTGTACTGCTGACGATGTTGATGACGATGTTTTCGTCACTCAATCAGCGTTGTGAATCAACCTTGCCGATGGAACCGTGCACACTGAATCCGTACATGTACGCACCGATCTGAACACAACCAGTGACGGCTATATCGACGATATGAAAACCAACATTCAACGACGCGAGGAGGTTGGTAACGCCCATAAGAAAATAGTATCAGCATCAGTTGTCGTCTGACCACCGACTCGAACGGACCGTATATCTTTCGACTACTCTACCGGGTCTCTCTGGTTTCCCCGTTACGTTCTTGTTGTCGTGGGGCGGTGATTTCTACGGGGTGTACGGGGTATAGGTCGACGGCTCAAGAGGGTGCCGCATCGTGGGATGATTTAATAAGCAAACCTGCCGGAAATCAGACTTGGCATTACGATGGAACGATATGAATGTAGAGGAGCGACCATGAAGGAACTACGGAGAATATCTATGGCACTGGTGATAGTTATGTACGTCAGTAATGGTAAGCATGATTTTGTACACAATTACTGCTAATTCTTTTTTCTTTAGTTTTTTGTAATATAGATAATACAAATACTGCAAGATGAAAGCCTCACTGCCAACTACATTCCAAAAACGGTCTAACGTTTTGAGACACAGCATGTTAAAACTGTTCCACACGACAATTTTATTGAAAGGTAATTAAATATGCGCTGCAACTGGAAGGCCATACAGTTTGAGTGGCGTTTTGTTGCTCATCGTCATAGATCTTAACATTATCTAAAGCTAGGCGTTGCTATAGTAACGCAGACGGGCCTTGCAGACAACGCATCTACACACAGATGCGGCTACAAAGGAATTTTAAAATCATCATCAAAATGGTGCGTTTTTAGGATAGAATGTAAACATTAAAAAAATGTATATATTAGTTTCCTCAGTTGTCAGTGTTAGTGAATTGAATGATGCATTAATGTGTACTCCCTTCCACAAAAAACTTGCGACTAAAGTAGCAGATGTGTGATACATAATTATCACAAGTCTCGTCTTATGTTTGTGTTCCTGTTGGGCGATTGCTTTTGTCATGATCTCGGAATAAGATGATTGCGTCTGCTCAGTGCTACAGTATAAAGTCATTAATTGTAATTTTTATTCGTAATGATCAAAAGGTCATTAAGTTTTAAAAAATGCGTAAAAAAAAGTAATTAAAAACAAAGGGTCGAAATCAACAAATGAGTGTTTTACTTAGAAAAGGAATGTTTGTTCTTGCCAAACAAATACTCTAAATACCGCTCTTGATACCCCATTTACCAGGAATTCCAAAATATGCAAAAGAAATTTTATGAAACCCATATAAATGACCATGATATAGTTTTGAGCAGACGATTTGTTATGTCATTTTATCAATTATAAAATATCGAAGTTTTTCTTGGCAATCATAGAAGCTCCACCTACGTCGGAGTTTCTTCGTACTTTCAAAAACATTTCTTTTACTAAAGAAGCTTTTAATGGCAAATGCTATAATGGAGAAATGCCTTCCTTACATACTACAAATTACTTATTCCCAAGTCATGGTCACGTTTTCTAACCTGACACAAAATCTATTAATTTTCCCGTAACGTAAACATATTAATAATCATTTTGCCTAAAAAAACATCGTACCAATCTAACGGTGAGATTTTACACATGTTCTTTCAACGAATCTGACAAGTGACACACAAAATATGACCCGGCCTCGAATAACGAACTCGACCCATATTGTATGACATAATCGCCATGTTAGAGTACAAAGCCATTCTGCGCTTCTGCATCTACCTCCACGAAGGAAAGCATGTGCAATCATTCTCCATATAAGTTGACCTTTAACCCAAGTGTTTTAAAGGGATGCTAACAAGCTAATTATATATAATTTTGGGAATATATTTTTCCAGACGTTCACTTATTGTAGCATCAAACTCCCTCCCAAGAAAATTGGTTCAGTCACCGCGTTTTCATCTTTGTTAAAAAGATGATGAAGTATAAAACAAACTTGTGGGATTCCAAAAACAACTAGGCCTAAGTTATTTTATCCAGCTGCTGAAGCAGAAAATACTATTAAGTAGATATTAATTTAGCAGAAATACTTGCTTAACTTTTTAAGCAAACGTAAACAGGGTACGCATGATGGTGTTAACCTGGTAACTGTTATGCTGGTAACCTCGTTCTGGTGTTGGTAAGCAAAGTTTTTGAGTGCTGAGCTGTTGTGCTTTACGCAGCTCTATGAAATTGGACCCTGGTTGATCTTAGTACCCCTCTTATGATTTATTTATTTATTTTTTATTATTTAGTTTTATGTGTCTGACTTTTCTGTTGAGATATGTGCCTTTTCTCCGACAGATGTCACGGAAACTATTTAAGGCAAAGTATACATTTGGTTTTTGATTGTTTTACTTCTCTATAAATGTAGATATATTTACGATGAAAACTAACCTGTGAAAAATTTATTTCAAAATGTAGTAGTGTTTTCGAGATATTGCCGAAAATCTGGAGCGGTTATATGTCCACGCAGCAAGATTAATCCGTTATTGGATAGCGAATCTGAGAACCCCTTAATCCCTTTCTGTAAAACCACAATCCCTTAATCCCTTTCTCTAAAACCACAATCCTTTGAAGGAAATAATAATGACCGTTTCTCAAAGTGTTATACATTATCAACCTTGTTTGCCTTTTAATAAGATTCACCGGGATCCACCCTCTGATTTACTAATCTGTGCCTTTTTCTCCAAGAAATATGGCCTTCCCTCGACAAGAATAAAACAATACAGGCCTTCATTATAAGAATGCTTGAGAGAAGCCCTTGAAATGTACAAAATATAGACCACGATGTTCATACAACAGTGCTGTGGCTTTCTTGAGCATTCTTAATTGATTACCAAGTTTGTACCTTTCCTTTAAGGTGACCCTGGGCAGTTCAGGGTGTTCCTGGGCCGGTAAATAAAGCCGACCTGAAGTCACGATCCGAAACGTCAGAGCCGCACCTAACCCTACGGCCCTGTAGTAATTTACCCAACGATTATACTTCGTATCAGATGCTGTATTCATTTTCAGAACTTCAAAGTATGGGTGTTGGAGATTAAATTAATGCTATTGCACTAAACAGTGTGAGTTGGTAACACGAGAAAGGGCTCAGTTGATGACACGAGAAATTTCATTTAGTTCACTTGTTATTCTGATCCTTAGGTGGTTTTTAATGGCTTTATTCAATTTCATATTTTCAGTGTCGTTTACACAACTATTAAAATAAAAGATACACCATTTTTATACACACCAACCGTTCGACACAACTTATGTTGTCGTCATTATTCACAACAATGAATAAATTAGACAAGATTAGATCGAAACTTGATTATCCACCCACCGAGGAAAGTTATAATGGTCTTGATAAAGAGTGGATTGCAAAACAGCAACTTGTCGAAAGATTGTCCAGGTGAAATCGAATACTATTTTATCGCAACCCCAGTGCTATAAGACTGGTTGACCACATTTAAACAGTATATTGACGAACAACGGCAGTCGTGGTCGCTGTAGCCAACAGTTCGGGTACGGTCTATAATAATATAAAAAGGCTCAACCTGAACGCGCTTAAATGTTTAAAAAGCCCGAAAGGGTGTCAGTGTGATCGCTTCCCACGGGGGAGATTTAACACTAACAGGTAGTAATTCAAAATGGAAAATATTGACATAATACAAATTCATCAAGCCTTTGTTTTGTAAGGATTTTTCATGATTTCAGGATTTGTTTGCACCTTCCAATAATCTTGAAAGACACAATGTATTGTTGTAAACGTTTGCGCGTACTACTTCGTGGAAACAACGTTGACTATGTATTGCATTTTTTGTGGGTTTCACGAACTATAGACTGACTATAACACTCAATTGTCTCTTTTATTGCTTCTTTATTTAGGACGTAAAAGAGTCAAAAACTTAATATTTATCAAGTTTAAAGCATCAATAATCCACAATGAGAAAGGTCAGGTTGAAAACATTCTGACATTTTGAAGGAAAGTTGTGTTTTAATAAAACAAAACGTTCAACTTTGTGCGCCATTTTCTGTGATTGCTAGTTTTTACTATACGGCCCTATACAACTGACGTACCGTTCTATAAGGGCGATGCAGTAATTTTGTTTCCAAACCCCTAATTTGTCAATTTGTGGGAGTGAAGTTGGTATACAGAGAGTCTGTAAATCATGTAACATCTTGCACATTCAGGATATTCGTTGGTGCTAGAATGCCAAACACCTGTCTGGGTTGTTCAGGTTTTTTTAGTACAATCACACCACTATTTAATTTACGCACATTTTGTACGACGTCTCGGGTCAGGATCACCAGTGTGTACCGCTCACTGCTCATTGCACCATTTAATAGCTGCCGGGATAAAACCGCATGACATTTGCTTTCCATTTTACAGCAGTAAACATTAGGCCTACATAAAAACTTAAAAATAAACACATTGAAAAGGTACACATCAAAGTGATTTCACACAATGTACAAGGTAGAGACAAGCCGGGATGGGTGCACACATAAATCACAGTTAAAAAAAGAGACATTTCATTGTCCGTCGAGCAGTGACTGCGTCAAAACTGAGAATGGCACTGGTATCGGTAGGGGAAAAAAGAAGTTTAATACCTGTTCATGATCTTTCTTATAATAGTTGACGAATCACCTGATCTACATAATTATTCCTGTCACAATCAACGACTGCAGATAGTATACTGTCAGTTGAAACAGGCACAAGTACAATTTACCCGTAAGGCAATTATTGACCAAATTCTGAACGTTTTACGTATGAGCAGGCCAGCACATTATATACTCATGTTTTACAATAATAATGTTCAAGTATTGTAATAAATATAGTTTAGACGCCTTTACTTTCCAGCCGAATGTATCATTGTTATACAAATGACAGAAAACGATGGTTTGTTAACGATGTTTGAACGAGGCGTGACATTGCACAAACCGACCTTTAAACAAATATTCGGAATACTGTCTCAAATGCTGTCATACAGCAGGAGAACACTTGGATTCGAAATGTCTCCACTTGCCTGGCTATAAGTAAAGCAATATACCGTTTTGACGTTTTCCTGTAGTTTATTACAAAACAAATTTTCCAAGAATTGTTTAACTAAGTAAAATTCTTGCATGTATACAAACTATTTTTGGGAGCAATAACCTTGGAACGAAAAACGTACTCTCCCTTGTGACCAAAATTAAACTAAACTTTCCCCTACGGTTGAAAAAAACGGGAATTTACAGAAATGACTTATAGCGAGTGACACCTGAAGTTCTTCGAAACTTCGAAGTCATGGAGGGGTGTGAGTACGGAATGTAAGACATAACTTACATTTCCCACCTCAAATGTGGTCGTTAAATTAAAAACCACTTGTTACAAACTGTACAGCAATGTACGGTGTTTACACGCGTTAAAATCGAACAGAATCATTCGTAATTAATGACAAATATCCGGGGTTTTTGTTTCTCCTTTTTTTCTTCAGTACCGGCGCCGTTCGACAAAATTAATTGGAATAACCTGTCTGGTTTACCCCCAAATGCCTGACCTTGCGGGTTTCTTTTATACGTGACTAAATGCTCGTACTGTAACTTGTCATCTGTCTAGAAATTACCAATAGTGTAGAAGACAAAGGACGTGGATATCGGGGCAACTTGGTTCTGATCTGAGATCTCATTGATTATAGTTCACCCAGTACCGATCCTCCGTGCAAATGTCCCCGTCTGAAATTGTTAAAAACAAGAAAATAGCATTCTGAAGACAAAACCACGATGTAGAATATTTCACATTGCAATAAGTTAAAATGGAGGATTGGAATTTACGAATGAATTGTGTGTCCAAATGGTTGATTGGATGCTATGTTTTATTATCAAAATCTAGAGGATGCAAATTAATTAGCTCTTTTAAAAACCAACTATGCTTTTACACGCATGGTTGCTCTTCCACAGAAAACAAAAAAACAAAACAATGACTTTGTAACTTTATTATTTACGCATAAAACGTGATTAGCATTTAACTTATACCGTGTAGTTCGTGATATAAAAAGTTGTGTTCTATTTCTATCGCCAGACATAGTTAATGGGAGGATCACACCACTGGGGATTCCGAATGACAAATTTGAAACAGTAAGAGATTAATAGACTCAAATAAAAGGAAATCACTGATAAAGTTGACTAGAGGTAAAAATAGGTAATGGAGGCACAACTTCAAAGCCGAGGCTTGTGGCAAGAAGCCTGGTTGACAGACACAGGAACATAGGCCTACCAGGAACTCTACAAACGCACGACAGGTTGGGGAAAACGGAACGTGAAGATTTGGAGAAAAAATTGAATAAGTTAGAATGAACAAAATGTGTATTGTGTTGTCGGAGCTCGACCAGCTCCCATTGAAGCAAAGATCGCCAACGTAAACACAGCACTGAATAATGAGATTGTTGAACCTTGTTCTGAAATTGAATTCATTACATTAACCTGGGGGCAAGGCTGAATGTCACACAAACACAGCGCATTACCAAATAAGCAGTGCTATGGGTGTATAGAAAAGCCTTTACACTCAAATCTACACCCATTAGAATCGTGCAGTTGGAGTGTTAATAATTGTTAATAATAACAACTACCAAATACATGTTTAGGAAATGTGAAAGGAGTCGAGGCTTATAGCGTTCGGCTTCTCTAGATCAAAGACGCTATCCTTCCAAACTTAAAATACAACATGGATCATTTTCAAAGTGTTTAGCTCCATGGACAAAATAAT
>CM021533.1:5598083-5611107 GCA_010994315.2 Pisaster ochraceus
TTTTTCAACCTAACGTTGTCAAAAGTAATTTACCAAGTCAGTTTCCCTTGTGGTTTATAACTTAATATTACATTAAAAAAAAGTTTTAGATGAAAACAGTCATCTCACCAGATCGAATGGATGTTTTTGCGTGTCCAGGGATCTAGCTATCAGAAGTTAGAACCCAACTAGTACATTATTAAGATTAAATAAAGAAGGAAAAGGGGGTTAAAAAAAACCCAAATTTTTCGTGCTGGGTGTATCTAATTTTGCCAAATAAT
This sequence comes from Pisaster ochraceus, assembly GCA_010994315.2. Lineage (NCBI taxonomy): Eukaryota > Metazoa > Echinodermata > Asteroidea > Forcipulatida > Asteriidae > Pisaster > Pisaster ochraceus. The sequence continues at coordinate 5,598,344 of CM021533.1, forward strand.
ACTTTAAAACAATTTCCACAAAACGTCCGAAAAGTCGAAATAGTCTAAAATTAACATTTTTATTTGTTTTGGTCAAGCACGTTTAGTATTTTACCTGGTATTTTACCTTACTTGCATGCAAAACCCTATTAATTTTGTAACTAGTTTTCAATTAATCTCTGTCATGTTAGGATTAATTTAAATAAGCAACTTTGAACTTTTGACTTGTACTTTAGACTGTCAATATCTCGCTGCATATTTAATTTCATACGTGCGCAAACTAGCGTATAGACTTATCTAACGAATCGAAGGCTATAAAGTCTATGTAATTATAATGTTGTGTTCCATCAGAGATAACCGACACACGTCTCTGATATTTCCATTGACTTAATGGAGGGCGTTTCCCGTTATACTGCTCTGTATGTTGGGACAGCCCTGTATTAACAGTGAGTCACGCATCGTGTACTCGCTTCTATTATGATGTTAATTTGTATATGTACTGGTAACAAAGCTGGTAAAATGCTTACATGAAAATTGCTACGATATTGGCTTTGTGTCATTATGCATCAGATATGTCTGCATGACAAAATGTTCCTACAATAATTAGTATTACCACCTAAAAACACAATACAATTAAAAACTGGGGGTGGGGGGGGGGAGTCCACATGTTTTTAAATTTAGTTGGAGACATTGCATAGTTTATGATATATAATATTATTATGTGACGTTTCCTTTGAAACTTCTACCGTTTGACATCTAACATCATTCACTGTGGTTTTGACTGTAATGTACACAGTAAGTTCTGAGCACAATGTGCCAGTATCGAAAACCCGTGCGATGGGGAGATTTAAAATAAAAATGGTCGGTCAACTCGGCTAGAAAATGTGACTAAGGGTAGGTGGATTAGCCTTACAGTGGCTAATTATCAGAAAGGTGGAACTGGCACCAAAGTTTATTGTTGGGATTCGGATCTATCTGTGGGCTTAATGAGTGCGTTGCTGTTGCTATTGCTGCTGTTGTTGCTGCTGCTGTTGTTGTCGTCGTCGTCGTCGTTGTTGTTGTTGTCGTCGTCGTCGTCGTCGTCGTCGTCGTCGTTGTTGTTGTTGTTGTTGTTGTGTTTTGGTTTTTTTTGCGGTTGCTGCTGCTGCTGTTGCTGTTGTTCTTGTTCTTGTTGTGTGGTTTCCCCCTTTTTTCCTGAAACGCAAATGATAAGAATTCATCGGAATAACTCTAATTTCTAGAAGGGGAAAATAAATCCCCTGCTGCTTTTTGTTACATGTGGAATGCACAGGTTGCTCTGGAAGACAGTTTGTTTACGTCAACCACTTTACCATCAATCGGTATGTGCTGGGGTGAGTCGCCCACGCCATACCAAACGCTTACTGCACCATAGACCCATTAAACCTCGAGGTCGCAGGTTCAAGTCCTGCCGAGCAGTCGTCTGGTGAAAATAAAACGAACATAAATTGGTTCGATAACTCATAAGGAAATCTTGGGTGTTTATCACAGTAGCCCAAAAGCAATATTATACAGATCTCATTTTTTTTCAGACAAGAAATGAGTAGATACGTGTACATTGTCTATGATGTGTCTGTATGGGCCGAGAAGCAATCTCGATCGTCACAATTATTTGACTGTCCCATTATGTAAATAATGAGCAGACGTGAATGGCGCAGTAGTTTTGGAATGTTCCCAAAAGCCCCCAGCTTCGCCCAGGATGTTTCAGCATAGTTCCCAGTGAAGTGTTTGGGAAAAAAAGTGTATTGACATTTTATAAATGCATGAAGTACAAACACATTCTTCATTGTTGTCAGAAACGAAACCAGTTTTATGCATACTTGTCTCTGTGAAATGCAAGACAATGGCCACTTAATACCGGTTTTGAAGTATAATTTTCTGAATTAGTTCTGAACAGAACACAGTAAACTCCAGAATTACAGAACATGTTTGTTCACATGCTCTGTTAGTTCTTACATTTACAAAAGCCACTTATCTTTATGATATTTCTTTTCCGGAAAGTCTACTGTTGTATCTTTATTGGTGTAATAAATCGCACTTGAAGATAGACAGTGGACTGGTTGTGTGTTGAACATTGTAGGGGCATACGTACAATCATGATTAATGGCGTGGGTTGAAGTTCACTGTTTGAAGTACTGACAGCACGCAAAAGCAGTGGGTGAAATCCATAAACTAAACACTATGAACATTCCTCATTTTGAAACTACTTGTGCCTATGGTTTGAAAACGAAAAAACAGAAAATTGACATTTTGCAGAATGGTGGGGTGTGACCACATTGCGCCAGTGTGTTGTGGGCAAAGTGTTCGTGTGTTTTTCGTCACAGTTCAAACGTCACCAATTTGCTTTTTCATAGTCACCGACCGTCTTAATTAGTACAGCCTTGTCAAACCACGTAACATTGTCAACATACTGCACATTTTGTTGAAATTATTTCATAAAAAGATATCTGGAAGACTTAGTGGGAATTCAGAATCATTCATAAGATAGTGATTGTAGCATCTGACTGTGAAGTTTTCCCTTCACACCACGGATGCGCCCAAACAAGTCTCAGGCAAACCAGTCTTAAACTATCGGTATGGTCAGTGATGATTTCCATATTGATATTCAAAGAATGACTTAATTCATGTTCTTTTCAATGTCTGTCACTCACAGCTCACTTCGCCCAGGTGTCTGTAACAAATGCCACGCCCCCTGGCCAACATGTAGCTATGCTAACTAGCTTGACACAGACCCATGTTATGACAATGCTGGGTTTCTTCTACCGCTTGGAGGCGCCAAACACGCTGACCGTGGTGGCAACGCTGGACGGTGGCGATATTCAAACATTATGGTCCCGTAATGGCACCGAGGATGGGGGAAGTTGGGTCGAGGTTGATTTACCCGTTCCAAAAAGTAGCAGTTTTCAGGTAACTAATAATTATATATACTTTTGTAGGTTTTCCCAGCAATTTTTTAAATAAGAACACTCGTTCAATTAAACACCGGCTCATTCAATTTCGTTTGAAAATGAATGATCCATTGCATAAGCATTTAACGGTCAAATAGAGTATTTTAATTTCATCAAATTAGCATTCACTGTTCAAAATAGATCATTCAAATTTACTAAGTCCCAAACATCAATTTAATTTTGCATAAGTCAACAGCAAGAGTTTGGTCAGCCATTCATTTGCATCAATTGTAAATAGCTAGAATTTCAACTGAAGTAGGAGAAAATGTAGTCTTGAATGTCTAACGAATGAAATAGAACGAATGAAATAGAATCAAAATCAAGTGTGCACAAAAACGAAATTCAGCAGTAGCAAGAAGAAACCGTAGTTTATTTAATGAATTTTTTGTACTTTTGCTTGTATTTAATTGGGTGTGAAACTGATTTTTCCCCCTGAAAATTATTGGAAAAACTTAATATTAGTCCGTACGTTGTGAAAGTAATAATTTCAATGCACAAAAATAAAAATAAGTCAGCAAATTTTACATTTGTATTTCATTTGTACTACTTTGTATTTCATTTTGTTGTTTACGTTTAATTTAACCTGCGTAATACACCCTTACATAAGTGACTTTTTTTAAAGCTCCTTAATCTCATCCAAATGTTTAACGTAAAAATTAATAACATTGTGTAAATGCATGTCCCAACCTTCTTGCTAATGGTTCTCCCCAGATATCTGTGAAAGCTGTTCTACCCGATAACTCCACTTCATTTGTTGGCTTGACCAATATCACCTTACGCGTTGGCGGTAAGTCTAGTATCCTCGTTTTGCTAACTGTTTTTATGCGGGTCATTTACATATATTTTGTATGCAAAACCCCATTTAACATAATTAAGTCTACTAAAATAGTGGGAGTGATCAGTAAGTAAGTGGGGGGGGGGTAGGGACCCCCCATAAAAAAATCGCCCCAACGTTGGCTCTGTGCCATCCACACTCTCACAAATTTTGTGCGTCACCCTTTCTTTTTGTATACTTAGGCCTATTCGAATTTTTGAATTTGTTGATTTATCTTTGTAACTACCTTATTTTTCTTTTTCTCCATACAGATGATGAATGTGCAGTTATGCCTTGCCTAAATGGGGGCTTTTGCATTGATGGTAACAAATCATTCACCTGTGTCTGCAGTTCCGGGTTCAAAGGTGAACTATGTCAGATTGACACGAACGCCCCACCAAGAACAACAGGTTGGTATGTTCAGTTTGTTAGGAGGGCCACGATAAGTTGAAGGACAACGATTGGCAATGTGTGGCGAGCGTCTGAAAAAGAGGAACATTGCTGCCAAAAGTACACACCACATGCAATGGAACTTAATGTGCAACTGTGTAGTAAGCCACTATAAAAATAACTGAAACTTTTGACACAGCGTTTGCCTTCATCTGCCTTGTACTTTGATATGTATCTGCTTTTCGTTCTTTTATTTCTTGTTTTGTTAATTTGTTCATTTGATTTATTCTGTTATACAGCATTACCAACAACTCCTACGAGTACAGCTCGACTTTCCAACATCTTAACGACTCTGTTATCAACAAGTACACAACCTACCCAATTCCAAAAGACAACCGTAAATAAAATACCGCCCTCTGTTGACACAACAGTGAAATATGAAACTCCCACCACCCCGGTCAGACTACCAGTGAAATCTGATGACAAAGGGAACGGAATGGAGGAACCGGTAATGATTGTTATCATCGCTGTGGCGACTATCGTTGGTATCGCCATTCTCGTCACCATCCTGTGGATGTTGGCCTATTTCAAAAAGCGCTCGTGGAGACCAATTTACCACGAGAGGGGGCTCTCTATGGAGAACGTTCGCAATGCAGCATCTGTTAACGGAAAATGGACAAGCACAGTGGATTTGCCGGGGTCGATACCGGAGTCGACACCGGAGTCTAAACATGCACTCGCACCCGTCGCTGAGGACGCCATTCCCTCGAAAGTTGAAAACATTTATGTGGTGTCGCCCACAGTTGGGATCCTTAACCCTGGTTACAATATTGAAAATATGTACTGAAATGTGCCAATGTGGAGTTAGAGTTTACCGTTGTGCTGAGGATTCATTGTGAAAACCATTTAAATGCAATTGCGCCCTCATACGATTAACAAAACATGTGCTAAGACATTGTCCACCAAAGCATCTTACAGTCTCCGTTAGAGGACTTGTGCAGCGATGCAAACTGCTTTGCCCTAACCGTCCAAAATGGTTCACAGATGCACTCGGTATATAGGCACGTACAGTCTTCATTTACTAGTGAACTGGCTCACAAATTATAAATTTGCAGCACTGTTTGATAGAGGTTTTAGCGTTTGAATCATTCCTGTATCCATTCCATTAATTAACAATTAGGGATGTTCTGGTGGCGTGAATTTCAGTGTGTATAAAGAGCGCCCTCTCTGTAGATCTACGGAATGGTGCAGATCGGCACAACCAGACATGGAAAATGCACACCGAACAAAAAGTGAAGGTGATTGATGGAAAATGTCTTGTCACGTGGCTTGATGATTGATCCCAAAACTAAGTGACTCAAGAACCGCAGATTCCCAATCCCTTATTGCATGACTGGAATCTGAAACGCATGACGTCACGTTTCCCGTGGTTACGACCTGTGGCGTGTACTATGTAGTTTCAATTTGAAACCAGGCCGTGAGTTCGAGCAAGCCATACGATCAAAGTCACAAACCAGAGAGTAGTGCAACCTTAATTTGATCTACACGATTTTAAGCTCAACCACCAAATATTAAAAGTTTACCCAGTCAGTTACCCTTGTGCGATCTTTTATGTTTCGAAGACACCACTGGCCGGTTTTAGGAGTTGAAAACTTATGACCACATCTAGCCTCTGGTGAGATTTCTGCTTGTTGGGAGGAAGGCTTGAGGTAGTGAGAATGTTGAAAGGGGTGTGGGGCTGCGGATTTTCACAATCTCCTCAGTCCTCAGAATCAATATTTAACGCAGAAATGCATGGTTGATTTTTTTTGAAAATGGCAGTCATTCCAAACGTATTTGTATTCTGTAAAAATGTCTTCAAAATAAAGTGTTTTCGCTTTCCAAATTAAAACGATTTATTAATAAGACATTTTTAAAAAAATAGTTTTTTATGCTCTTTCAACATGCAATTAAAAAAAAAAACTTTCAGTCGCTGCTTCTTTTAAAACAAAATATAACAAAAATAAGAAAGCAACTCAAGCAGAAATGTTTCTCATGGCAGTGTTCTTGATCGAACAGTTACATCTAGCTATCTGTGAAATGCTTTTGATGATTGTCTGAAATATTATTGCTTACCAATCACGCGATAGTCGTTACAGACGTCTTCCAGGTAAGGTCACTAACCACGATGCCCATTCCTGCCGCCTGGCATACCTTCTTTGCGGTCTTTGTGGCGTCTGTTCACTTGCTTACTTTATAATTTTTATCTTTATTATTAATTTTGTTAATTTACTTTCAATGCCGCAGCCACAACGAACAATATATTGTACAAAATAATCAGGTGAAAATAATTATGATATTTTTAAATCTAAAAGTTTGTACATAATTGCTAAAGCATTTCTGAAAATGTTTTGTATCATATGTATTTTTAAAGAACGTAGATTTTGTAGCTTTAGCTATATTTATTAAAAATTTATAACATTTACACAGTTGTGATATTTTACATATAAGAGCACCGCGGAACTGAACATTGTAAATAAATTTAAAGCTCAAGTTAACGACTAATTTGATTGGATAATGTGATTATTTTTAACGGGTGTCTAACTGGCCAGTGATTCATGCCATTTAAAAAAAATTATTTCGGTGTCAAACATTTACCCGACATGGATAATTATGTCAGCAATGGACCATTATGTCCGACAGTCAACTTTTGACTTTTATGACGGACCCATATTATTGTGTTTTACGAAAGTATGCCCGACACATTATGTCCCGCAAACCACTAAGCCTGACCCATTGTTTCTGACAAACCATTATGCCTGACACGTGTGCGACAAATTATGTCCTAGTGTGTTCGACAAACATTGTCGAACATAACGGTTCATGTCGGACATGATGGTGCATAAGAAACAACTGACCGATAAGAACAACCAGGTTGCCCATTAATTAATTCCGTTTTGAATAATGAAGTAAAAAGGAAGAAGGACAATACAAATTTGATTTAGATTCAGTTACACATTTTTTCCGTACTGGCATGAAAATTAACGAAAAATCCATGTAATTGTGGAACTGCCACAGGGAATCGATAGTAATATATAAATGCTTGACATGACATTATGACGGGTCAGTTCCTGCTTATCAAGACCAATTTCCTTTTCAACCCCCACCCCCCCCGAGTGCACGAAATTGGACGTCCACTCTTTAAAAAAAAACCCGGACGACCTTGAACTGTCCTTGGCTATTCGTCGCCCTTGATCTTCCAAACCCAAAGATAACTGGCCACGCCCTCTTTTATCAGCAGGAACTTACAGCGTGTTCACCGCTGTGTTCACCCCTGTCCTTTGAGATAATGCGACCAAACGGAACTTTTGCACTTCTCGCTCTCCAATAAAAACAATTCTAATTTACTGGACCTCTGTTGAAAGATTCTCCACCTTAAGTTTGACGTAGCAGTCGATGATTGGGAAGTTATTTCTAATTACGAAATAAAGACAGGTAGGGCCTACTGTGTTACAAGTAAGCACTATTTCCCCGTCAAATTATTGAGCTGTAAGTAACTCTAAGAAATTGCGTTCCTCAACATACTTACCAGAAAGGTATAACATGTATACAGGATTGGTAAAGCTGACAAAATAGTCGCAGACAGTGTACATGTTTTGTGTGATCAACCATATACGTGAAATAGCGAACCTGTGAAAATTTGAGCTTAACCGTTGTGTGATTCAGGAGAAAGGGTGAAAACTGCGCATAAATTTCAGCTTGTAAACACATTGTCGTTTTTGGTTGTAACAACCGAAATCAGCTGTTGCGTTTTAACAAGGTTTTCAGATACAGCTGTCTCGAATGTGAATTCATTTCAAAAGGAGGAACTTCACAGAAAACCTAATTCTAGTATGAACTTCATAATCAGTAAGCTTTCAGACTAAAATTATGCAATGGTGTTTCTTTTATCCTTAACAATCCTGTATAATACCCGAGCAGTATCATAAGATTGCAAAGGCGGTTATCGGTACTGCTCAGCCAGATTTGTTATGCTTAGCGGGTGTAAGCAGTTTTGCCAGGGCTTTGTACCAGAATGCATGTTGATAAAAAGTGTTATCAATAAATAATTTACCTAATAATAAGCGCGGCAGATGACGGGGAACCAGGCTGTCATTTTGCCTTGTATAAACTGTGCCATGAAAACCACGCCCACCTTTACAGCCATTATTGCTTACAAAATGGCTAAATTTAGTCACAGCTTGCGTATTAAGTACTGTTGCCGATGACAAACTGAAGTTGACAGCTTGTAGTCTGCGAGTGACATGGACACAGTAGATATGTGGTTATCTTCTTTCTAAATTTTAAAAATCTGTCTTGAAGTAATGAACATCGTTTGTACAAGTGTGTTACAATTTGGGCATAGACTCAAACAACTCCTATCTGTAAAATGCCACAGTTAGCTATCGAGTAAACTCATTAAACAGTGCTGTCTTCAGGGGGGTGGGGTGGGCACGCCTTTGAGGATCTTCAAATAAATTCAGTACTGGTAATGATATACATGTACAACCAATCTAAATATTAAATTCATTAGGGATCATCTGCATTGTCGGGGTCTCAATTAATAAACGATGTGTAGGGAAAATAAGTAGAAATTTAAAATTGAAAAAAGTCCATTGTATTATTCTTCCCCCGGAAATGAAGACATAAGATGGGGGTAGGAATTGATTTAGAAAATTGTTTGGCTGAGTGAAGTTACCAGAGGGATGGGATTGAAGAGTCACCCACCCATAAAGACATGGGATGGGGTTAGGAGTGCAGAGATACAGAGCAAGGTAATAGGTAAATCCCACCAGCCACCCCCTCACACATTTTAGACGGGGAATCTTCGCCCATATTTCCCCTCAGCCTTGAAAACAACTACGCCTATAAAGACATGTCGCTATTAAATACTTCTTTGAGTCACACGACTCAATACTCCTACCTTCTTGAAACCATTATTTTGAGCAAACATTCACAACACTTACACAATAGACTGTTATTGTGGTATGGCCATTTAGATTCCCCCCCCCCCTCAAATCACTGTAACCAAACCGAGGTTGCAAGGAAAAATAGACTGGTTCATGTTTGTACTATGAATGGTACAATTCCTTGCTGGTGTGGGATACAAGGAACATGACCAAGGTGGTGGCAGCATGATAAAGGTTTAATATCAGTAATGTTAGCTTTTACGTACTGGTTGAGACTTCGATTTTCACACTCTTACCCCATCTAAAATTCATACAAGCCACTGATTTGAATACTCAACCCATCGCTGAATTAGTTTCGGGTACAGATATGCAACTGATACAGCGGTTGCAAGCCGCCCTCTTTGGCCAAAAAACTAAGACGCACCTAAGTTAATACTTCATTCATAATACGTTTTGTTTTTACATTCCGTTACGGTAAAAGCAGCACGAAAAGTAACGACTACACGACTTGAACCAAGACTAACGCACCGCTTCACGATGACCTTCGACACAGTGACTGAATAATCGTAACCTTTTTACAGGGAGTATAATTGCAAACCACTTCCATAAAGCAACTTGTTGCATCCTTGCCTGGCTGTTTATGGTCAAGATCAAGTGTCACCGACCTCCAGACAATATGGGACTAAGTTGAATTAGTTTGATGTCCAACTGACATTTCAACTAATTGATTAGTATTAATCGGAAAGGTCAACCAGTGGCCATACTTTACTTACTATTATGTTATATATCTTAGAGCTACCATAGCCTATTTACATATGCCAATAATGAGGACGGGGTTAGTTAAAAGTAGAGAAGAAAATACAATCCCGCAATATCGTAAACTTAAAGGTACAATAACATTAATGATTACACTTGGGTTCCTACATAGCACACATGTTCTAGTAAAGCTCAGATCAAGGTGCTTTACAACAATGTTACCCTTTTCATTAGGCACCCCAATACCGTTCCTCAAACTTTCTCAACTCCCTCGGCATTATATTATGCAACTCAAAGCTGCTCAAATTAACGCTAAGGGCTTGTCCCAGGTTCCCAGGTAGACACCTAGGTTAAGAAGCATTTATGGTTTGGAGCTTTGCTCATGTACCGGGAATCGAACCCACACTCTGATGATTCAACCCTCAGAACTTGAGTCCGATGCACTTGACCGCTTTGCCACGACACGCCACTAGAAGGCACAACTGTTAAGAAAAGTCAAATGTAACTGTCAGTTGTGGTTGAGAGACCATAATCTCGATCTCCGTTCAGAAAAAGCTCCGGGCCAACTTTAATATTCACAAATCCGTCATGTTATTTTTGGAAACCACCCCTTGAATGTTTCAACTTGTGCGTCCGGTTCTTTATGTCAAAGAGGATAGCTGGTGATCCACGTCGGATTCTAAAATCATTTCAGACGTCCTCAAAATATCTGCATGATGTCAGACTGGAAAACATTACGCTTGTTACTGCCTGTATGTAACATTCAATCCAGGGTAGGAGAGGTGATTGTAGACATTAAGGTTTGGGACTATACCGTGTACACATTTCAAACGGGGTAGCTGAAAACATTACCATCAAGACAAAGCATACGTTAGGACAGGTTGTCTTTTTGAAAAATGATTGTTTTAGACCGAGAGCTCACTGATTACGAAGTTCACACCAAAACCATTCCTCCAGAGAAATATTTACGTCTGAAATACTGTCAAAGTCGAGAAAATACAGTGGAAGATATTCACAAACGCTGTTGTTTATTTCGGTCGCAGCAAACCGAAATAAGCACGTGTAGGCATTATATATATCGGCTTTTTTTGGTTTGATTTGATGCAACTTGTAAATATTGTTTATGGTGTAACACAGGATGGAAATGAATATGTTCCTTAAAGGAAAAACCATGATTTTTGTTTTAGTGACAAAGTAATGACAGCTTACGCAACCTTAGGCTGGTCGTTCCTTACCGACACTCCATTCTCAGGAAAGAGACGGAAAAATTAATCAGGTTGGCTTTTTAGTGGTACCTTGCCCTGCCTTCCACCTTTGAGGACCCTAGTTCGAATCCCATCAAAGACATGAGCTTCGAATGTTAAGTATGTTTTCAGTCCTCATCTTCTTACAATGGTTTGTCATACTCGAGATTTTCCTTCCACATCAAAACAGGACATTTCTTCATAGTATTCACAGCATGGTTATTGTCATTGTCCAGAAAGATTTAAAATAAATCAAACATGGTCGCATCTGAAACGCAAATACTGCAGCAGTTGAAGCCCTTCAATTTACAAACATTATCTGGATCTCTGCATTTTTGTTTACAATGTGTTTTGGGTGACTCTTCGCGTGGTGTACTTTTGTAATCCTACTTCGGAACATTGACTCTCCAGTGGGAGTGACATTTTACTCTCGGGCCGTAGCTAAGGAAGTTCTTTCTATTAGATGACGTACTTTCCAAAGTATCTTCTCTCCGCTATTCAATTTGACTACAAGATGAACAGGTCATCCCTAGCGACCATCTTTTTCGTTTCATCTGATTCCTTCTGACGCCCAGGCCAATTCATCGGATATGAAATAGGAAATGTCAAAATCCTCTGGCCCCTTGGAAAAAAGTAACCCCCAAGGAAACCGCCAGCTTGCCGGGGAACATTTCTCTTTTGACTCACCTTTCGTTTTAATTATGTCTTGGATGTTCTGTCTTCTTTTTTTTTGCTCATCCGGAAATAAGTTCGACTAACATCATTTGATTTAACTCGGATGTGGACTGACATGTCTTCTCAATGATGGAACATCGGCGGGGCCTGGGTGGGGTTTAGACATGGCGGGAGCATTAATGTTGCTACCCATTTAATTTCTTCGTATGTTATTTATCCCCGTTCTTGGTTTGTGCTTTACATTACTATTAGTATGGAAAGCCACGCATTAGGGAGGGGGGGGGAGTGGTGTCTAGAGTATGGCATGGTCTAAATACGAAGCACATGTTATGACGTCATTAATGTGTTTCGAGTTTTATTCTGTTCATCACTGACGCTGAGATACAGTACAGTCAGGATGAAGTGCTTGAGTTTTGTACGGTGCTCATTAAGTGCCGTACCACTCCTCGCCAAGACGACTAACTGAAACTTTGAGTTGACGTCTGAGAGTCATTAGGTCTTTTTGGCGAGATAATTTATCACAACTCGAAATCTTAGAGTACATTTGTTCTCAAAATACAAGAAGTTATATGTTACAAAATTATTTTTGAAAAAAAAGCATTAGCCAAAAGGACCTATGGTACAAGTGCATAAAAATAGTTAGTGACTATTTATTTGCAAACTTATTTTTGACCAGATGTTTTTGTCTGCTGCATATCTCTTTCAACTGTCATGAAAGGTGTAACAGTTGTAAATTAATGGCAGCTGCAATTTAAAATTTTTGTTATGTTAGCCTACGCGAATCATGCTTGTGTAATACGCAAACTATGTAGGCATTAGTTTGAAAATTCCTGCCGCACTTTCGCACTGCTTGTGAATAATGCGGACATTCACAAGAAATCATTGAATAAAAAGACCATACCGATGAAGAAATTGGTTAGTTATAAAGAGCACAATTACAGTGGAGGCTGGCAAACACAAAAATCAGTCTGTGTCAGACAACAACAGCAGCAGAAGCAGAAGCAGCAGAAGC
>CM021533.1:5623841-5636789 GCA_010994315.2 Pisaster ochraceus
ATTCACGTCATATTCGCTTTGCATTCGCATTCGCAGGAAGTATGAACCGGGCTTAAGTGATGTCATGGCGTTCTTGAAGACAACGGGTAACAATGTTTGGTTTCAAACCAAAGCGGTTTATCATACAAACTCACTGATTGTTTTTGTAATTTATGAAATAAAAATAAGGAACCCTAAAATGTGTCTCCTTGCACTCTAGGCGTGAAGATACCCGCGAATAGAAGATTTTGGCAAATACAAGATTCAAACCAGTACCTCTCATACAAATACACTTTCCTGCGCATCTGAAAAACTATCAAAGTAGAGAGAATAGCGTCCGAAAGACACATAAAATGCAAAAGGACTTATTTCGCAGTTACACTATACGTCACCGGTGAATTTGATAACGTATTTCCACCAGGTAGGATGCATTCTTCCGCAGACCATTGATGTACATGTAATAAACCTTCAGGATTGTGCTCCCAAAGAATAAAGGGATGGTATCTTAATATTATATATTAATACACAACTACCTAGTGGCATCTGAGCAGATTTTTCTTTTGGGCTTTAGGCCGACAGGGCTTATTAAAGGTCGTCCCTTACACCAACAAATTTTTTAAAAGCAGTTTTGAAACATTTCCCCCCACCGTGTCTTCTATTTTTAGATTTGAAAAAAAGGACCTTGGAAATAGGTTGTCCGGACCACTAACGAATCACCTGGATCCGCCCTATATACCCTACATCATTTTTTAGCAGACATGGGGTAAACTGCGACAAGCCTACAGACGAAGATTGTAACAACGTTTTTAGGCCTAAACCTTGGTTTGATATCAAGTTGGTGTTTTAGCAGTCATACAGAGGAATGTTACATATTGGATTGAAATAAAGTCAGAGACTATTGTATTTCAATCCGATATTATAACTTCTTGGAAAAGGCAATAAATAGGTCCGACATGAATTGTAACATGTATCTGGTATAGTGTTGTTAGTTCGAAATTAACAATGGGAGAGCCCAGTGGTAAAGCTATATTTAGTTCAGCACCATTTAATCGGATGGGAGATCATTTCATTTATTGTCATGATTGGTTGCATGATAGGGCTCCTTAACATCAAACCCGCGTCTTTCGGATTGGACGTACAACTGCAGGTCTTGCGCATTGTGTGAAGCACATAATCAAGACAACCCGTCTGAAAAAGGCTTGTCCCGGTTTGTCTGGTTTGGCTGCATATTGCGCCAGCACTAAAGCCTGTTTGGAGTGTAGTTTATGTAATAGATGTTAGAACACGTCAAACATATTGATATCGAGTTTGTGCAAAAAATAAAAAGAAAAAAAGAAAAGAAAATGAATAAGCATTCATTTATTTGTTTTAATGATAGAACCAAAAAAGAACATTGCATTATTGGGAACAACAGCAATTTCGTTACCATTCTTCAGTTTTCAATAAAAACACACCTTACAACCAATCTGTGAATATTCTAGTCAAATTTTCACAGGTTGGTTGTAAGGTGTGTTTTTATTGAAAACTGAAGAATATTATGTGGTCACGTTTAAAAACCATCGAAAATGTCTTTCACCCACTTATTTCGATTGCGGCCATCAAATTAAGCAATGTTTTTTTCTAGGTGGACTTCAAATGTTATTTCTTTGGTTGGCATAGTATTTTTGATGAAAATTTACCTCATGGCGGATTGACACTGGTATGAGCGTTAACCAGTGATCTTTCATACTGAACCCCCTCCAATAGTTACCTATCCTAAACTTCGCCTTCAAAAGTGATTTTGTAAACTGTAACACAAGTTTCTTCAACTCAATCCGTTGGATAATCCATACACTCTTCAAGCACTAATGATGTACCATCCGTTTAATGTCTACAGCTTGATGTAGTAGTCTCTATTATTTAATAGCTAATAAATGGCAGTAATTGACCCGCACAACGTGGCCTTGTTACCTCTCTGTAGGCATCCTCTCAAGCTGCTACGGAAATGACCTTTTATCGTTTTCTTTGTCGACATTTCCAACTGTTTGGAAAGCTTTTAAGTACATCCTTGTGCCGGCCGCAGATTAGGAGAGTGACTGAAAATGTGATTTCCTTTTACGTTGCCAAAGTCCCTGGGTTAATATCACTGAAGTTTACGATCAAGCGGTCGCATGATTTTGATCCGTCTCTAATTTAAAACAATATAAAAGAATTAAAAATGTATTTTAAACGCAAATTTATTTAGATGGCATGACGTTTCGACCATGCAGAGTATTTTTCAAACAAGTATTTGAGAAAAACACTGCTATAGGGTCGAAATGCGAGGCTATTATTAACAATCGTTGCATGTATACCACATGTCAGTTTGATTGGTAAGCAGTTTGTACTAAAAAAACCCTTTCTAAATGAATATTGCACATTCTTAAAAGAAAAAAGAAAAAAAAAATCTGATTTTGATTTCACATGTTGAATCAGCACCATAGTTCTGGGAAGTTATGTGAAAGTTGCATGGCTTATCAATCAATCAATTAATCTTAATCAAGAAATGGCACATTGAAAGTATACCGTAATCAATTTTAGAGAGAAGAAATTCACTATTGTCACTGCAGAACTTTCTTTATCATTTACCACCATGTGATAGCTTCAATTCTTATTGTTCGTGTTCGATAGACTGTTAAGTTCATTTCAGTTGTAGATTTATCAGTTATATTTCCCCCTATATTTCCCCAAATGTAGCTAAGCATGGTAGAAGGGGGAAGTAGTGTTGCTCCTTCTTAATGAATAAGAATCAATATTCGTTATTTAGTAACAAAGTGTGGGTGCCAAGATGCAAGCGGGCAACATGATTAACTTCTGCAGTAGTCTTGTTAATCTATTAGATTGATCTAGGGCATAATATGAACGTGAGCTTTGTTCCTGTGAAAGGATCTGCTATTTGAACGTGTTGTTTTGTGTGTTATCTTGATTCATTCAACTTCTTGGTTGAAGGTGACTTTGCTTTTCCGCAGATACCGTTAGACTTGACGGAAGTGCTTTTCTTAGATCAGTGTATACGATTGTCTGTGTGAACGTATAGGGCCGTTCATCACTACAGGGGAAGTCAATGTGAATGACTCTCTGGCAAACCCTAAACTTTGACCGAATTTCCAGAAAGTCAGATCGGGTTAGTTTGATTCTCTAGTTCGTTCTCTTTCATTTGATGCCAGGTTTTGTCGAAATTATTTTTATTCCGATTATCGCGACCATCCGATTATTCAGGAGAGTTTCACATTTCATTCCAAATAATAAAGAGAATTCGATGCCAAACATGTTTATTTGCATCCTGATATATATAATGAATTCTAAAAATCTACAAACTTGGTTTGCGGGTAAGTTTTATTTGAAAGCCATATTATGAGCATAATATGCCCAAATCAAAAACGTATTTGTGTAAAAAAACAGCTCCCCCCCATAATAACGAGCGTAACATTCCAAGAACAAAACAATTATTTGGGTTGATTTAAAAAAAAACATGTTAAGGGTCTTACCGGAACCAGTCACACATGACGAACTTTTGTCAGTTCACCCATCAGCTCTGTGAACACTCCTTTGTTCTGTGCACTTACAAAATGAAGAAGATATTCTTCAACATAATGGAAACACTGTGTGGACGCGTTTAAGTCCATTCTGTTGTAAGTGCCTACATAGTTTGTGTGAATATTTTGTGTTCTCTTGTCTATTCTTGGCGTGTAATGCTTGTCCATTTGAACAGTGATACTGCACGAAATACTGCTTTTCAGACAATCCTCCCGCAAAAATTACATAACTAAAAATAAAATGGAAGCTTTTTTACTTTCCCGTTGCATGTTAGATTGATGAAACTTTCCAAGACTTTTGATTGCATCATGCAGCCACTCGTAGATGTAGTAGAGGTAGTAGACACTAGTTCAGGTTTCTGTTTGATTATGGTACCCTCAACAGTAACAAACAGAAGGTCATCGAAAGGCAAGTTCATTCTGCAGCACTGACACGTGGAAAAAAAAACCCAAAACCCCAATAAATCCCTTTAATAAATTAAAGTTTCGGTACTTTTGTCAATCTAATGTCAAAAAGGCAAGTCATGGTATTTGGAGTCCTTAATACTTTAAATTGCAACTTCAAGTTTTAGTTTGGGTCTTTATTTTAAGAAAGCGAGTCGAATTTTCATTTTCCAAATTACTCTCCACAGCTGTCTTCAGTTTGAGACATTGAACGGTTGATTCCCTTCTTTTTCCGTCACATATACAACCAGAGTGATGACGCATTTGTGGATGTTTCACCCACAGTACACATCCTAACCCAGAACAGACCGGGAGTGAAATATATAAGCCCCATCTAAGTTCCCAAGTGGGATGTACAGCAGACGTGGGAAAGGATTCTAGAAGACAGGAATATGAAATGTTCCGGTTTGAAAATAGGGACGAACTTCACTCATTTTGTATGTAAGTGTACAGAAAAATTGGCCAATTGCCAGTTTACAGTTTCTCGATTTGAGGTAGCGTAAACGATTTATTCATTTTTTTTCTTTCTCAATGTACAGTCCGGAAGTGGTAAGGTTAACTTATCAAAACCTTCCCGGTTGACATTTTACGGTAAACTTTCTTGGCGTAGGTTTCTAAACAAGAGTCTTGTGGGACCATTTACAAAGGTCCATAATTTACACGTCTACAAATGAAACCCAATAGAGGGCAGAGTTGACTAAATTTAGTAACAGGAGTAATATCCAGGGAAAAAAAATACAGTTATGATTAATTTCACGATAAAAGCTCACTGATAATAAAGTTTATACCAGTGCCAATTCTCTGGAGAAATATTTCCGTTTATTAAAATACTGTCAAAGCCGAGAATTGTCAGTGTTGGGTATTTTAAAAAGCCAAACATGAACGTGTTTTACGCACAAATATGTCCGACACGGACCATTTTGTCCGACAAGGTTGTCGGACATAATGGGTCTGTTGTAATGGTTTGTTGAGCTCAGAGGGGCTGATTTAATAATTTGTCGTACATTACTCATAAAGTGGTCTAACTTAATGATTTATCGGATACAAAATTGCCAAAATAATTGGTTTGTCGGACTATGGGTCGTACATAACCATAAGGTGGTCGAACATGGTTTGTCGGACTCAAAAAGGCCGAATTAATAGATTTGTCGTACACATTGGTCGTAAATAATTATCGTATAACGGTTAATATGGCACAGTGCGTCGGACATAATGGTCCAAATCGGTTTTCCTATGTCGGACATAACGTGATAGATAATTAGATGAGCGTTTCAAAGGCTCTTGGTTTGTTTTTTTCTTGGACCAGAGAATGGAAAGTAATTTACCTTTCTAAAAGAACAAAGTTTATTTTTTTCATTTTTAGTTAACACAACACAGATGATTCCTGATCAATTTTCGAACTAGTGGTGTTATTCATTCTGTTACTGAAGAAAGCTCAATAGTTAAGCAGTGTCTAGTAACAATTCAGCTGTATATTGTTTTGTATCGATACTGTTGCAGCTATAGGCTTACTAAATAAATATAACTCTCCGTAATCCAACCTCGCCTGTATGAAACATTTTGCATGTTAATGTTGCTTAATTGTTTACTTTATATTCAATATGGACAAAAAGTATCCCATTCTGAAATTTGATATGAAAAGAAGCCCATACTTTTTCCATGAAAAAATACACAATTTCTTTAAATAGGTTGTATCCATGAACCCAGAAGTCGAAACAAAAAAACCCAATGCAAAAACAGTTTCAGGAGAATGGTTGACGTTTACTTTTACAAAATTAAAAGTATGTTGAGTATTATTGATAGTAATTGGATGATATTCCCTTGTTGGGACGCCAGAGTAGATCTGAAAGTTTCTATCTTGCTTTTAAATATGTAATGTGTGCTTTTACCCAGCATTGTCAAAATATAAACCTTTCTGAACATAGCCCCTTCACTGTGGACGCCATCATTGATGAAACGTGCACGCGTGAAAGGCTACCATTGGTTGAGAGTCGTGCGGAGCGCGTTCACTTGTCCATTGTTTGTCATCGAAGATGGCGGTTAATGACGTCACATGCACTCCATCTATTAGCACTGAATGTGTGGCACAGTTTTTGTGTATGTACTGACGTTAACATTCAGTGAGATTAGGTAAAATATGAATAAATACTACACCATTAAAAGTAAACATAATCACAGCAGGTAGGCCAACAGGCACTTGTGTACTTCAAATCCCCCCACAGTTGTTTTGTGCATGATGTAAAATGGATCCGTATCTACACCCAATCACGTTGTGTTATTCGACAGAGTAATTTGATCAACCTCATGCGCCAAACTTAGAGAAAACGTCGCGGTGTGGATGCCACTTTTTAATCCACACGAGCAGCCAATTAAAGACAAAGTGTGTAGAAGAGTCCCCACAGCTGTGGACATTGTTGATGATTGGGCACGTGAATCATATCCAGCGATAGATACCACCGAGTAGAACATAGATTACAGCTTCCTGAACCCCATCGTCGGACGTGAGTTAGCCTGTAGGATTTCTCTCTCTCTCCCCAATGACCTATATACACGTATTCATTCATTCAAAAATGGTCACTCACAATGAGAAATATTTTGATTTTGAGGGACAGTGGATCACTGAAGCAGAGTTCTGAGCATCTTAAGACAAATGTAAATCATGGGAGCCTATATATTATTTATTCACAAAGTTGACCCTGATAAACACCTATTGTTGAAAACAAAGTGCGATTCTCCAAAATTAAATCGTCCACATTGTAATTATTAAGCAGGTTTGTTTTACTCTGAGAAATGTATTTTATATTTCACTTATTTTATTTTCAGGGTGATTTAAAGGTTATAATATATCAAAATTGTGTGCATTTAATTTTTCCAAGAGAGTTTCACATTTTGTTTTAAATAATATAGATATTTCGATGCCATACATAATTATTTTCATCCTGATATATATAATGAACTATAAAAATCTACAAACTTGGTTTGCAGCTTATTTGAAAGCCATAAGGTAGGACAGCGTTAGACTTCGATAGTTGTATTTATAATGTTCATAGAATGTGTGCGTCGTGTGTTCCGCGAATCCACTGCGAGCAGAACATGTTGGTATCCCCACTTTTGATGCCTTTTAATAAAAGTCTTTACATAAATTTGGCTTAAAAGAAAACAACAGTGACAATGCTAAGACACAATTTGAAAGGCACTGCTTTCACGAAGTCAAAGGTCTTCTTCATTTTGGTTATATTTTGTACGCACCTGTCTCTATCCCCTTGATCTGACGGAAGAAGAAACTCCTTCACCAGCTTAGACACTAACGGAATGTTATGGGAGCTCTTACATGATGAATTGATAATGAATTGATACTTCAATCCCCACTTCCATCTTAAGACTAAGGGAGCATGTATTTTAACAATCCAATCTCAATGAGTTTGTTTGTTATAGACGGAAACCCTAAGCAGGTATTGGCATTTTCGAAAGACAAATCAATTCTCGAATCTCAATTTGAAAATCGACTTTCTTGGCTTATGTTGGTATTTAAAAAAACGTCTTGTCTGAAACGCTCGAAATTTTCCAGGAAAGGTTTTTGTTTAAACTGTTCTTTGTACTGTCCGGCAGAGTAATTTGGAATGTACACAAATTGAATAATTCCAAATGTAACTAGGATGCGTTTTTTTTTTGTGGCAAAACATGAGTAATTTGAACCAATTATGATCAATTTGTATGATCTTATTTTTGAAAATCTGGACAATTAAATGTATAGACTGTTTCGAAAACCTACAATGGTTTTGTACCAAATTGTACAATCCATATAAGAACAATAAACGAATACGTTTATATATATCAAAACTATTCCGAAAACCGTTGCTGTACCATCCCTTTATAAACGATTGCTAATGGTGACAGACATTGAGCTACAAGATACACACAAATCAATCTTGATGCACACGTCTCGGGTTGTATCGTTCAGTTTAAAGAGTACACTTGTTTTACCTTGTATCGTATCTTTTGGAGGTCGTGACAATTTTACGTCTAAAAGAATATGTTGTTCAAGCTAGACACTCTTTTTGTTCGTGTGGTGTAAACATTGAAATCCATTTGTTTCTTGCGGATAAGTTGTGTAGATGCTGGCAAGAGAAAATGGAGATATCTTCACCTTAGTCTTGGCTGTCTCCCGAGTAGAAGTCCAATAGCAACCTATGCTGAATGCTTAGTATCCACAACTACTAAAAAAGAAGAAGATTATTTTGAGGTCTCAGTGCAGCGATACCAAGCTTCAGGTTTCTGTTCAAATTGATGGGGTTGTCTAGGGACTCTGCTTGGAACCCGAGTACGTTGCTAAACGTGTGCAGAAAACAAAACAGTACACTTTAATGTTTACTAATGTTCGAATACCGGTAGTCTGTCCTTCGTGCTCCGAGTAAATGTGGCGATTTGAATAACTACATCGTACGATTTTTGCACTAATTAACCACCCAAATAACAAGTTTGCAAAACTCCAGTGGATATACGTTGTAGTGCAACAAAGCCTGATGACATTTCAAATCAAGGGTACTTAACACTGCTAGTTAAACTCATAAAATTATAGCTTTACATGTAAGTAAGTCCTGTTTGCTCAATTTTGAAAGAAAATGTCAATAACCACCAATGCTTCTTTAAACAAAATTGAGTGTCGCACAGCGCGTGGAAGTAGCACATTTCACTTCACAGTATGTCTACATTCTCTCTATCCCCATCAGGATGGCATATATTTCCCCACTATCCATCTCACTACACGCTCCTCACCACATTGTGGAAATAACCTGTCAGGAATGACTTGTAATATTGTTCGTTGTGCTGTCCTTGAATCAAACTGGATTGAGGACTCCTGACCTAGGATTTAGGATAGACTTAAAGAATTATACACGCCGGGACAAAAACTGCACTGTCTTCTATAGCGTGCAGCGGTAACGGGAAAAAGATGTTTAAGTAGTACACTATCCTTATGTTCGGAAATTAAGGGGTTTATGCCGAGAATGTTATCACAGGAGATGACCCAAATGTTATACACTCTTTTATTTCGGATTTGGGATCTGTTTGTCCGTTTGACACCAAGACGATCTAATTGATTTCAATGCAGGCCATTAGATGGCTTCCGAAATGTTTCTCTTGTTAGTTTGTTTTTCAAACTTTTGACAATGACCAGGCCAACAAATGTAGCGCTTAGCACATGTTACAGATAAACGTGTTCAGAGATACGTGCTCAATCTATTTTGTTATAAGGAATGCACAGTGAGCTGTTGTTTTTTTGTTTTCTCCATGCGGCAGCAATAGCTAACAGAACAAGACTAATGTTACATTTTAAATATCGTGGTAGAACAAGCAAGAGATCGATGATTGGGCGTAACAAGATGAACCGCTAAAACTGCTCTGTAACTGAAGGCAAAGCTGCCTCTTGATTGACGTTGATCGTTGATACTCAACAAAGGAAATGTGTTGCCCAGCCGCTGTGCCCCCTCCCCATCCCTTCCACACCCCATCCCGTCTTTACAGTATTATTGTATAGTATGGAATAATTATTTGAAGAAAAAATACCATGAAAGAACGATATGGAGCCAGGGTATATGTAGCCAATTTACCCGGGCCTGTGGTAAAGAGATAGCCGCCGGGATCCTATCCTGACAGACCCCTCACTTCCCCCCTGTGACTCCCTGCCCTGGAGACCCACTCCTCTTCCCCTTGGTGCTTGTAATGAGCCTTTTTTTTATGAAAACGATGGCTTCTGATTTGGATCTAGCTTATTAGGCTGCTTCAGCGATTGCAAAATCGTGTGCTTTCTGCGCTAGGCAGACGGAGTCTGATGTGGCGTTGCCGAAGCCAGGGCGAAATCATGGCTTTGAAAATGCCCATAGGCGGAGGCTATAGTTATGCTGTTTCAGAATAGGCGTCTACGGCTGTGGCTACGGTTAATGCTACGGCTTGATCTCCTCGTTCACCCGGGTTGGCTGACCTTAAACTAAGAAACACCTTTGTAACTGCCAAAGCCAGGGCCACAGCTGCCATTCCGGCCAATGCCTTAGTATATATGGCGATGTCTGTAGGGTGACCGTAGAGCCAATGTAAACACCTGCCATGACTAACCGTACGAGTAAATATAGACATCAAACAACTGACATGACAACTGGCATGAAAAAAATAGTGGACGTAACACTGGCACCACTCGTACTCAACCCAAGCAATCATTGCATAACATAGGCCCTTTTCGAAACCGGGTCTTCGGCTTGAGCTTCGTCCACCCGTTTGAAGCCTGATCCCAATGAACTTACGGAGCCTTAGTCCAAGCCGCGGTTTCGAAAAGGGACCAAAATACAATTGAAGTTACACACGGTGATTTCACGATGGTAACTCTTAGGATGATTTTCCCGAAATGTATACCGACTGAATAATGGGCAAAGGTAAAAAAAAAAAACACCTTGTCACGTTTTAAATAAAATTGTTGTTACAATCGATTAAATCAAATAACCCTGTATAAACCAACGACCTGTTGGATTTCCAGATTATTCATGTTTGTTTCACATATTATTCCGTTTCACTGTTATTAATTCCCACCCTCTAGTTTTTTAACAAACACAACATTCAACAAACTTGTGAGCATTTCTTCAAATTTGATGGTCACGGTATGAAAACTGCCCCAAACGCTTATTATCTTGTAGAGGATTCCGTGCTCGTTCGCATTGGGGTTTACTTCGATTAAGGCAATCGAAATAAGTATTAGTGATTTGTGGGGTCCAACATTGCTATTTCCTTGACTTTGGCATTAATTCAGATGGACATAATGACTCTGGGGGATTGGTGCTGGTACGAACTTTACAATCAGTGAGCTTTCAGAATGAACTCGATGAAACCAATCCTACACACTATGTCTAGAAGTTGGTGCCCAGCACATGTTATCATGAGGAACACGCGTAATGATGATATGTCTTAATTTACTTGTGTGTCAACAGGACTAGTCAAGAGAAATGATACACGTCTCAAATCCAGCTTTTTTTTTGCAACACCCCTTTTCATGGAACGGTTCCAATACCAACTTTACCCACAATTGGCACAAGTTTGCATTTTACTTTGTAGCACAGTTTTGATGTAACCTTTGGCAAAGAACCAACTTTTGGTATATTATCTTACATCAATTATGTAATAATTGCATGGGAGTTTTACCCTGATACCAATTTGCGATAGGCACAGTCACTGCTACCTGCTCTATAGAATGCGAGGTCGTTGGTTCGAATCCCACCCGAGTAGTATGCCTTTGGATTTCCCCCTAAAAAGCACCGAGTATACAGTGCTTATTTCTAGTCAGTGTACGTGTAAGAACCAAATAAACAACTGTTGATAATGACCAACGTTAAACCCCACAGTTATGAAAGACATCGATCATTTATCATGATCTGACCTGTGTAGTAGCTCTCCGTTTAGGTATTCAGGTACTTAAAATTTAGCATGCACCTTTTTTCTCAGGATGTGTACAAGGCAGGGGACCCACTACCCTGGACATTAGGGGGGGGGGGCTATTTAACTTGTAAAATGATCAGGAAAACTTGACGGTGTAGTTTATCTAGAACACCTCACTTTCAGCAAAATTGCCTTTCAGGAGTAATTGACCTTTTCAAAAAGGTTAATTTGTCCCCGGCATCTTATGAGTAATTGCCGCTAACAACATCTCTCTCGGGAGATATTTGGACTGAAACGTCCCGCCAAAGAATTACCCTACACTCGATTAGAAATTAAGATATTGATGTCTTATGGTAAAAGCGAGGAGGGGCAAACTGAAACGTTTTCCTGCTTTGGCTGCCTTTCAAAATGTTTTAAAAGTCGTCATGGAAATGTTGTGGAGTATTTGGGGTTTAGCACTAAGGTGAACGTTATATACACTCTAAAATTGGTGTTACTTTAACACCCTGTGTTATAAATATTGATTTTTGTTGCTATCTATATTTGTGACAACACCCATGGTATCGATTTCAAACCCCAGTTGTTGCAGTGAATAACAAAATCCTGATCCGCGAATGGGTCACCCCCTTGGATCCGGAATCCGGATCAAATCCCACCCGGAGTGCAGACTATGCCATAAGCAGAAATGAGACAAGCGGTGTGGTCGGGATATAATAAGAAGTTGACCATCAACCACAAGCACAGGGAAGAGAGAGAAATATGGGTGACAAGAGGGGGGGGGGGAGACAACAATATGGAACCCCCAAGAAGCACCCCAACCCCCCCAAAAAACCAAACAAACAAACAAACAAAAACAAACAAACAAACACCCCAACAAACAAGCAAACAACAACAACAACCCCAAAAAACAAACAAACAAACACCCAAACAAAAACAAAACAACAACACACCAAACAAACAAACAAACAAACCAAAACAAACAAACACACCAATGGTTAAAATAGTGGGGAAAAACATAACATAATAAAGAATAGTTTGGTAACCTTAAGGAAAATCATTAAACATGTCGGCATACCTGTACCATGTAGCCTAGGCACCTTACCATCTCAGTTTAGGTCAAAGTAGTTCATAAACTAATTAGCTTGAAATCATCAGTATTCTGAAAACGACTGAGACAAGTTTAGTTTTAGATTTGAAAGAACGTCAAAGAGGAGTACACCTTTAAATTAGAAATGACGATAGGGTCCGGCTGTACAAGGCGCCCAAACCTTGTACCCCAATGTAGTCCGTACCTAAAATATAGCCCAAGCATTGTTTCTCAAATTAGACAGGTCATGAATAAATAAGGTTACATCTAGGTCTTGGCTACATTAAGGTACAGGGGCTTGGGCTACATTTATAGTACTCGGGCTACATTTAGGTGCCGCACACGATTCAGGGGTCGCACACGGAGATACAATGTACTTCCAAATGAGAAACACAGGTCGTGTTCCTGCAACACCTATAACGAAATACTATACCTTTCTGTAATGTATATATCCACCCCCCCCCC
>CM021533.1:5660610-5676453 GCA_010994315.2 Pisaster ochraceus
AAATATGTAAATTGCACACGCGCGTGCGCACTTAAAATACTGGTTGGTAAAATTAGGGAATATGGTGCCTTTTTTGTATTCGGGCTGATAGTGGCGTGACGCCTACGCGATTGTGCGTCCTCCTATAGTGCACAACTACGTATAGCATTTACCCGCCAATAGTGTCCGTACGCATCCGTGAATGTAGTTAGCATATTTCATGGAAAAGGCTACTTGGGAAAGCGCCTAATTTCACCACCTCTGTAATAACGGAATGCTTGATAACACAAGATCAAGTGACAGATTTCTCTTTTGTACGAACGACGTTTTTGTTACGGAAAATCCTCAACGGTCGTTTGGTTGGTCTGGCGGGAGTTTTGAAAATCAGTGACTGGTTGGGAGGGGTGATGGCTGTGGATGACAGTAATGACTAATTGATTGTTGCATTCTTCTAAATTTCAGATCGTGTTTGAGTCAGTTGTTGGTAAAGGCATAGCTAGTGACATCGCCATTGATGACATCACCATGCATGGTAAGTGTAGCGTAGTCCATAAAGGCTATTTTCGAAACCATAGCTTCAGCTGGGCTACGGCCGCCTGATTAAAGCCCCTTATAAAGGAAAGCGCCCGTTAAAAAAAAATAATAACTAACAGAGCTTAAGCCCAAGCCCAAACGCTTGTCGAGGTTTCGAAAAGCGCCTAAAATACAGCGTAGTCCCACCACTGAGTACACGTTGATTAGGAACAGTCTTGGCGTGTTCCCTGGCTGTAACATCTGTCATTTACAGCTTATTCTCTCTAACGACATAACAGACTGTTACCCTTCCCGCCTCGGTCTGGTTATTACAGTGCTGGGAAAGGGGAAAATGACTGCGCCAGTGCCCCAAATCACCCTACGTCATTGCCCTATAAGTCTTGGTGGCGCCATTTTGGGAGACAGATTCCCCCGTGTTATTACTGTGCAGTGCGCAGGTTAGGCGACGTGCTCAGTTTACCATATCTTCAAATACGATATGAGTCTCCAGATGGCTAGGACACGGGTAGACAGTAGCTGCATGTGACGTCAATGCATGAGGTCAATGAGTTCGCTGTTGCTGTAACTTCTATTTCTACCATTATCTTCACAACATTAACTCCCAAAACAAAGCAGAAAAAACATGTGTTTCCCTTACAGCACAATCATCTTATTTATGCTGGGTGTTTAGACTGCGTTGGAATATGTAGGGTATATCCAGACACCGGTTCAACCCTGTTTCATACGCGATTTCATAAGCGATTTAAACGCCTAGTAATGGATTTCAAAATGGCGGACGGGGTCTTTGGTGGACATTGTTTATAGGCATTATAGTCTGTCACAGATCAACGTTGCCGCTTATCTTTCGTGCTGGTTATGGTGACATGATGTGGCCGAGCGGTTTAAGAGCACCGGACTCACCCTGATTATTGATCAGCAGAGTGTGGGTTCGAGTCCTGTCGTGACACTTGTGTCCTTAAGCAAGACACTTAACCATTATTGCTGCGCTCTTCGGATGAGACGTAGAGCCGTTGGTCACGTGCAGTGCACGTAAAAACCTAGAAAAGGGGGTACCACGGTTTATCTGGTTCACAGATCTTCCCAGGCTTGCGAGCTACATTGATTAAGTTCACTTATAATGCATCCTTGTCATTACCAGAAATATAATAATAAAATTATTAATCGAAAACTGTTTGTAATAAGGATTGTAAAACACACACGAGAACAATTAACCATCTCTTTAGACCAACGTGCTTATTAATTAGTTATCCATAAGCAAGTCATCAGTAGCTTACTACTAATCCAGCAGCAGATCCATCTTGTATGATATTAAAGAACGCATTGGCACTCGCAGCGTATGGTAACACAAACATGGAAGAAGTTAGACTGTGTGTGATGCCACATGCTACCATGACTGTCATAAACATTAGTCGTAGAGTTTTCTATCTTATTCAGTCTGTTTGGGACACCATGAGAAACATTTGCCTTGACGAATATTAACAACAACAGCGAATAGCAAATAACAATGAAACTGCGAAAAAACATTCGCATTCTTAACTCATTCTCATTCTCTCGATAATCGGTTACAAAATATCTTGATTAAATCAAGCTGGTGTAAAACTTGCGTTTACATTGGGTAGTCTCCCCTACGAAGAAACTTGTGTGACTATCTTTCCTTAGGGGCCAATATCACAAAGCTGTTCAGCATATTGGTTTCATACAGATTTATCGGCTATGCAAAGGTAGTGAGGAACCATTGACAAACTCAGATCGATGAAATGCCACAGCCCATGACGTCATTTCAAAATGTACAGTAAGGTAAATCTTAAATCAATTTCCAGAGAAGAAAACGGTTCCCTTCTGACAACCTTTGAGTTATCGTGAACCCAAGACTTCACAATAGATAAACACAATGGCGTAACGTCATTTATAGCCCCTCGAGATACGAAACTTCCTGTTTGTTTTCATCGCTCTAACGCAAGACATATTAAACCCCTTTGCTACCGCAGCTGCATCATCGTCTGTTGTCAGAATTAATTGTGATCAATGTTATGCAGATTGTATCAAGGGGTTGGTAGTGAAGGATTAAATCTTTGCTGTCTGGGGCGTCCCAACCTTTCAGTGGAGCTTGTTCAGCGAGTTCCCGGATTGCCGCCACCTGTTCGTTGTCTTGGAACGTAACAAAACGGGGCCACCTATCTTTTGGGCAGTTTGTTAACTTTTTTTTTAGGATGACGAAGTGATGTTTCATGACTTGGCATGTCACAGCTGTTTAACTAGATTACTCATACGCTTGGCATGACCTTTGGATGAACCAAGTCGTTTCAGGGGAGTGTTTGCATTGCACGGATGTCAAGAGGAACAGGAGGAATATCTTTACACGCTGACAGATGAGGGGTGGGGGGGGTTTCAAGACAAAGTGAAGCTTAGTAAAACCATATGGTAAAACACATTCAGAAATAATAATGCGCGTAGAAATGACTATAGACTGTGCAAGTCTTGCGCGCGTTCGAACTTGAGGAACCACGTAGGTCCCAACCAAAATGATTGCGTTTTACGTGTGCGCGATTTCGTTCCTTTAAATACTTTAGTTAAATGTAGTTTGTGGCTATAAAAAGTGTACCGTAGCCATGAAATAAATGCAAGTAAACTAAATTTAGCAAATAACTAAAGAAAACCTGAACATAAAACTTGAGCTCCGTTTCAGGTTACTTGTAAACAATAAGAATGTTGCCCAACTGACGTTTGTGTTACCAGTAAACCTATGTAATGTCTCACAACGGGCATGATTGGCATATGGGGTTCCTAAAAATGAGCATCCCGTCAGAAGTTTTAATTTTGTGTCAATGTTAGTTTGAACAAATTGTTGTTATTACATAAAAAATAAAAACATTGTATTTATAACAAACTGCTTCGGGTATTAAAATGTTGTTGTTGTAAAAATAGAATAGAAAGAAGACATTTCATCTCACATAAAATTACAGTTTTCGTTTAAGTTGCCTTCTCGTTTTCGATACATGCTAGACATGTACAGTCTACTTGACTTGTTGTAAAAGTGCGAGACATTTCGTATGGATTTTCTAAGACCGACTCCATTTTGAAAGTCAGATAGTTGCAATACCTACCCCTATTAAAAATATGCTAAATTGGCATGACGTGACTTTAATTATACAGGTTTGATAGTCCAAAACTAATATGATACTAAGCTTGAGTGTGGATTGGTGGTTCAGTAGTGGCTAATGGCCAGATCATTGAGCAAGCCTTTTCTTTAACGTTGTCGCTGCTGCTATAGCGTCCCGTAGCCATAGCCGAAGTCACTGATGATCCGAACACGACGGCTTCTAGCTTGTAATTGGCATGACACTTGCTCACTCATTGCACCATATTTACTTTCTCACCCCAGTGTCCTCTCTTGGAAGATGCGCACCAATTAGAAATTTATTCGCTTCTTGGGAAAAGGGAAACATCTTTCAAACGATAAGTTACTGCCCACCTATTAGTGTGCAAGCAGATCGCACCCCAGGGCAAATTTTCAAACCTCGGTTGCCGAAAAAAGTGTCAACGGTTAGTTTGAGATTTTGTCAAGTTGAACCGCGCGGGAAAAACTGTTGACGAGATTATGGCAGGACGGATGGGGAATTTAATTTGGTTAGAGCTGGAGAGAGAAGAACAAAAGTGAGAACTGGTTGTTGCCTAGAGGAGTCCTTCGGGTAAACACGTGAGTTCAAAACTTGTCAAAAGAGCTCTGTGTATTCTTGCGGATGTGTTTGAAGTTTGTCATATTTTCTTGGAGAAGAAGCCTAAACATGGTGAATGTTATTTATAATGATCTACTTCAAACTTCGATCCTCCAACTTCGGAGGTATTTGCCACAGTGCATGAATTAACACGAATATAGTCCCATCAAAAGCACAAGCTGTACAATTTGACATTACGGTTCATGGATATTATTGTGATCGTAAAAGATTGATGTCATTCGTTTTGTGGATCAAATATTGCAAAGGGAGGAAACATCATAAAATGCTATATTTTGAAGAGCGAACATCTCGGGTAGAGTAATTTCTTTAAATGTAGCTTCCACAATATACTAAAGTGAGGAAGTATGGATTTGATTTTGCAACTGTCTCCGAAGTCAGATGCTTACTGTTTATGATGTAATTGCGAACATGTCACTTGAAGGGACAGCCATTGACAGCTTTCGATTGACAAGTTTAACAAAATGTTTGAATTAATTTATTCTTTTTGCGATGACATCATGTCAGTGTCTCTTTGATTAAAGATTCTTGTGGTGGGTTCCTTGGTCCCAGTTGCCTCGCCCTCATGCATAAAGCTTTGTTAACATATACTCTAGCTGTTGACATTTCCTTGTTATCGTGCACTTAATTAACTCTCACGTGAGAAATCCTAACTGACGTTTGCAGTAGTATTTTTTTGGAGAAATAAAAACTAAATCCGCCCATGAATAAAAAGTACAAAATACAAAAAATAAATCATTTGGGGCCATCTACTACCATATATATCTTTCAGAACCACATGACAGAAGTTGAACACACTTGGTTGGTTGGTTCACGTAATCACCTTGAACATCCAATTACGAATTATACGCACGGTAGCCACTTGTAGCCAATGCCGTGGGCTGAGGCCCCACTCAGAGCAATCCTATCGGTCATCATCAACCACTCATATGAGAAGCTTCCGAGAAAAAGGGGCGGCGTAAGCATCTCTAGCCCCCTGAGGGGGTATCAAACTTGATATTGATGGGTAAAGGTTCATACTCCGGGTGTATGACGATTTCCAAGATTCTGAAAAAGTACCATGAGTGTGTGATTTTGAACTGCAGGGTTAAGACATTTTTTTTAAATTCTTGAACACTATACGTGGACATGTGTTGTACACATAATTTGCTCATTTTCGGTACTTATGGAGACCAAGGACAAAACCCCCCAAAAAGGGGGGAAAAGGACAACAAAGGGTAACTCTAAAGACTCGGGTAATCCACGAGGAAATTTGTGTACAAAGTCTATGGGAAAAGATTAAGTGTAGGGCGGAGGAAAGGACAAAAGAATGCCCCACAGGGATGCATTTATAATCTTGTCCCTAGATTGTGTCGACGTCTTTTGTTTCCGGGTCCATGCCTGGTATGTACTGCTTACCAAATACACCGAAATTGATTTGTAAATGGGCCTACATTGATCGATAATCTGTGCCAATTACACCATTATCTTCTTCGAGTTAAACTCTACGAAATGAAACAGACTCTCCGCGCGACCATTTGTTCATGTTCTTGATTAATCTTGCGTTTTTAAATCACCAATCCCCCTAAACAACAACAACATACATAAGTAGCGATAAAAATAGTAATATCATACATGAAATTGAAACAAAACGAAGCAAAGAATAAAAACAACAAAACGAATAAACAATAAATGAACTAACAAACAAACGGCAATAAAAGTTGTAGAGTTTGTCGTCACCGATGTTCATAATAGGTTTCCGGAGAAAAGAAAGCGGGAAATGAAATAATTTCTGAAATTTGATATTTGTATTGTCCGGAGCACTCTCAACGGAGAACTGTATTTTATTGACACTGTTAAACTTTTCAACACTGTAATTATGACTTTGCAAATTATGTTTGGATATGACAAATAAACGATGAGGGACGAAACACCATCACGCTCAGTGAACTCCAAAATCCAATGCAAAACTAATAAACAATATTGCTTACAATTAAAGCAATTTTTCTGCCCTCGAGATCTCTCAGGACAACGAGAACAGAAAACGAGTTTCCCCTTCTGTTAACTTGACATGACATTGCAAGAAAGCGCAACGGGCCGTTTTGTCCTTGTCCCCCATGGGAGGGTGGTTCTTAATTTATTCGCGAACAAATCAATTAAAACCAACTATAAAGTCTAGACCATTTCTAACTGTGAAGGTCTGTCGCTTCAAATCAACTAATCATGACTGAGTTATAATGACTGGTGATGTTATTGTCCTGTGAGGAAGGAGTTGGCTGCTGTGTGGGTTCCATGTACACGCTAATTGCATTGTAATTACATGATGACAACCGTCAATGACTTGTTTGCAGTGCACGCCTTTAATGGTTTCTCGTTTGCATGGGTATACCTGTAACTTGTAAGCCATGGTGTTGCGCTACTGCTACCCGAAAGGTGCAAGACACTTAAACACCATGCTGAAAACTTCCGGTTCAGATCTCACCCAGATACGGGTCCCAGGGGCTTGACCCCTTTCCGGGTCAGGGACCCAGACAAGGGTTCAAAAGGTATTTTTATCGTGGACTCTGCATTGATTTGACCGTTTTCTGGGTCATTTTGACACAGATCCCGTGACATACTGACCTAGAAATGAGAGCAGGACCTGGGTCATGTCTGATCCGGAGGTGTTTAGAGTGTACGGTGCATTCAAGAAAGTACGAAATGTAATCAACAGTATCATGTACACCTTTATAGTTTTTGACACGTTTACAGTCAGCCTGAGGCAATTATTCAACATAAAATGGAAGACTACATTAGGGTTCTTATGTGAATTTGAAATGAGTGCAACAACAATGGCACTAATCTAGACTGGCCATACACGTTGATACCTTATCAATCAATGTATATTTATTGGCCCAAAAGGAAACGGAGGGTCGAATAAACTGGTGTTGAAATTGTCTGAAATCCCATCTTCACTAAATCTGTTTATGCGTGGAAAATTACGTCTTATTTCATAAAAAAAATATAAATAAATAAAGTTTTGCAACTTCCTCAAAAGTTAAGTACATAATACAAGCCTATAAGAAGTTCATGGGCTAAAGGTTTCCACTATTCTTTGGCATGTCGTGGTTGAGAGCACCGGACTCAAGCTTGGATGTTTCTGGTCAGCAGAGTATGGGTTTGAGTCCCAGTTGATGCATCTGTGTCCTGGAGCAAGATACTGTCCCATTATTGCTTTGTCCTTCAGATGGGACATTAAGCCATAGGTCCCCTTGAAAGAACCAATAGAGACCTAACACTTATCATGGAAGAGTAGGGGTTAACCCCGGTGTTTCTGTTTCACATATCAAGCACCCTTGTTCACATGATTCATCAGGCTTGAAAGCTACAGTGTTTAAGTTCACATGAGGCGTCACTGAATTCATTATCTTAAATGACTTCTTCTTTTTATCTGAACTTACTTTTACCGAGACATGGTATTTTTGATAAACACGTTTACCACTAAAGGTATGACAAGTTTTTAAGTTATTTTACACGAAAATATCATTTGTTAAAAGATCAGCTATTATTGATGTCACTCTCTCCCATTATACGTATCTGATTAGATCTTGACGTTGACTGCACATTCGAGAATGGCGGTGGAATGATTCCCGTCTCCTCGGCGTGTCGATTCGAGCAGGCCAGCGAGGACCATTTTGACTGGCAGGAAAACACCGGCAAAACACCGACGAGACGGACGGGGCCAGCGATTGACCACACCCTGGAACAATCGAGAGGTAATTGGCTATATAGTAAAGTTGCGAGTAGGCAAATATAGAAAATGTTTCCTGTAAGTCATGGCGGCTTGTAGACGTATAACATAAATCCATGTTGATTATGATTTGGTGTGAATATCAATTATCGTTTGAGGCATACTTTTCTCTGAAGTATTGTGGTCTTTATACAATAGTGTAATTGAATACCACTTTAATTTACTTCTCTGCCTGGCAGTTTAAACTTCCCAAAGTATGGCAATTTTATTTTGCTGTGGAGTCAGTAAAGGGAACAGACTTTCGAAAAATGTCGTTAAAGATAAGCCGATCATTTTCTCGTTGACTGAAAAAAGGAGGAATTTTCTAGCAAAAATATAATCGTCAGTTTAAAAGCTAGTACGATCTATAAATAATCTAAGACTTGAATCAAAACTGGTACATTGTTGGATAATGTTTATTCTTCCGGGCTGCAGAACAACAATGCTTGGAATAAAGGTTTCGACTTTTATTATTTTCCTTGGATATATATTCCGCCTAGTCGTCCAAATAAGTCGACTTACAGAGATATTCTTCAAACCGAGACGACTTAAGCTATAGATGTCTTTTAAGTCGTCTTGGCGAGATGGGGACAAGTCAACCTATGTCATGAAATAAGTCGATTTGGTGAGAGAAATAAGACAAGACACTGAATAAGAATTATAACATCTCTGAAGCTCCGTAGTGTTACATTTAATACTCCATTCATGAGGTGAGACTGCTTTTCGTTACGCCATCCAACTCAGCCGGACGGCAAAGCAAGTTGGACTTTGCGCTTTACGGACATGTTTTCTATTTTTTCACTTCAAACACAAATGTGGAAATTGGCATTTAGTTGTGTTCCTCGGTGTGACCTTAGACTTATTTTGGAAACCCCCCGTAGAGGTTGAAATCATGGGGATGAATAAACATTATGAAGTGTTGTGGGAACATTATGCATAGGTTAGTACAACTCAGTGCATGATTGATAATAGCGGAAATTGTTTTACCTGTGAACCCCCGTCGTTGCAAAAAGTGCATCCACCGGTAGAAAAATACGAAACTATTTTTGATGTCACAGTTGTCATTTCCTTTTTTTGTATATCGGAAATCTCCGTCTGGCTTTCATTTCAGTGGCGCCAAAAAAAAAATGTTCAAGTTCATAGACCACCAGAAAACTAAGCGTAAAAATGGAATAATAATTCAACTGGGAAGGAAATTCTGACACATAAAAACACATTAAATTGCCAGTTTTTGTCTTTGAAATTCTGCATTTCTAATTCTTTGGAAGCAGCTGAAGTTTGTGCAATTGAACACTATGTCATCAGGCGTACAAGGATATTTGCATGTTTTACATTGTTCTGAGCATGCGCACTTTTTCAATAAAATAGAGAATCAACGAGGCCAAGTTCGCACAACAACCATCTGTCGACTTATGGCCGATATTAACTGGTACTTCTGCTCAAAAACATGTGTCATAACTTGACACTGAGTAAGTTCAAAATTCAAAATGATGATAAGAATCGAGTCATGAAATTGTTCAGAACCATTTCATGGTACTTCGGGCATATGAGCTGATCATGTAAACACTTAGATCAATCAATCAATATATAAATCGTTCAATGTTTAAGGCACCAATCCAACGTTGGTCATAGCACTATGCAAAAGCTCTCGAAAAACTCAATCAAAATTAAGAGTAATGGTACCCGTGTTGTTTTGCATTTCTCCCCTTACTTAGAAAATCCTCTGTGGGGTAATAATTGTTCGTTCTGTTTGAATACCCCGTAAGGTGGTTGGTTGAAAAGCTTTCAAACCGAGAACTTCAACCAAACGATGCGGGTTGGCGGTTTGACAAACTGAGTTCGTACTCGGTTTAGTTTCATGTACAAACAAATAAGATAAAAAAAGAGAAGTCCTAGGTTTATTCATTTGATGTGTGTTAGAGAATGTTAAGAACAGGGCAAAAATCGAAGCCAAAGACCTGACATGACAGCTTTAATGGGGGGGGGGGGGGGCTTATCGGTTGCTCAATCCACCCAAAATAATCTTCCGGAAGATGTAGAAGGGCGTCCCAAGCAATAGCAGGAAAGATATTAAAATGACTAGAGACCTGATTCCTGAGATCCACACGGGGCACGTTCTTCCTTCATCTTTTTCGAATCACTTGCTCCCAGACTTCTGGGCTCCGTAATACGCTAGGGTATAGCAAGGGGACTGTCAAGAGGAATTACAAATACAAACTATTAAAAAAAACTTCTTCGATGCTCCACTTTCGCCCGTGAAAAAGTCAATTACGGAATTTATTTCTTCATGGGTACTTTATATAAGATCTTAAAAACACTTTAAATTTGTTGGTTTCTTTAGTATTAATTGTGTGACGTCCCCGAAAGTTCATTTCCCGTGAATTCTGATAAAATGATGCATTGGGGGCCAGTTTATCCTAATCCATTCAGAGTTATTGAAAAAGAAAAAAATGTGGGGAAAACAACCAGCATATTTTTTTCCAACATCACGCTTTACTTTAACAAGTCGACTTTAATAATTACAATCAAGTCAGCATGTTTGAGAAATCTCGATAAAAAAGAACCAACAACACGTATTAAAGAACGTTCTAAGCCCTGTTACAACACCATGCAAACTTATCTGAACATTGACGGAAACATATTTCCCAAAATTTGTTATCAATACCTACCTACCGTGATACGAAGTGATATTTTAGAACCATTTCCGTCTCTCTATTACCACCAATACTATGAATAATGTTTCAACGCTTACAATTTTGTTTCGCCAGGGACCTATATGTACATCGAGGCCACGGGTCCAAACATAGCTGAGAAAGCCCATCTGATTAGTCCCAGGTACACTAAGATTGCTGGAGAATGCAATGTGTCCTTCTGGTATCACATGTATGGAGAACATATCGGCCACCTCAAGGTAATTACAAATTTTACTTTGATATAGTTTTTTTTTCTTCTCTCCCCCAAACAGATGTGGATACTTATTTAGTTAAGCACAAATTAGAAAAACCTTTGTCAAGAAAAATCAAGTGACTTCAATGTTTATTGAATAGTACTGTTTATATCAAAGTTTGCAGTTTGGGGAAAAAAACATTCAACATATAAAGCTACAACAGCCCCTAATGCACAGGCGCCATCTTACAAATAAACCGCAATGCACTTCGGGAAACCAAGTACAGTTACAGATGAAACCAACCTAGATAGACGCTATGCTGTAGTTTACAAATAGCCATGCCATGTTTTATAGTTGTGTACAGCATTGCTTCAA
The DNA here is from genome assembly GCA_010994315.2 of Pisaster ochraceus. Lineage (NCBI taxonomy): Eukaryota > Metazoa > Echinodermata > Asteroidea > Forcipulatida > Asteriidae > Pisaster > Pisaster ochraceus. The sequence goes on from CM021533.1 coordinate 5,671,868, forward strand.
AATCGGCGCGCCATGATAGTTGCTGGTGTTGCTTGCACTCTGATTGCCCCCAGAATCCTTTGCGCGCTGATCATGCGGCTTAAGACATGCATAGGGTTGATGAACAATTATAACACCAAGAGCATTTATGTTTATTTTTGACGAGGTAGGATAAAATTGTCAATAGATATATTATCCTTGACAATTTTCACAATCATATTGTTAGATTTTTCGTTTATCTTCCTATGCCCCGAGTGTCTTACTCCATTGCTTTTTCTTTTTCTTTGATCCCTTGGTAGAATTCGGGCCCTTTCTTTTAAATCTTTTTCCATCTAAGTGCTTATGTTACACTGATGTGTGTGTGTGAGCGTGTCTATCCATTCAAACCGAGGACTTTAACAAAAGGGATCCGGGTGTTTGACATAGCGAGGACGTCCTCGCTTCGTTTTAGTGTACAAACCCAATGGGGACGTCACTAAACGAACAATGGGAGAACAAAGAGAAGTCCTCGGTAAGCGGGATTTACAAACATGTGTGTGTGTGTGAGGTCTTACGGGAGCGCCCTTGTGGGGTATTTGCAACAATGGAGCAATGGACCCCACAAGAGAATTCTTTGTTCAACCTGGACCCCACAAGAGAATTCTTTAGAAAAGGGAATAATAGAACAACAATAGCAGGAACCCACAAACCCGAACCGTAAGGTTGTGTATGTGTGTGAACATGTTTAAGCATTCAAACCGAGGACTTTAACAATATGGATCCGGGAAAATTACATATCGGGGACAGTCCTCGGTTTGTTTTGTGTAAAAAACCAATGGGAACGTCGCTTAAAAAACTAAGTCCACAGCATGGAATGTCCTCGGTTTACACAATTTACAAACATGCGTGTGTGTGTTGAGTTGTCAGCAAGCCTTGAAACACGACATTATAAAACTAGCTATTCACTTGTTTTCATTTTTTGTCGGGAAAACTGTAGTAAACTTCGGTCGAAAAAAACCCCACAAACAAACCCGTCGGTTGTAAGATCATATATATATATATAGCAAGAAGTATACAGGTAAACAAACACAGCATAATTTAGTTCTGTAAAGGATATCCCGAGAGACGACTTGGCTTCCCTTCGGTGTAATGGAAGCTTGACAAACAACCTCCCCTGGCTTTTCTTTTTTAGGGATGTGGTTTGCCAACTTTCAAGACATGGGGGAAGTTAACATATCCGACTCTCAAACTATGTTGTATTTGTTTGATACTATGATTAGAAATGAATTATTCGATTGTGATAAGGTTGAAAACTGAAGTAACATTGTTCATACCACCACTGACTTATTTATTTTCTTACATTTCTTTACCCGAGGTATGCTCAAACAATTAAAGCTGGTTTCAAATTGTGCCACATACTTAATTATACACAATTAAACTTTTACTATTGCATAACTATTCTTACATTGATCGGTGAAACTTCACTCTACATTGGTCTTACTTGGGCCTAATTCCATCAAGCTGCTTGAGCACAAGAAGAATACGATTACCGGTCATAATACCGTGATTTTACATGTACCAACTGAGACTGGTATCCCGTCCATTTGTTGTTAGTGGGAATGTGTTAAGCAATTTATTTGTCAGTTATTAGAGTAGCAAAAGAGATATCCATATTAAAATGGATACGTGTTAACTTTGCACACTCGTAACACAAACATCTTTTGTCGGTCTTAAGTTGAGAATATACGTCACACGAATCTTACTTGACATGATTGTTAAGTATACTTGAATATATGTTATGCACAACGATATTCGACACGATCTGTTAAGAGGCGTTTTGACTCTACATTCGTCAGAAATAATGGTTTCTCATCACTATGGGTCGGATATTATGTTTTGTTGGATACATTTGGTCAGAAACAATGGTTTGCAATGCTTTGGTGTACAACTATCACACGCGAAATGGTCCATCGGCGAAATATTCCATGTCGGACTTTTACTTTGCGTAAGCAGTTTCTTGTGTAATATCAAATGATAACTGTTTGTGCTGAAACATTTTTAACAAAGATAACGAGACTTTGTGGATTTATTGCAGGTGCATATCATGCAGCGGCCTGGTCATCTTGGCGAACCGTTCTTCACTGAAGCCGGGGAACATGGGAACTTATGGATAGAAGGCATATTCAACATAACGGATATCGTAGGCAGTTTCCAGGTTGGACACTATTCATTTACACTGCTTTCTACCTTTGACTTATACACATACTTTTCTGTTCGTGCAGTGACTAAATGTATTTATCTATTTCAACGAGCTGCTGCAGCTGGGATTCTGACGTTTCGATTAGTATGCTCTGATGGTCTTCAGGAGAAAAGACTGTTAGTGCAAGTTTACCTGAGAGATACTTACATGATCTTTAGTACCGCACTATGAAGGGTTTCATATCCTATGTTTATGGATACTTACTCAAGTGGCTCCCTGGTGCAAAATTCAGCTTTTACTAAATATATTTGTTACCAATATTATTGTTTGTTTAAGAATTTAATAGAACATGAGGATTTTTAAGATTTACCGCCCCTCCCAACCTTCCCTGACCCCGCCCCCACACACACGGCTGTAACCTTAACCATGTCAAGCTTATTACTTCTATATAGTCCCATTCTGATGTCCCTTATAGCTTAATTGGGTCCTTCCGAATACAAGACAAACTGACTGGGATTGGCTTCAGAGTGCCAAGGTCCCGTCGGTCCAGCTTATTTGATGTACCTATAACGCTGATATCGCGAAGCATCCATCACAATTGACAAAATTCGCACAGTAAACGGCCTGTCAGGTCTCACCGTCACCAGGCTTGGTCTTATTTTATGGCAAGCGAACCCCCCTGTCTCAAAAGGGCACGACATTTTCAAAGGCATGTTCATGATTGATTTTCGGATGCCACATTCCGTTTCTTCACCACCCAAGAAATTATACCATACACCACCAGGAAGGTTGCTCAAGGTGTTCAGTTTTCTTAATGGAACACAAAGGTTAATCCTGCCCCCTTTCATTTATAGGTTTGAATACAAAATGGGTCAACGTTGTCATGTTGTCAATGCATGGTCGGGGCCGAACGCGTTCGAACAGTCTAGCACATCGCACTCAATTCCAATGGCCAAGTCAACAGGTTCGAATCCCGTTCCTGACTACTGACTTGGGCATTAAGCCATCGGTCGATTATGCGGTGTGTTTCATGAAAACTGCAGATTTCAAATTCATTTACTCTCCCCAAAAAAATAATGGCGTTCTTTCCCTTAAACGGTTTCAGTAAAACTTCCGAAAGCTTTACAAATTAAGGGTGATCAACCCTCAGGTTAACGATTTCATTAAGTTAAATCACTCGGCTCTTTATCGATGGATACCACGGCTGACATACCTAAGTCAAGAATATGAAATGTGGAAACACGTGACCAGACAGGTGACAGGTGTTTCCACAAGGTTGGGAGGCTATAGGAGATAGTTCATTAAAACTAATTGCGCAAAATCAAAATAAAAGGATGCTTGGTACCACCCTGTATATCCCTCATTTTCCCATCAATTTGCCAACGTGCGTCCCCTCTCAAATTATTACAGCCTTTAAACATGAAGTGCTAGTTTTTTTTTCACAGTTCGACTGACAGTCGAACCCAATGTTGAGTTAACTTCTGAGAAAAGATCATGCTTTGACAGTATGTATCGTTTCCATTCAATTAATTAAACTCTGTGATCGGTTGATCTGTGAGTATCCGTATAAAATGTTATACGACTGTACTCCATAAATTATGACTCTTTGAAAATTATCTCGTTCACATGTGGGTACAATCTAGATCAGTGTACTGAATGCACGAGTATACTCGAGCTAAAAATCATAAACAAGTTGCACTTTATGGTTTATCAAACCAACGGAAAACAACCAGCGACGTTGTGGTAGGCGGTCCAGGTTCTTGGACTTGAGCAGATTACTCGCCACCACGATTTGATTTATGTTCAAAATTCTTCCAGCAAGTTTTAACATGTTACTTCCGTGCCTGTTTGTCCTACCTTTGATTAGAGTTTGAAACAATGCCCGCATGAAGAAACTAACGTTCCATGAATCTTATTCTGGGGATATTAATTAATAATAAGCAGTACAACAAATGTCCCCAATTGTTAAGACAAGTTTTGGCTCAACTCTGGTAAAGGGATAAGTTCTAATGGACGGTCAAGCAGCCGGGGCGGGGGTGGTGACTTATGGTCTTTATTTCTACACCGATTATTAATGCGCACCTGCAACCACACACCTGTCCATTTTTTTTGTCAATCTGGCTCAGTTTGATTATAAAGATTAATTTTCTATTATGTTTCTTTTGATATTTAAAGGTTGTCTTTGAAGGCATTCGCGGTGACGGATCGTCAGGGGACATCGCCATTGATGACTTCAAGCTTATTGGCCCTGACTGCGTAACAGCTGAATCCTTACGAGAATGTAGGTCCTAAACTAAACTCATTATTTTCACAAGCATATCGAACATGAAAGTGCACTAAAATAATAATGAACAATTTTTTGTTGTATTCCCCGGAACGAAGTTGGTAACATTTCCACCAGTTCATATCATGGTGTGTGTGTTTTTTT
>CM021533.1:5676773-5695657 GCA_010994315.2 Pisaster ochraceus
GGTGTTGGTGATTGAGTGGACACCGTGTCTACCCCTAGCATCCGCCTTAGAATCAGTGTCTCGACGGGCTGGTTTGAGCAGATGCTGCAGAGTCAGCAAGCCTACCAGTTCAGCAATCAAAAGTCAGTTTGTGAGTTGGGGTATGTCTCATCTCGCACTATAGAGTCACGTAAGCAGATGGTAGCTGGAGCACACTGTCATTCACCCCCCCCCCCCCCCCCCCCCCAGTCGTTAATACCCTAGCCTCTTAAACTGCAAATGCAGCCTGGGTATGAAATGAAATGATCTACAAGCAGGCATAACTCTTTACAACCATTAAAGTTAGCACTAAAGAAACTTCTGCCGTGGAGCTTTTCCTGAATAATATCAGATCATATCGAAAGAGATAGGTCGATGATTTATTTGTATATTGAATTGGTTTGATAGTCAATAAGTTAGTTACTCAGTTAATAGGTTAGTCAGTTCTAAATATTCCTGCAAACGAAACCAAGAGGTTCGCTCAGGCAACCAGCACTGTAACCTGTAAACCTAAAGATACATGTTAGAGAAGACGGTCTTCAGTCTTGGAAGTGGGGGAAAAACCTCAAATATGGAAAACCCACGTAATCAGTAAGGTCTGAAAATCCAACTCACATGCTAGGCCCCTTTCAAAACGGGTCTCAAACCGGGGTCTACACGACAGGGCAAGTTTACCACGAAAATCAACTTGATATCCCATGCTTTCCCAACTCTCTTCCTCGAAATAAACTATGGTGGTATCTCCGTCAATTGTCTGTTATTATGTGTTGACTGCATTGGATGTGTTTAAGTTAGGTTCGATTACCGTGGCAGAGTTTATGTAGCCTGTTACTTTCCCTGATAAAGGGGCTGTGTCGTCATGATTAGAGCAGGCCTGTGGCTATAGATAGAATTATGAACTCTCACCAAGCGCTCTCTATAGATTTGATATGGATGGAGGGCGCGCGCGCTGTTGAGACTTATTCCATGTAAAGCCACAGGCCTGCTTTGACCATAACGATACAGCCCCATTTATCCCCAGCCCTGGCCTCCACAGCGAATGCTTGATCAAAAACTTACCGATTTTCCTCCTTGAATACCCAACTAAAAAACTATAGTAATTTAAAATGTGGATTCTTACAGTGAAACGGAATGAAACGACACGGGACCATTGCAGTCCAAACCCATGCACCCACGGAGGGGCGTGTATGCCTGTTGTTGGCGGATTCAGGTGTAACTGTACGGAAGGATGGGGAGGAGTCCATTGTAACAGAGGTATATCCCATTGGCCTGTGTGCTCGGTCTCTTTTGCCTTTGATGTTTATTAGTAGCAAACATTGGGCTGGAAACTATTTTTTTAGATACAAATTTTGTGTTATGTTTGATTAATATTTGGCTTTACATTTCGGATGTTAGAAATAAAAACAGATGATTCTGTATGGAGTGACCTTCACCGTAATCCACAGGTACGAGAAGCAGCGCCAAAACTAAGGGTATAATTTTGGAGTGCTCAAGGGGTGAACTATTTTTTAAGGTACATTTCTGGTAAATAAAACTGTAGTTTCCGTTTGCATTTTTCAAGGCTAGCCCCCTTCCTTGTTGTGTCGTGAACTATTTTTTAATCATAATTTTAGGTTTTGATGGTTTTACTGGCACCCCCCCCCAAAAAAGGACAAAATATGGAGACTGCGAACATGACGGCTAGAATGCTCAGTTTGTAGGGCTCGTTAATCCAGAGGTCGTAGGTTCAAATCCCGCTTATGTAAATTTTTCTTTTGTTCAACCCACTATTATTTGGGGTTTACCCAGTCACTTCCCATTGTGGTTTAGTGCTTGATACAATTTTGTTAACATATAATCTTACATGGGATAAAAACAAACACATTTTCTGCGTGTGAATAATAAAATAGCTTTTAAAAACATAGTTTTAACATGCGATATTCTGGTTCGATGGAGGATTCGAGCCGGAGTCTTTTGAAATGCAGAGAAAGATACCAAACCACTTTACCACAACCTGGCTCTAAACACTTGTCTTTGTTCTGTTTTGTTTTGAAGAACATCTGACGAGTTCATGTTCCAGTAGACCTTGCAGGAACGACGGGCACTGTGTGGTTCTAAACAGCACATCCTATTCCTGCGAGTGCCCTCTGGGTTGGACCGGGGAGAACTGTCAAACAGGTGAGGCATTTGACACTTGACATTTGACTTCTGTTCTTGGCATTGGATTGCATGGTATTGCGTTAAAATTGTATTTTGTTGTCATGAAGCGCATCGTTGAGACTGTTTAAAAAGCCCATTGACCCCTTTGAACGCAAGCCAAGTCACTTTTGTCGACTGTGCCACGCTTGCCTCTTTTGGGAGTAAGTCAGCTTGTAAACGCGTACACGCCACGTCCTTTCATACGCAGTATAACACATGGGGGCAATGACCCCCAAATGGCGTAACAAGATTGTTGTAACGATGACGTCAGGTGAATCGGGTTAGTAGTCCTACATTCGTTGAACATGAATGCAGGTTAGGTTTAATTTACCTGTCAGTATTCACATTACTGTCATGAGTATGAAATATACGCAAGTTAATATTTATATTTTTGACACGAAAGAGGATACAGCTAGAAAAAAACAGGTTGTTTTCTATTCGGAATGAAAAAATAATGGCAAAACAAGTTGTTCATCACACTGGAAGCTTTGCACAGAATGTTGCGTTTGAACTATCTGTGAACATGAATGTGTGTTAATGTTGCGATGCATTATATGTCTGCGTTGGCCCGGGCTTCATGCTTTTGATTATTTTGAATTGTGCATGTGCATGGTTGATGGTTTACAGAGCAGGAGACCTCCCACTCAATGTGCGATCCGGACCCCTGTCAGAATAACTCCACGTGCTACAACTTCACTTCGTATCTCGAGTGTAACTGCAAGGAGGGCTGGACGGGAGAACACTGCGATGTCGGTAGGTAGGATTCGTTGATCATAACATCAGACATTTAATAATTCAAAATAGTGTTCTAAAACCTAGAATCCGGATAGTAGGGCCTAATGCACTTTTGCCCGTAGGCTTTGAAGGAGATTGTGAAGAGAACGAAATGAAGACTTTTTTTCAAGTTTCTTAAAGACCTTGGAGGGAATGTATAATAGTTTGGAAGTAAATCAACATGCAAATCGATCGGGAACCAGGGAGGTAGGGAGACACTCAATTCAAACAAAGTGCATATGTGGAGCTTAATGCCACATGGACACATAAAGAGCGTGCTGGCGATACTCATACTGTCAGGAAACCAGTCACAGTGTGTCTATTTGCACCTCAATCCTCACTTACATACAACGCTGGCTATCGGACTCGGGTCTCTGAGACCAAAAAGTTACCACTAGGGCCTATAGATCAATTTGTCCCCGTTGTGCCTGTCGAGGCACTCTACGCTCAAACACACTCTGTCCAAATGAGTGTCGCCGATTGGCACGAGGACCCAGTGACACCTGAAAGCATAAACCCGCTGTCAATGACTGAGATATTTTGTTCGATTTTATTTCAATGTAAAAGGCTCAGTCGAAGACTAAAATTAACGGAAAGGTTTGCAGTGTGTGTTAAAAACACGAAATCGGGACTATTTATGCAGCTCAGTTAATTAACAAGGAACGGGTTCTTAATCACAGTAGCGATTTTGAATATAACACATTGTTGGGAGAATGGGTAAATTAAATATGTAATTATACGTGGACCAAACTTTGGTTTTAATTGCCATGGTTGATGTTTGTCTTTATTCTTCAGAGGATATCCCAGATCCCTGTCGGGTCAACCATTGCCTGAACGGTGGTACGTGTCAAGGGACACCAGACGGCCGCTACGGGTGTCAGTGTCCTGAGATGTTTACTGGTACTCACTGTAAAAAAGGTGATTAAATCACAAACACTATAGCGAACTATCAGATTCGCCGTATCTTTCCGCTCAGAGTTGATTGATTAACATACTTTAGCTTGTAATTACAGTGTCTTGGCTTGTATTTGTAAAGTATAAACATCTCCAGTTTAATTCTCCTATAAATGGTTTACTGGTTTTATGCACACACGACAGGTCTAAATGGCCCGGTAAACAAGATCTTCAAATTTTAAAGGGAAAAAACACTGTCTGTCCATAAAACAGGTTACCTCTTTGAATATTTTGTCAGCTCCTTCTAAAAATAGCACAACTTTTGTGGAAATGTAGTTTTGTATTTTGTGTTTTTCCACTTATTTGTTTCAGTGGTAGTTAACATTGATCCGTGTGAGAGTAGTCCCTGTCAAAATGGTGGAACCTGCGATCGTACCGCTACCATTAACGGCAATTATTCGTGTTCATGTTCCGACCCGTGGACTGGCAACGATTGCGAAATCGGTAAGTACAAATATCGTCTTAGTTCGAAAGTATTCTTTGCATAGTCATATCTTCACAAGAGATTCTTCGAACATCTGTACTGTCGATACATTTTCATGGTGTTGTAACACTTTTGGTGTTTACCGGTAAAAAATGGTGGGCGACTTTCGCAGGTAAACTTCCTGGACGTTTTTCCGTTTATCAAAACGCTGTGCAGTCTCTCTCCTTCCAAACTGCGTAAATGGTTCTTAACCACAATTCAAACCAAAATTATATTAATTCAAGCTTGGTCAAAGTTGATTAACTATCCTTTAACACTTTAATCCTTTAACACTTTATTATTATAATAATACTTATTTCGGGGCTAACCTTCCTTGACTCGCAAGCTGGATTGCAAAGAACGCGTCTACAACATGCAAGGGCGCCTTTAGCAGCCAGCCGAGCGACCCATATATAATATGACAAAGGAGTACAGCCAGAGATCGAAGGTGTTTTTTTTTCCGGAGGGACAAAAACCAGGGGGCTCAGAGAAAAAACCTCCTGGAATTGGTGCAACCCAACGCCGTCATCCACTCATATAAACAATTATGGCCACAGCAGGAAATAAAACCTGGGTCAATGTGGTGAGAGGCGAGCTCTTGCGCACTAACCACCCAAACCACCGTTACGTTTTGATGACTAGAAATTGTTTCTGAAATTGCTGTATCTCTGTATCTCTTTAGTAGAGTGTACCAGAGCTTCATGTTTCGGTAATACGGTGTACCAAACTTGCCTGGTTTCTCTGCTTAGCCATGCTATCGAGACTGTTTCTTATCATCCACCAATCTCGTCTTCTTGGACGTAAATCTTGAACTTTCAGTTGAGCAGGTGGTTCAATCAACCAAGCTAAGGCATAAGGCAGCCAGCTGGGTTAATCATAAAATTCTCTTAACCCTTAATCAAATCAAGAGGTAAATCCAAAACCGTATTTTCTCAATTCCCTGCCATCTGCCTCTCGATCTTCACTGCTGTCTCTACCCGTCTGCTACCACACCACCTGTCTTTTTTCATCTTCGTAAACAGTTACGGTAACTCAGAATCCCCGTCTTCTTCTTTGCGTGATCGAAAAAGAATAAAGTTCAACTTAATGTTAAACTTGTGATCATAACACTGGAAATGTTTTTGTACCTGTAAGAGTAGAGTTCATTGGGAATATCTAGAACCACATCATACAAAACGATTGAGGAAGAGGATATTGTCGTACCCGGTTTGAAAATAACCTGATTGTTTTACTTGTTGTGTTATAATAATTCTAGACGTGCGGACGTTGGACAAATGCCTGAGTAACCCGTGCCAGAACGAGGCAACTTGTGTGACTTTCCCGGACAGGTACGAGTGCCTTTGTGCTCCTCAGTGGACCGGAGGAGACTGCGAAATAGGTATTAACGCAACTCAGTAATCCTTTTGTAATCATGTGGCAATCCCCTTGATAATCCATTTGTAATCCACTATTTCTGAAATGTTTTTATGTTTTTTGATCCATCGGTTGAGTGGGATTTAGATAGTAGACTATAAATATTGCCTATAGTTACTTTCAGTGTGACTTTGCAACCTGCAATAACAACAGTTTAAAATATTTTGACTCGCTCAAAAACAATTTTAAGTTGGTTTTCTATCAAAATGGTTTCTATAAAACTCTCTTTGAATCATATGAGTTATGGCAGTGAAAATAAGCAAACCGTAACAAAAACTCAAGTTGTGATTCTGATATACAAAATACACTAAGCCTATTTTAGTACAGTTTATTTCTCCCTTGTATTTTTTGCACCTTCTTATCAATTTATTCATTTGATGGTGAACGAAGAATTAAAACATGTACGTTAATATAAAGAACAACATTTATAATGAAATTTAAAACACCGACACTACAACTTAGCCGCGAGACTGCAACAGTGCCTGCCTCAAAATTATACCCCCCAAAAAGAAGTTAAAACACTGCCAATAGATATAAACGAGCCCGAAGGTGTTTCTTAGGTTTACTTGTTTTTTCCCTTCTTTTTCAGATCGTAATTCCATCGACAAGTGCGAGAGTTCACCGTGTCAGAACTCGGCCAGCTGTACCAGCTTCTTCGACCACTACGAGTGTAGCTGTACCGAGCAATGGACGGGGGAACATTGCGAAGAAGGTTGGGGCAACAATCAAATTGGAAGACTAATTTTTATTTTAAAACAATATCATTTCATCAATGCCAATATTTTCATTAACCCATTATTGTATGTACAAAATATATTTAATGCAACTGACCCAGGAATGGGTCAGGCCCAACGTGACCTGGATTCGGGAAAATTCTGATCTGGAAGTTATTTTTTAGAGTGACCCATTAAAGACACTCTTGTAAAGTGACACGTTTCCAGTCTATTTAAGTAATTTTGGCAAACATCGTTTCAATAATTTACCACCAGGAGGGGATTTTATAAAACTCTTATTCAATAATCCTTCATTCATGTTACTATAATTCATACAGATTAACTTGCGATTAGCAAAACTGCATTTTCAACATCGCAACAAGCATTTCCAAATAAGTTATTTTTTTTCGATGTCCACTTGGAGCAAATCCTGTTGTTTTTTCTATACCGTATACTAACAAACTGACCAATGAATAAGTTTTAAAAACAACTTTTGCTTTTGCTGTTTAATCGTAGTTTCCCTCTTATTCTTGACACCTGCAAATAGAAAAATTATGGTAACCAAGCATTTTTGATAGACGGCAGCTATTTTGTTTTTCCAATTAACAAGTGATTTCTTGTAACACAAACAAGCAAGCCAGTCATTATCTTTCCGAAATCTTTGGACAGGCAGCGCCTTTGAGTGAATCAGTAAGTGATATCAAAGAATGATGCAGCAGTTTCTTACAAACAAAACAGTGAGTACAACGTCCTCAGAGGTCAATTTTGTGCGCCTTGTAAGAAGCTCGTTCAACCCCATGTTTCGTCAGCGCCCCAAGACTTTCTTATTCTGCCAATTGAAGACTTGATACTTCCAGTACATCCTGAACAATAGACGTTCTTCCAACTCGCCTTCATAAATCATTAAACTCACTCCGTCATCAATCACAACGCAGACAAAACGTTCACATTAACTCTCTTCATGATCTGTCATGCCATATAGAAGCTTCAGACGGATCAGACGATACCAAACAATACGGCTTCTGATGCGGCGTTGGCTGGTACCACAGCCAATAGGGCAACAGCCGCAGCCAAAGATGCTCCATTCGGCAACGGTCTTGTATTATCTCTTGCCGCATCCACACCTTCTAAAATCTATGGAACTCAACAAAGGGCACCAAAGGTGAAAGCCATTCATCACATTCGTCACCTTCCATCAAGTCATTTCAAACATTGTCTATTTACCAAATTGTGGCTCTGCAATCTTCAAAACTCTAATGCAATAAAAAGCGGCTTCCGTTTCCTACAAGTTTACCTTATTATATTATGTTTGCTCATACCTTAATTTGTCAGGGATGTATACGCACTTCCGAGCAAATGTAACAATTCCAAATCGCCAGTGTCCGGTGTGTCCAAGGCACATGAATTGATAACAACAACAACAACAACAACCAAATAATAACATAATTTGTTGAATTTTTGGTGACTTAGTTGTAGTGATTCTGTTTTCCGTGTCCAGCGTCTGCGACTCTACACTCCCGACAGTTCGGCGTGGAACAGTGACCTTGATCTTGAACGCCCAGTCAAGTTGTTCCCCGATGGTGATGACAACATTTCCTAACATGTACATGTGTTCCAATTCAAAGATGTTGTATTTTGGACTGCCCTTGTTTGGGTGTGTGTGTTAGGTTTAGGTGCCCCTCGCGTAATAATTTTTTTTTTACTTTGAATGAACTTTATGCACACCTGGAAAGTGTCTGCTTGTAGCACGCTTGTTTGGTTCCTATCCGGATCATGACGCCATCATGATGCATTTTTGCATTTAAGTCATCGTCGTCGGTTTTAGAGCACGTGGCATGCTTGAATGCTGTTACGAGTGGGACGCCCTCTGTTGAATAACAACCATGACAACAAAACTCACAGTCACGAAAACAACCAAAACTTGTGAATAGTTCAAACTAAAAAAACAACACCAACAAACCTATAAAAAAAAAATATATATATATATATTTGCAGGGTTAATTTCATCAAACTGTTCAGCAGAGGGCGCTTAGCTTGCTCGCATGTGAAACTGTCAAATAGTTATTATTAAATTTGCATGTAATTGTTTATTTGTTCACCTTATCCATCAAGCAACTGACTTTTTATTTCCATTCTTACTCACTAAAATAAACAACAAACCTAGTCCATTTAAACGTTGGGGTGATAATACTACCAAATTGCAAAATGAGGGTCTGTATTTTCTGACATATTTAAGTCCAATTTATTGTTGGAAAGCATGTTCAATTTGTATCAAGAGATCCAAACATTCCATGGTTCTTGTTGTGTTCTGACATGATGGTGTTTATTGCAGACGTTGATGAGTGCGCACAGATCATTAACCCATGTCTGAATGGTGGCACGTGCGTCAACACGGAGGGAGGCCACAACTGCACCTGTCCGCATGGCTGGCACAGTGACAACTGTGAAATGGGTATGCATTTGGAAACATTGTCATAGAGCTGTGCTTGGGTTACCAGAATTTGTGTTCTTATGTTTTTAAACGGATGAAGTGTTGATTTAATAAAGCAAAACTTATTCCACAAACTTGTTCATAATATTAATGTTCATTTAATTTGTTTTGTTACGCACACAAAACAGTGTTTTGAAATGTTAACGGTACTACTGTCGGATTGGGATCAGTAAAAAACAATAGCAAAGATAACATTTCTATAGCACTAAAATTAACATTGTAAATCTTTTAGAATTTATAAGTATGTTGAGCAGTTTGGTTAATATCATCCAACATCTTCGGTGGAATGATACAATAATCTTAGATTCGTTTTAGACAGATCTGTCTTTATTTGTCGCACTCTTACAATGCAGAGTGCCTGGATAGCAACAAGAACTGTATGTACTGGGCTGCTGTTGGAGAATGCAAGGTCAATCCTAACTACATGCTGTTCTACTGTCAAAAATCTTGCGGAGTCTGCCAACAATACAGTAAGTTACCAACCTGCTTGGGCGTAAAGCTCTTTCCTCTCACCACTTTGGCCCGGGTTCGGTTCCCAGTTAAGCTTACATTAAAGTAGAACTAATTGTGCATTCATTCTCTCCTGTGCCTCGAGATTTATCCTCCTGACTCTCCGGTTTTCCTACCTTCACAAGTATCAAACACCTTTAAACTCTGGCTGCGCTCTCGGTGAAATGTTGGTCGATGTGGCTCTGCTTGTGCTCATTGGTAAAATATGGGTCGATGTGGCTCTGGCTGCGCTCATTGGTGAAATATGGGTCGATGTGGCTCTGGCTGCGCTCATTGGTGAAATGTAGGTCGATGTGGCCGGCTGCCCAAGGTGCCCTTGCGTCCCGATGGCTCAAACACAGCCACGTCCTTCACAATATTCAGCTTCTCATCTCTGAGTGAGGATGATAAGCCAGTAGCCACCCAATTGTGTATTATTGCTGTTATTAGAAAAAGTACTCGCAGGTAAAATCTTGTCGGTACAGCACCATAATGTTTTCTTTTGAAGCTTATTTTTGTTCACGAAGCTGGGCCCCATGTTTACTTCCTTGCTTGATTCGGTTTCATTTCTCTTGTCGGAGAGACACAGTGGCTGCTCTGGTGTTAACAATCTCTATAATGATTTTCAAAATTAAAAAAATCTGCTAAATACACTTTTTTTACCGTATTGTGTCATCAAAAACGTCAGCCTAATTTTTCAGATCAAGTTTCCAGTTTATTTAATCTCGAGAATCACCCTGTCGGTTATTTTTTAAAAACCTTATTTCAGTTTGCGAAGACGCACATGAAAGTTGTCCACAATGGGAGCAGCTAGGAGAATGTAAAAAGAACCCGTACTACATGATGGCGAACTGTCACATGAGCTGTGGCGTCTGTATTGATGGTAAGTATGAAGCACGCCCTCTGTTGTCGACCATCAACACTGAATATGCACTCATCCGGCGTAATTTCTTCTTCGGAACTATTAATTTTCCACGCGAAGTTATCAAGTCAATGCATTTTTGTACAGGAACATATTTTCAATTTCCCAGTTCTTCAATCTGCTCAAACAGCTCAATTGTGGGAAATGAAGCAATTAGAAGCTTCAACCAGCACGGTTGGGGGAATTTGGTGATTATTGGAGTGGAATGATTGAGTCACATGCTGATAATGATCAGTAATGGGCGTGGCTCCAGTTTAGATCGATCATTATTGGTGAGCCGCAGGCTTTCGTTCATAACGAAAGAACAGCCACACCTATACCCACAAATCGCTATCACACAGCAGTCACGTTGTTCTGTGTATGCCATGACATGAGTGAACACAATGTTTGCTTTACTTAAAGGAACCAGACTATTCTCCATAGCCATGCACAGTTTTCTGTCAGCAGTTTGGCTCAAACCTCAAAGACAACAGTCAAGACAGTCAACGATTTTCACGATCGGCTTCTGACTGGCACCCTCGAGCAACTATATCGACAAAATACGGTGACTGCCAACATAGAGCTATAGTTCAGTTGGTAGAGCGCCGGCACGTTAATCCGGAGGTCGCCGGTTCAAGTCCCACTCTGATCATTTTTTCTTTAAATGACTAAAACAAATAAATAAATCAATCATTTAACCAGTCAGTTTCCCCCGTGGTTTATTATAGTTCTTACTTTCCTGAAATCCGAAACCATTCAGATTTGAACGTAGCAGGAAGTTTAAAAGTTCATGACTTTTTGAGCACGTCCAACACGTACGCTTCCCGTCAGTTCAAATTAAAGCCTTATCGAACACATCATCAGCGATACAAGTTCCTTAAACCATCTGGAATCAATCAGAAATAGTATACCCTCTTGGCGTCCTCACAAAGAGGTTGTCTTTGAAACCACTGTGGGTGCAAATTTCATCTTCAGTACGTGTGGGTTGGTCCTGGGCTTTGAAGATCGAACTCTCGTCCTGACGTACCTTGAATTTTGTTCAGACTCTAAATATCTCCTGGACCTCAAATCTATCCCGGACTTTAATTAAAAAAGATTCATTTTCAATCCATGCGTTTGTTCTGCGCAGACGTACGGCTTCTATACAAATCTTTGGAGTTTCATCCAGTCAGAAATATCATTAGTCTTTGACATTCCGTAAAATATAATTTTACCAAAGGCCCCCTTACCTTGGCCAAAAGAAAAATGTGTTCCCATTTATAATGAGAAGTAACTAAAACGTGCGGGACAACCCTTTATAAAACTCTTTTGGGAGAAGTGCTGGCTCTAAAAAGAGCGTTTGTGACCACAGTTTCTTTTTTCATAGCCAATACTCCTCCCGAAAGAAACTACCCGCATTGATGAATTCAAACGGGCTTTCATGTTTTCTTTTATCAGAATGCAGCAACGGAACTGCATTTTTATGTACCTCGTATTTTGTTTTCAATTCTATCACGTAACAGCATATATCTTTATTGGACATCAATAAGATTATCCAATGAAGGAAGCATAATTCAATGTGATTCCTGTATAACCTACAGAGGAGAAACTGTTCTTTGTATTGGCGGGAACTATAGCACTCTTAAAATAAACCATTCTGTTTACTCTAATTTACAGATGAATGTTCTACCAGTCCGTGCCAGAATGGCGCAACCTGCGTAGACGGGGTTGATTCTTACACGTGTACGTGTGCAGCGGGCTTCGAGGGTACCAACTGCGAAATAGGTAAGGAGTGTGGTGACTTTTGAAAGATTGGAAGAGTTTCTGTGTCTAGAATTACTTCAGTCATCAAATTGTTTTATTATTATTATTATTTACTCGGCCATTTCTATAAAAAAACCAATCATACAATGTACAAGTTTGCCCATATCAAGTTGACATGCAGGATTAACAAAAGTGTACTCAAACACTCTGATTCAAAAGTCTGCTAATCCTAACTTGAAATGTGGAACATAAATACATAATTTATAAATACATTTATAATTCATTAAGAAAATAAATAGACATATTTTACTAAAACAACGAAAATAACATTTGGAAAAATAAACAAATATATAAATAATTAAATAAATATTTAAATAAATGAACAATAAATAATATAAAGCAAGACATTTAGGCAAGAGAAAAATAAGAAAAACTAAATGAATACTTAAATAATTGAACAAAAAATAAACATATAAAAATATAAACAAATACATTCAATATGAATAAATAAATAAATATATTTAAAATAATATTGGAAAAAAACAAAAAAAAAACAACCACATGAATCTATACTAGAAAAGTTATTTATGAAAAGAACAATGATGAAGGTAATCCAAAGGAAAACTATTTCAAAATGCTCATTACAATAATAAGTCATGAAAGTAACCGGATAAGTTATTGGAAAATCAGTTAAACGAGTCCAGTAAAATAGAATTCCTGATGTGTGAGGGCAAGCTGCTCCAGATACGAGGAAATAAGTGACAGGGAGTGTTCTTCAGAGTAAGTGTTCTTGCAAAGCGATGACGAAGGGTGAGAGCATCCAGATGATGATTGTGGATTGCTGTATTTGTCTTAATTGACTGACAGTCAATTATAGATTAAAGTTATACAGACAATTCGTTACAAAAATCACTGTGTGTTTTGTCTCCTCGAGTCTATTTTGTGCAGGACTAGAACGCTGTTGTTTGGAAGTGTAGCCACGACTTTCTAGAATCTAGAACAATTCCAATTTTACACAAAGTAATGCTACATTTAAAATGCAAATGGGGTTTGAATGGTTTTCCTTTCTTCACAAGGATTTAAACATTCAGGTGACTCCTTTAATTTTGTTGCTCGTCGTTTATTCAAACCCTCCGGTTATCAAAAACACAAAAAGTGTTGACTTATTTTTTAGTCAATAAAACAAACTCGTAAAGCGTAAAGTAACTCGGGGATGAACATTTCATTAATTCTGAGAGAGCGTGGATTAAACGTGAGATGATTTTTAGCACTTGTTATAATTGTAGATCTTCCAAAGAACAAACATTTCAGAAAGTGATGTTCCATTTGAAAAATTTCATTTTTAAAAGTTGATTTAGTTCTGTCTGTATTTATTTATTTTTTCAAAGATATTGACGAGTGCACAAGCAGTCCTTGTTCAAATAACGGCACATGCGTAGACAGACCTAACGGCTTCGATTGTGTTTGTACATCGTTGTTCAGAGGCGACCTATGTGAAGCAGGTAAGCTGTGGGCTAAGGTCATTCAAAATTGCTCTTACTCCTGGATTACCCCCACCCCCATCTTTTTTTCATGAAGAAAACGTACTTAATGTGATAGTACATGGTATAAGGGACGTTGGTTTTAAGTGAACTTAGTCCAATGTTTGCAGAGTAGTTTTCATTATTCGTTATATGTGACGCATATGTCACAATCAGGCACCACTAAAGGAAAAACACCACTAGGCCCTTAATTATTTTGTTTCATTTTGAAACCTCTTCTCATCTCTTTTGTGAGCGAACGAAGCTCGTTTGAGTTGTTTGGTTTTTGGCAGGAGGTGCCTGATTTTGGCATGGAGCGCCAAATAGTATTTATTAAGTTAACCTTTATTTCTGTTGATCAGAGAAAGCCCCTAAGTAGAATAAGGTGTTGAACTGTCCTGGAACTCACCAAGTGAATATGCGTTGACCGTGAAGTTTGTATGCCAAAATAAAATCGAAGTTTGTCTGTCGATACATTTTTAAGAGTTATTAATACCCCGCATTCATAATCTTTATTAGGCTGTATATTTATCCCTTGTTCCAGCAACTTCCATTCTCTTCTGTCACTTGTCATGCAACTCCATGTTGCCGTGTTCATTATGTGGTGATTTCATCTCTCCATCTCCTCTTTCCCTCCTGCCCGTCTAGGACAATATGTTGTCTTACCTTCTTGCAAAATGCTCTGCCCATCTCCATTCCAATTCCTTGATGTTCCCTCTGGAAAAGACCCATGTGAACACTTTGTAATTTTGTCTCATGTGGTTGTGTCCAGTAATGATCCATTGGGCATTCTCCTTATAACTTCCTTTGTTATCTTCCCAAACAGTAATAAACTTGTAAAAACGAAATAAAATCACTGTACACTGCCACGCGAACCACGACCAAGCTTTTTCAATATCAAACTTTTCAATATCAAACTTTTATTGTTATATCTTTAAGATGTTGATATCTGCACAAGCAATCCTTGTCTGAACAACGGGACCTGTTCAGCCACTCTTCAAGAATATAATTGCACGTGCCTCGCTGGTTTCGAAGGAAGTCTCTGCGGAACAAGTAAGCTGAAATATATACAGGGTTTTCTTACTATTTGCAAAAATGAACCAACATTTGCATATTCATTTCTTTAATGACGTCTGATTTCCTGGACGTCATCAAAGCACCGTTCTTCAACTAAGCTTGTTTTTTTAATCCCACAGATATTGACGAATGTGCCTCCAACCCATGTCAGCATAATGGGCAATGCGAAGATTCGGTCAATGGGTATACATGCCACTGTCCAGCGGAATGGACCGGATCAGAATGCCAATATGGTAGGTTTTGTTTTGGATATATTTCTACGACTTTTATTTGAATACAGATATTCAACTTCATGCGTGATACTGGAAAAATCATTTCCGTAAACAACGATGTAGATTACGTTTTGTGATCTTACACAGTTAAGAATGTGTTTTCCGTGTTTAGTTTTAGTTCCAGTGCGCATTACATGGCAGTGAATACTGCTACTCATGATGCAAACAAGACCCATCAGGCTATTGTTTTCTAGTGCACAGCCTCGCTTTGCGTGCATAAAAATGAATGGATATAATATTTTCATTGCACCGTAAAATGTCTCTACAGCACCATCTCACATGGTTTCAGACAGTTCCTTTACAACATATTTTTGAGATGTCACATTTATTTTTTCTGCACAGTAAGCACAAAAACGTGCCTACCTGTAAACAGCTTTATGAAATATAAATAGCTTTACTAAAATTTCCTTCCAAAAATAATCTAACTTAATTTGCATTGGCGTTATACAAAAATTATTCTCGTAGACTTTGACGAGTGCAAGAGCAACCCGTGTTTGAATGACGGATCATGCTATCATGGCGTTGGTCAACGGCTCTTCATATGCAATTGCCCACCAGGATGGCAGGGAACCAACTGTGAACTAGGTGAGCCCCTCTTTCCGCAACCACAAATTTAGCTTACAGGCTTACTGGTAATTGTCAAAGACCAGTATCCGCACTTGGTGTATCCAAATATGCATCAAATAACAGACCCGTGGAAATTGGGATCAATTGGTCATCAAATTTGCAAGACAATTATGAAAGAAACAAACACCCTTGATGCATAGAAAGTTTGTTTTCAGATTCCTGAGAAAAACTCCATGCCTGAAGCCTTTCTCAGATTCAACTTTTTTGGTGAAACTTACCACTTTCTCTAATACATTACTTCAAAGGGTGACGTTTCTAACAATGTTGCATAATATCAACAGCTCTCTAGTACTATATACCAAGTAAGTTTTTATGGTCATTATTTTTTGGAGCAATTTCAAAGTTATACCCCCTCTATGTCTCCCACATTGTTTTTGTTTTCTTCTTGACATCACCTGACGTCACAGCAAAGTCAAGCGGTTTGCAAACACAGTGCGTTTTTGCATTTATTTTTGTTTGGGATAGGAATAATGTCTCGTTTCAGATTGCCTGGACGTCACTCATTGATAAAAAAAGTGATGCAAAACAAGTTTTCGCGTTTACTGCTGGGCATATTTCAATATGGGGCGGTTCAGAGGTAAAGAGATGGCACAATGACCTACATAGTCCATTGTCTTGTCTCCTCTCTGTGTTGTTGTATGTTAGATAAGGGTTCAACAGCCTTGTTTAAAAACAACAATTAGATATTGTCCAGCTAAGTCATGCAAACCCTTTACGACAACATACTCATCAACGATTCCTTCCTAGAAACCAACATCGAGTTCGTATCGATAAGAAATGATCGAAAACTTATTTGAAAAATTCACATTTTAAAAAGAGCGTGGGGATTACATTTTTAAATGAAAGAAACAAAATGTATGTTTTCTCTTTCTTCGTGTGTTTAGAGGTAAACGAGTGTGAAAGTACACCGTGCATGAACGGCGCCACCTGTCGGGACATGATGGGTGGATTTAACTGTACTTGCACGGCAGGATGGACAGGGCCAACGTGTCAGCAAGGTAACTATTACTTTCGAATGTTCTTGCGTTCATGCCACTGTTGGTGCTTGAATCATGTCAATTCTAAGTGAGTTCAATTTTGATTTCCATGAGACACAGAGCATCAAGGGTATTGGTACCGGTGTCAGAGGGGATAATAATGTCCCCGGTGCTGTGTGCCCCCCACCCCCATGGTAAATTTAACATTGGCTGAAGTTAAGTCAAAAGAGGGCGTTATCAGATGAAAAATATCTACACAATTCACTGGATGGGGGACATTGGTAATCCCACCTGTTGTTTCCCCTCACTGTGTAAATTTTTGTTATCGAGGTTCAAGGGTCATGGTTCGATTTTTTTTTTTAGAGGTTCAATGTTCCTTTTGGGTAGCTATTATACATTTAAACCGGGGACCTATGAAAAGAGGACATATCTGACGTTATTCGCGAGCCTGGAAGAGCAATCGACATTAGATGGTCCGTTTAGTATCACTGCTGCCCCCAGGCGTCCCCAAGCCTCTTAATGACGATTTGCGCCCGCAAGACTTTGGCTACGTCTTTGATGAGGGAGCCACACGCTGGAAACCATAGATTCAAAGCTTCCAATTAGTTTGAAACAGGATCTATGTTTTTTCATTTCAGACATTGCGGAATGTGCTAGCAATCCATGTGGCAGAGGCGAGTGCACTGAAGGACAGAACCAGTTTAAATGTTTATGTTTTCCGGGGTTTACAGGCGTCTTCTGCGAGATTGGTAAGTCTAAATAACTGATCCTCAATATAATCATTACCAATAGAGGGCGCAATCTGAAACCCAGCAGTGATGTTCATTTTGGGGCCAAAAACACAACAAATGGTTTATGTACACGAGAAAAAGAAATCATTTAAGAGTAGGACTTGTTTTGACTTTTTCTGTTTGCCACAGCTAAGGACCAGATTATGTGTTTTCGAAGTTCAATTACTTATTTAATTCCTGTAGACGTCGTAATCATGGACAACGTGCTGCTTTTTAAATTTTAATTATCAACATTTGTTTCTTTTAGACATCGACGAATGTTCCAGCAGCCCGTGTACAAATGGTGCCACCTGCTTGGATTTACATAATGGTCATATTTGTATCTGCCCAAGAGGATTCATAGGACGGTATTGTGAACAAGGTAAAAATACCCGTAAAGTCTTGCGCATATCGTTTTTAAAAAGGTTTGGGACCCGTGGAGCTCCCGAGGACATTTCGTACATTAATACAAGACCTGCCGGTGGGGCAGGAGATTCTGTCTTCCGGAGTTTCTGTCCCCCAAAATGGTGAATTTTGTAAAGTATCGTCTGGCAGCGCCCTCTTTTTAATAAACTTCCTTCAGCCCATGTTAATGTAGACCGGTCCTCTGTCTTTATCCTTGCGGATAAAGACAGGCACTGGTCCCAAATACCAGTGGATTTCTGCGTTATGATTGGTCTGCTCCGAAGTGACGTAGCTTGTCACCTACATACACCAGCAATTAACTGTACTTTCGATTGTTTGCTGCTGCCTGTGCATAGTGTTTTAATGTAATCAATTATAATGTGTGTACACGTGTAAATGGGATGCAAGGTCAGAGGTACATTAGCCTTGTCCAAGGCTCTTTACGCAAACACCCCGCTTTGAATTAGGATTAAGTATAAACTTCTGCTTTTTGTGTATAAATCACTCACCAACAATGCCCCTGCATATATTGATGATCTTCTCCACCCATATAATCCTCCTCGCAAACTCCAGTCTTACAATTCTAGCCTCCTTGATGAGCCCATATCCAATCATTTATGGGGAGACCGATCTTTCTCACATGCTGCCCCACGCCTACGGAACAAATTGCCTGCATTAGTAAAATCATCTGTTTCTTTAACCCAATTAAAAAAAAACTTAAAACACATCTTTTCAATCAGGTATTTGAGTAAATGGTTTGATTTGTTTTTTACCCCTCGATGTTTTTTAGATATTGCATTTGTATTGTATTTCTATAGCACATGTTCTAGATTTCTTCTCAGCTTAGGCTTACGTTTTAATTTTGGTTATTGTACATATGTTTGTTATTGTTTGTATTTAGCGCCATGAGCACTTTGATGGATTCGTGCGCTTTAAAAGTGTTTGTTATTATTATTGTTATTATTATTGTTATTATTGCGCAGGGATTCCGGCGCTAATGACATATGCTGGAACCGGATATTGAATGTTCGTTTTCTGTACTGGGCGGATAATCGTCCAATCATAAACTCTCAATATGATGATTGGCATTTTTAATTTA
>CM021533.1:5695885-5714249 GCA_010994315.2 Pisaster ochraceus
CTGGTGAATTCAAAGCGGGGTGCTTGCGTAAAGAGCCTTGGACAAGGCTAGAGGTACATCTGACAGGATCCCCTGGGTACTTCAAGGCTGATATCTGGCGTTATTCATGAGCTTCGAACGGAGTTCAAGCTGTATGGAGGGACACGCACACTCCGGTGGAGGGCATTTGGCCCTATGACACCGGAATTGCATTAGACTAGACCCGACCAAATAAAGGCCAGGCCCAAAGCAAGTGAATCGGCCACGGCTATTCAGCAAATATTCTCAATTATTGATCGACGATCTTTGACCTTTAGATAAAATACACGTTAATCTTCCATTACAGACATGTGTGATAACATAAGGCCCATTTTGAAACCATTGCTTCGGCCCAGGATACGTCAAATATTTTGAATGCTTTCTGTATGGGGCTTTAAACAGGCAGACAGAACATAAACCGGAGCCCAAGCCGAAAGCGCCACCAACGTGAACATTAAAAAGTAATTACTACACATGCTCGGGCTAAAAAGGCTTGTCACGAATCTTTAACAGCGCCCTCGTGTGACTTCTAAGAAGCCACGATCAACTTCAGCATGGAAGGTTGTTCTGATAAATCTTTTGTCTTGAGTTGGCGGCTGCGGCTGTGGTCGTGGCTGCGGCATGATCACACGCGCATAGTACCACATATTACGTCATCGGTCGCATAAAGGCTGGTTGGTCCGTCAGTCAAAGGAAAATGTGTTGAAAATTTGATCTTCTCAAAATACAATCTTAATCGGTTCACAAATCGACGCGTTTATGTGTGATCCGCCACAATGCTTTGACATTATTTGATATGAACCACGACGCAAGGCAATTGAAAATGACCAGCTCTGTATTTCAATCCTTTATTTTAAAAAGGAACGAAACTAAACAAATAAATTCATAAGTATTTAAAAAACTCTAGGATATTATGAAAGTATTTTAACACAATCTTAAAATGGGCCTTTAAAGTTTTTTTTAAATATGTGGTAACCTTGATGAATCGTGATGTAAATTGCAAAAATATATAAACCAAAAAGTTTTCTAAAAGTTTATTGCGCCTTTCTGACATGTTCTAAACGTTACGTCCTTATTCTTTACCGATATAAACACATCTGGACATTTGCCCGTTCCGAAGCAACAGGTAACCCGATGAACTTCCCAAAGCACTAACCATGTCTCAACCAATCAAGACCACTCAATTACGGGGTATATAAATACTTCCCCTTGAGACGGTGTTGGGCTGTACTAGGCACGAGTCTCGTGTGACTAAACCAGTCACGTTTTATTTCAAGCCTTGTTGGTTAGTGACTCACGTTGACTCGACCCAGTCCGGATATCCTGCCCTCATGATCTTAGGAGAAGGAAGAGGTTTATTTTTACATGAGGGTCACCCTGTACACACACCCGAGGTAGTGGGGGCATAGTTTAGCTTAAAGGTTGGTTTCGAAACTGAACTGGGAGAAGGGGGAAATTGGTGCACAAGAATAACCGTCATGGGGAAATTAAACCACTGGAGGAAGGATCCAAAACTAAGGAATGTGAGGCCTTACAGTTGGAAACACTTAATTTGTGGCTGAGTTGTTGCAGGTGGTTGTATCATGAATTGATGAACCTTATAAACATCACGCAAATAATCTATATTGTTGGAAGCTCTTCATGTGGGAGAAGGGGGTAGGTGGACCAAATTGTCGTGTGCGGGTCCGTACACGTTATAAATGTCAAATTCGGAAGAGCAATAATAATGCAGCCGAGTAACACCCAGATATCGGTAACGGTTATAAAAAGGTCACATAAAAGGCCCCGAACCATAGTTTTGCCGTCCAAAATGTGCAATAGACAAAGCTTCAATTTGAAAACTATAATCGTTCTTGTTGAACTGTTTTGTAACTTCTTGCTGGACAAAAAGTGAAAGAAAATTGTACACGTAAAAGAAAACAATAAATAATTAAAGATATGCATTAAATACTATTGCGATTGCATTAAAAGAAATACCAATTTGTCTAAGACCTAGAAACTTGCATATAGTAATAACGTTTAGGTGTCATAAAGTTTAAATCGTTTAAT
Source organism: Pisaster ochraceus (assembly GCA_010994315.2). Classification (NCBI taxonomy): domain Eukaryota; kingdom Metazoa; phylum Echinodermata; class Asteroidea; order Forcipulatida; family Asteriidae; genus Pisaster; species Pisaster ochraceus. The sequence goes on from CM021533.1 coordinate 5,697,953, forward strand.
TTTCTTTTCCCCACTAGTTGTTACCACCCCGCAACCCACAACCCTTCCTGTAAAGACCACTCCAGCGAAATTGCAGACGACAAGTCCGCTTATAGTCGAATACTCTTGGCCCGAGATCGACATCTTCTCGGTCGACTCTTCCTTCGGGGAGAGCAGTCATGACTTCACCACCCCCGTGGACGAAGAACCAGACACCACTGACTACGACGGACCGTCCGGGGTTGGTACCGACGAGCCAGGTACCCCTAAGACCAACCCAGCCGTCATCACCGACGGTCTGGAGGTGGTCGAGACAACGATCGATGGTAAAGATGTGACCCCGAATACCGTGAAAGCAAACGCTGCGACCGTACCGCCTAAGAGTAAGACTACCCCAGAGGAAGATAACAATTTACCCGAGGTGAAGCCCAATGGGCAGACGACGACCATTGATAACATTATTAACCCTGCAGACAAGAGTAAATCAAAACCGGCTCCCCCTGCCACAGGACACATTGTCGCCGTGGTGTTCGGTGGGTTAATGTTCATCGCCATTGTCGCCTTCTTGGTCATCGTCGTTGTGCGACAGAGGCGAAAGTCTCGCATCGGCAAGTACGAACACTTCAGTATGGACAGTAAGGACGCAGTGGCCTGGAAAGAAATGGACTCTAGATCAGTCAATGATTCGATTACAACAGAGAGTTCTAACATGTAGCGAGGCTAACGACCCCTAAAATTCCACACTACGTCAATGGAAAAAAAATTATCGGGGGTGACAAAAAAATGTTTTGAACGGTTTAGTAGCTCCGGATATGTGTCAAGGATAAACCAGTAACGTGTACGGCCTATAATTTTGTCATAGAATTGATTTCCAGTGTGGTACCTGGAAATGTCAAAAGTGCACTGAAACATAAAAGTTGCTGCACAAAGGCTTCTTGATTGACTTTGTACTAAAAATCTAAACAGTTGTCCGTAGGGCTCCATACTACAGAGGGAAACACTGGATGGAACTCGAGGTTTCCAGTTTATTCAGCATTGACCCCGGGTCTCAGGTCACAGGGGGTCTGACCCGATTCAGGGTCATGATGACCAGGAATCTGTCTCAAACTATACCCATTTTTTAATACCCAGTTTCCTGGTCAGCCTGACCCACAAATGAGTCCAGCCACCTGGGACCCAGACTCTTCTCGTTCAATTCTTACCTGGTGTTTGTGGAGTGTACACGATCTCGACTACGATAAGACAGGGTGAAACACCCGGTCAGTTGACCTTTGTGGGAATGGAACCTTTAATAGTTAGCGTTCGGGTTCAATTCCATAACAACAATTGGGCTTACCGGGAAAAGGTTACTAGCCAAAACACAATGTCTAATGTACTATTTGCGACTCGTTTCCTGTATACTTTTGTTTTCTCAAAAGCCCTATGGAATTAAGCACTGATCAGTCTGCGCAGTTGCGTAACCAGGCATTATTGCTATTATTTTTATTATAATTGTTAAAATTATTTTTAAAAAAATTTGGGGGGGGGCAGCGGGGAATTTTTTTTCTGGAGGGAAGGGGGTATTTAATGTATCGAACATTCATTTGTGCATTTCTTTGACCTCATTTTAGAATGTTATTTTATTATTATTATTATGATTGTTATTTATATCGTGGTTATTATAATTATAATTATTATTTTAAATTTATGGGGTGAATGGGGGGGGGGGGGTTGCCCTGCAAATAGTGTAATGTATAATTATATAAAATATGCGACAATGAGCTAATAGATATCCAGTAGAGTATCAAATTAATATCAAAAATTATTAGTATAACAATCCCAAGTTAAGAAGATGCAGAACAGAATATTGAAAACAGAAACTCTATTCAAGTTTTCATCGAATAATGCAGAATTGGGTGTGTATTTGAAAGTCGTCAATTTTTGTAAATGTGTACACCAACAAAAAACCAGGAAACTGTGTTTTGTCAAGTCAAACAATATAAATTTACAAACAATAATATATGAAGCAAAGTTTTGCCAATGATTACCTCAGTCTAAATAGCAATAATTTGGTTCTAGATTGTGAGCCCCAGTAGAATTCAGTTAATCACTTATTTCCAATTGTTTCAAAGCAGCCTGACGTAAACTATCGAGCCGTGTCAGACTATACCTGACACTATTACTCCATCAGTTCGTTAGAACCTTTAAACTTTTAGTTAAAATATTTCGTAACAGTTTATGAAACGAAATGGTGTGCACAGCATTGATAAGATTGACAATAAAACATACATGTTCTCAAATTTGCACATAACTAACACAGAATAAAGATGATCAGGTGAAACAACCTCACTTGAAATAAGTTTTACTTGGAAGCCATTTATCTTGAGAGAATTGATATAGCAAAATTAGACTTGATCTCGCTAATGTTTGATAAGTTTTCCCCCACCATTATCGCATGATTCCTATGACCGATTTAGCTGCATACTTTTACATGTTATTTCGTTTACATGTTGGACCACTGAAAGTGCGGTGACACATTATTGGCAATTTTGATCAACGTTGTCCGTTTGCTTTAATGAGGTCAACATATTTACTGTAAAAAAAAAACCTTCAAGGTCAGATTTGACCCGGATCTGGGGCCCGTGGGGCCTGACTCATTTCTGGGTCAGTTCGACCCGGAATCCGTATAAAAAAAGACCCAGAAGTGGGTCAAACTGATGCAGAATCAGAGTTCAAATGACATGTTTACGGGTCCATTTTCCAGCCTGACCCGGAAATGGATCAGGCCCAGTGCAATCCCGCATCCGGGCCAAATGTGACCCAAAAGTGTTTAGAGTGCACTTCAGCTTATAACTACATTGTTGTATTACATAATGCAGTAGTTCTGTTTTTGTATAATCTTACTTCGTTATTGTTCAGTAATATACACTGTCTGGTTGATAAGACCACTGTATATAGGCCTATTTGTATTATTATGATTTCCCTCTTGTAAATAATGTTATATATACAGATATTATTAACAACCGACGAAAGTTAGGGGTATGTTATGATCATTGTGTAATGTTTGAACAAAATGTGAACATGGAAACTTAAAATTTATACGAAAGAAGTTGATAATTTTGTGACGAGTCAAATATGTATTTTTTATGGTGAGTGGTGTTTTGTTTACCTCAGCCAGATGGAAAACAAGCTTTAGAGTTTTTACAATTGCACATTAATATAATTCCAAAATATTTTCTAAAAATGGGTCAATGTTTGAGCCAAAAAAACAAACTACTTTGGTCTGTTTCTGAGAAAGTGAAAAGGTTAAACCTTTTAGATGTGTTTGTAAAATATTTTTTTGTCAATAACTAAATCTGAAAACCTTTAAAACTTAACTAAAAGGAGAAAATATTTAAATTTGTCTTTCCAAGAATATGTTAATTTTCGTTTAGCTTAGCATAGCTATTGTCCTCTATCGTTACGGTTATTTTATTTGAAATACGTACCATGGGACACAATCGATTAGCGACTATCCATGTGATTCATTGCTAAACCATATTTCGCCATTTTTTTATTGAACATTTTGTGATAAGAAACAAATATTCCACATCAGCTCATACTATTCTGTTTTGCATCCAGAATTTGAAGTCTATGAGCCATTTGGGAAAGGGCCGACCTCACGACTTGGGGGAAAGCTTGAACTAGTCAAGCGGTCACATCTTCTCTTACGTGCTCATTATCGTAAACTGAATACGAAGTCACAGGTCGCAGGTTCCATTCCATAATTAGCCACTTATTGTTCTTGGCTAGTTTTATGTTTATATAATTATGAATAAGGAATAATGCTTTGTTGTGAATACACAATGACGAGATGAAAAAAGAGAAACAAATTACTGGTTGTGCAACTGTTCAGTTTTGTATAATAAATGTTGGAAATTTTTTTAAATAAAGGTTTACATGAAAACAACATTGTATATAAAAGAATTTTGTATTAGATTTTGCGTTGAAGTAAGCTTTTTTACCAACATAGTGGGTAGACATAACGTTCCATATTTTCCTCACGAAAATCGCGGGAAAATACTCAAGACAAAGGTCCTATATGCAGCAGCATGTCAGCAAGTATGACGTGTAATACATGGTGTGATTGGATCCCAGCAATTTGTTTTACTTAAAATCACTATGGGTTTTTCCTTTTTGCATAACAGCGTAGGGATCCAATAAAGTTCAATCCCCCGATGCTGCTTTGCCTGGGTACAATGTCACAGATTTGTAATTTGTTTAACAGTTCTGCGAAGCAAAAATAAGCTGGAAACCAGTCACAAAGGGTTCAAATAGTGAAAACCTTTATTTTGGCTGGTAACCTCATTCTGGATTAAGCTAATTTAAAATTGTTCTGTAATTTAAATCTGCTACTTTGCTTAGAGATGCAATAGCCGTGATCGAGTGGATTTGACGATAACAACAGATCTAGATTTTGTATTGCTTTCTGTGAAATTTGGCCCAGGTCAGATTGTAAAGATCGAATTACATACTATTTTGAACCATTTTAAATACGTTTCTTCCTTAAAGACAATTGAAGACAACTATTATAACGTTCACAAACATTTTACCGAATGTGTACCCCGCTGTTTTTGTGTGTATGGACATCAGGTTGTAAACAGAGAGAACGTATGCAATATTGTGTGGGTATCTGTTTGTTCAGTATGGTGAATAAAGAAGCAGTTAATTTTATAATAAATTTAATGTAACATTTATTTTGTTTTTCTCACATACATTATGTCTAATTTTAAAACCCCGAATCATGTTGAAAGCACAGCATGCAACTCCTACTAACTTGCATTCGTGATAAAGCGATTTTGGCCTTTGCAGTTGAAACCGTTATTAAATTTCACTTTCAGGAATGCAAATTTATATAGCATTTTGATCAATTAAACTTACAAGGCGTTCATTCTAGCCATGCGGAATTGGCATTCAAAGTAGCCGAGTAGGCGCAACTAGAGCTTTCCGTGAAAAACGCTTCGAACTCGAATGCTGCTTAAGTGTATCGTTTACAAGAAAGTTCGTCTTTTTTAATTGCATGACGTAACACAAAATTGCACATCAAGTTGAAGTGAATGTGTGCTTTCAATTTCGCGCCAAATTGAATAACATGGCGTTCAATTGGCCGCTTGTTGGCCGAAAATGACCGGGAAAATATCGTAACTTTGTTCAGTACAACTATTATATAGGTCGGGGATCTTCCCCATCGCTGAGTCTTATCGATGATTCATCGTTCTAAGAATACGTATTGCCCAACAGCTTATACACAGATCACCTGGTGTATTATTCCTTGTTTAATATAGACTTTAGCGCTTCATTGTAAAATTATACATAATAATCTACTTCAATAACTGATAGTCAGTGAATTCAGTCGAACAGACAAGCAAACTAATTTACATAGGATAACATCACGGTTACGTCGACAACATTATGCGTTGAGTATGGTGGCTCTGAGGGACATGTTTGCGATGAATGTACGACATTGCAGTGCGTACATATTTGCAACAAAAAACAATATGCAGCATCGCCAAACCAAGTGCGCGTTTAGTTTTGCAATTTGCGATGTCCCTTCAGGGCCACCATAGGTAAGCATTTCGTCTGGTAGCAAGTTAGGCCATACCCGACATGGCGGCTACGGCTACAAAGGACGTCCTATACTTCACGCCTAATAACGTGGCGATCCAGCCGTAGCCGTCGCCGTAGAGCACAACTTTAATTAACATTTGTTATTTTTTAATAATCATAAACGAATACATTATAGTGTCTTAGAGTCTCGGTTAGGGTTCAGTACGGTTGATGAGTTGGGCTGGTGGTAGATACAGGAATAAACCTGTTAGGAAAGATAGCACAGATTCCATTTTTTTCATTTCTGCAGGATAGACGTTGATACTCGGTGCGTCGGATAGGGGAATAGTTACTCATCGTGTCTCATATCCACCCAGGGGAAAAAAAAACAACTATTTTAACTAAAGATGTGGTAGCAGCCGTACCCTTTCTCCCCCAAGATTGACCTCGACGAGCCTCATACGCTCCTTGAATAAAACACCCCCGAACAACTATGAAAGGGCAAATTTAAAAGCATCTTAAAGATCAGTACACGAACATTTTTCAATTTTCGATTGATTTCTTTAAATGAACTATGGCATGATTGTTGGTTTTTAAGATTGAGGACAAAATATAATTTAACAATTTTTGGTTTATTTACTTCATATGTAATTTATGGTGCAGTTACAATTCTATATTTTGCAAAGTAATGCAGTTTGATTCTTAAAGAGATTAATCTGACCATTTTTTGCAAATTGAACTTAAAACCACAAATTGAAGAAATTACAACGAATCTCCCCAAATGGTTTTAATCGACATTAGTGTGACAACATAAAGCGTTCAATAATGCTTTTAAGCTCACTGCAAAAAAAGAAAGAAAAAAAAAGGAATTATATGTCGCTGTGTAAAGTATGTTACTTACCATTATATCCAATAATAACCAAAATGTTCGACACCCGACTGGGAAGGTTATATCTGACCCATTATGCCTGACAAACCACTTTGTCAAATGATTTTGATCGACACAACGTTATGTCTCAGCCGTGTGTTCGACTAATCTGGTCCGTACCATAATAAGTTAAAGGTATGGATGAGTCAACTTTCACAGTCACATACCTTGCTTTTGTGAATATTTTTGGGTTTGAACAAAGAAAAATTGACTGGAGCGGGCCTTGAACCAACAACCTCCAGATTAACGTACCAGTGGTTTACCAACTGAGCTATCCAGCCCTACGTTGGCGGTCTCTCTATTAGTCAATATCTTTGTTCGGTGTTAGCTAATTTAGTGTACTTTTGTGGAGGATTACTTGTGGCTGATGCATTTTTTCATTTCCAATGTTTTAAGTAATATTATGCACTTAGTGAGGATACACTTCCGAACATGAACTCATCCAAAATACAGCTTTTAGCTATTTTACAATGTTTACAAGACGGTTATCTTCTGTAAAAACTTCAATTAAAGGGGCCATGAATCTCGTCCTGCCTTCAATTATTAGCTAAAGACGTCCCACACGGAGAACCAGTCACGATGCATTGCCATGGTAACCTTAAATTATTGATCCTGTCTGCCCCAACCAAAGGACGTCTTACACTTGTGTCACCCTCCCAAGAGGCACCCTACAACCTCCGAAAATAAACATGTACCAGAGGAAGTGTGTCACGTTGTTTTCGATTGAAATATTGAATGAAGGTGATAACTATTAATCGAACCTAAGGACGGGTGATGGTAAAGGATCAATCGAGGTGAAGGACTAACGAAGGGATTGGTGGTAGTTTGATGGGTTAATTGAAAACTACAGAGGATGTCAACTGATGTATAAATAAAGGTTGTATATAAATTATGATTACATATAAATAATGATTTTATATGAATAAGAGCTGTTTTATATATACAATGATTCTTAATAAATCGTGAATATATAATAAATAAGGGTTGTTTAAGAATAATAATTATTTATAAATAATTGTTACTTATGAATAATGTTTATTAAAATAAAAGATTATTAATAAATAATGATTAGTAATAAATATGATTGTTTATAAATACTAACTATTTATAAACAATGATTATTTCTAAATAAATGTTTTAGTTTAAATAATTATTAATGAATAATGATTGTATATGAGTATTGGTTCTATCATTGAATAATGTTTATTTGCAAATAGGCTCATTTAACGCACGACCCACTATTACACTTAACGCAGCAATGCATGGCCCTTAGCAACATAGTCAGGTCCGTCCATGGATTTTTATGGGCCTATTTATCCAGATGCACTAGACCGCTCGGAGACGGCACCATCACAAAAAGAGCAAAACCACAATGGTGAAAGTGGGCAACACAAGCCATCTTGATTTTTCAGTCAAAGCATTTGTATCCAAACAGAGACTGGGTGGTAAAAATGGTCTGGACCCTTGCTGTGTCGTTAGAATGAACACTACGTTATTCGGTGAAAACATAGGGAATTTGACTGCCAAAGGATGAAAAAGAAACATTATTACCAAATTAAAGTCGTGAAACAACACTTAGAATGAATAAAACCAACAAATAAAAAAATGTGTAGAAACTTGTCAGGATGATGGTACGAACAAGGTGTCACAGTTATTGAAAGCTTTGACAACCAGGCTAGGTCATTGATAGTTGTTTATTATTCATGACTTGTTGACGTCATCACCGGTACAGTCAGACTTGTTCAACACGTCTAAATATACTTTCCCTTCAAGTCAAATCAATCACAAAAACCGCAAGAGTGAACCTTCCGACCCGGTTAACCCATTACCCACGAACGGGTGACTTCACGATTTTCTTCCTTTAATGTTTTAAGTGAATTTAGTACTAACAATTGAAAGAAGAAAAAACAATAGGCTGCAAAAACAAAACAAAACGCCAAACTATTGTTTTCTCTTTTTCAAGGCAATGATGATAACCAGGAATAACACACATACAAGTTTTGCCCACAAGCCTCTCAAAAGGTTGTATTGAAAGATTTATGTTTACCTTTGAGGTTCAGTAAACTAAAGAGATCGAGGTAATAATAATTAAACATCTGTAATGAATTAAATAATTAATTTTTTAATCAATTAATTCTGTAAATACGAAGGTTTGTTTAGAGGATTCTTTGCTGTCTTTCACCTCCGTGGACTCCAATTCCAATTGTTGTTTTTGTTTCCGTAACTAAAACTGATCATCTAGTACACACAGTCATCTTCATTCTCTTGGGTCACAACGCCAGGCACTTTAAAAGGTCCCTCGGTGTCATTTTTAGAAACATATAAAAATACAGAATAAATAATAATAATAATAGTATTAACAATAATACATGTATACATGTGCCCGATGGTAGGCAGCTTGAATTGTTTGGGCATACCCTGTGGGTAAAGATTATTTGATAAGCTTGAAGGATGAAAATAGACTGTTGTCTGCTGGACAGAAGGACGTGACAAACGGGTGCCAAGTAAAAGGTCGTAAAGCAATTAATTCATTACACCGTAATGCAAGAAAACCGAGTGTGAAAGTTTGATCGCCTCATCCTGTCATTCATAACTTATTATATGGAAAGGTGTAAAGGAATTATAGGAAATGTATAACGATTCACATGAGACTGAAAAACCATGTCTTCGCAAGGAGTTCATAGCCATACTTTTTTTGAAGGAAACCATTTGATTTCTTACGTCCTTCTGCTGTGAATTTGTTTTACTGTGCATGACCGGAAGGAGGTCGTAGAGCCTCATCTTCTTGTGTTGAGCATCCAACGACTTGTTCCCTTCTTCTTCCCCTCTCCCAAACTAAGCATCAAAAGGGGGAAATGATGCAGGAAGCCAGGGAGCAGAAGTGAGTTAGCTTTTACGTCACAGCAACCAGTTACCTGCCGGTACAGAGAAATGCCAGTTGGCCCCTCAATCCAGCCCCAGACAATCATTGTATTTCCGCCACACGTGTGCCTCTTGAATGACACATCCTGATTTGGCAAAAAAAATCGAATTATTTATAGGAAATTTTATGCAATTAGGGAGCTTTGTTCATAATGTTGCTGTTGTTTTGCTATAATTGGGTTAGAGGCTGGAATATTTTTTTCCTATTAAACAGTACGATTAAAACTGTTTTTTTCTCCAGATTAAAAGTGAACCTTTCGTTTGAGGCTGTTACATTGTGGTTAAACAAAAATATACTTTGTATGCGCCTTGTAAAGGCAGGTTAGCCACACAACCGATAACCATCAACCATTTCAACTCATTCATGAGTATGCACCACAGGCATCCAACATAGGCTGTTAAGTATTCACTGGTACCCGTTTACTCCTGGAAGATGATAGGCAATTATAAGTGAAGTGTCAAGCTCAGGAACATAAGTGTCGCGGTCGGATTTCGAACCCACACACCTGTGACTCAGTCACTAGGACCCACTTATAGAGCTGCTTAAGCAGAAAATAGTGCTTTAGAAATATTATTAAATTTGAATAAGCAGGGAACCATTCACAATCTGTGCACATATTATTATTTTTTTGCTGCCAATCGTTTTTCAGCAAAAAAAAACTCCAAACAAATAACAATAAAAATGTTTGGTGCTAGTAAATTGTTGTGCTTAAGCAGCTCTATGAATTAGGGTCCTGACTTTGAGTTCGATTGAGCTTTCAAGCCACAAAACGCTCCCAGCTAAGCGCCAACGAGAAAGAGTAATTAAAAAGCTTAAACTTGTTTAAAATGTATTCTTATTTTTATTTTTCTAATTTTAGAGGTATGTTTAATTCCTTTCATTGAAATTCCTCCAGAGATCCCTTCGTTTTGACAAAATTGTTCAAGTAAGACTTTTGGTTGTTTCATTGGATCGTTTTAGTATTGTGTGTCCTCCTCATCTTCTCAGGGTGACTATGAAGGGATCAATTGCTCCAAGCTCTGCATGGTGTTCGGGCAGTAAAATTGTACTCAGTCATCCTTTGTTTGGTTGGGTATTGGGGTGAGTTTTTTTCTCTTTATTTCTTACCCAGAATGACTCAACTTTCTACGGATTAAAATAAATCATACTCCCTCGAGATAAAAAAAACAACCCAAAATGACATCATGGGCATGCCTTGATAAAAAACATTCATTCCTCAAAGGAAAGACAATGAAGTAAAATCAATAATGATATGGCTGGGGGTAGAGCTTCAAGAACTATCCCCCAAGATTTTGATCACTCCCAGCCTATGAACTTGTTATCAATGACACCTGACGGGGGCGTGTGTTACCCATAAAAAGTGAAGCTGCGTTTTCCCCCGTTATTGTCTTTTGTCCATACCACTTTGGGGACTTCTTGCTCAACACTACACAAATGAAAAACACAATTAGTTCAGTCATCTTCAGAAGGATTTTAAATTCCGGGTCATCTTATGACCTGGATAAGGTGTCCCCAGAAACTAATGTCAAATCAGTTTTGGTTTTCTGTCGTGATCTGGAGTGTCTGACCTTTGTTTTGTTCCGGTGGATTTTACTCCCACATACCCCCTTTTAGCCCGGTTAGTTACAGGAGTGAAATGTGCATCTGGTGTGTTTCCCAAGCCTCACTGCAATCTTAAAGATGTGTGGACAAGTAGATAAGATGCAGTCGGATGAAGTTGTTCTCATCAAGTGATATTGTTCATCAAGTAATACATATTCAGTTATTCAATAAAATTAAAACGATTCAATAAAACACCGAAAAGAAACCCCACTGTGTGGCACCTCATCGTATTAACCCGAGCATACGCCTTAATTTAGCCCGGGCCTACATATAGCCAGGGCCTACATATAGCCAGGGCCTAGGTGTAGCTCAAACTGTTTAATACCCAAAATGTAACCCAGACCTAAGTGTAGCCTAAGACAATGTACCCTAAATTCAGCCATGCAGGGCTAAGGGCTGGGGCTACAATTAAGTTCGAGTTACAGTTAGGTTATAGGAATGGGGCTACAACTAGTACCAAGCAATTGGGTCCAAGACTACATTTTGGCGCCAGAAAAACAAATATCATTAATCAATATCGACAATTTGGGGACCAAAGACATTTTCAGCGCAAGTTCACGTATCTGTAAAATGTTGATTCTGTGCAAATAAAAACGATTTTAAATATAAATAGTGGGCGGGAAATATCGTTAGCGGGAATATACTTTTTGTATAATTTTAGATTTATCACAATTTTGTTCTCTCTCTATGTCACCGCGTGTAATACGTTGTATCCGTAAGAACTCATTAAAATTGAAATGATTTGTTTTTAGGCCGGAGTTAAAAGTGTGTCAACCGCATTGACGTACCCTTTAAAAAGATGAGTACGTTAACATACGTCAATGTAACAGGTTTTACGTGCAGGTCAGTATCGCTTACGCATGCCTCATGGGGCGGAGTGATATTACCCCAGTCATCCAGAAACTTCCGGAAAGACTTAACGCCAATCAGAACCTCAGACGGATTAGCGCCCATCAGGGCACGAGGGCGGACTACTTTGCTGCGCCACTGCCAGTAGTTATAAGTAGTTGCAGTCAGTCTTGTTGCCGGCATTAGACGTTTTATTTCAGCTGCAGAACACATCATCATCTCCAGAAACCAACACAATCAACCCAGCTTGAGATCACACAACTCCGAAGACAAATTCAAGATGAGAATGCTGATAGCTTTACTCCCCCTGTTGGGTAAGTTTTGTACATATATTACCAAGTTACTTTTTTTCAAGCGTCTTGTTTTGAAACACCTTTACTTTCCCATTCAAGTATATTGTGTCCCGATACGGTGTATTGCTTACTTGTTTTCACCAATACTGTTTCCAATTCAGAAAAAGTACTGCGGCTTTTAGCCTTGTTTGGGGTGAACTTGCAGAAAAAAAAGAAAACAATTGAATGATGTACTATTACTTACTAATCATGCTATAAAAGTTCAACCGAGACTAATCTTCACAAATGTTCATATTATGTATGTACAGCCCTTCCCAAACTAGACACAACTTTTATCGACCGGAGTGAACTCTCTTGACTTGCGAGTCGAGACACTCATAATGCCATCTGCTTCTTCTTTAGAAGATTTGTACTTATTCTGAACAATTTAAACCTTTGCGAAACGTTCCAGTCTCTAACTGCTGGTCATCAAATCCTCCAGCCATTACAAAGATGTCAATTACAACCATGGGTGTGTTTTCTGTATAACCAATCAGCAGCTTCTTCCGGTTAGGATATTGAATTTGAGAGCCATTTCTTGTTTTTGTTGGACGAGTCAATTGTCTGTAATCCTATTTAGTTGCTTCAAAAAAACAAATTAAAGTTGATTATGAGATACCTGCCAAGAAAAACCGGTTGTTTATTTTTCTTTAGCAAAATTAATATTATGTCCTCTTTACCTACTTTGGTATAAAAAGAGGGTTTAAAACCGCAGCATCATTGAAGGTGACTTTGTGTGCAAAATACTTCCCATTTTATCAAATCGATCGTACACAAATGCATAACAGTACATAGTAAAATAAAAAACCAATTGCTTGTCCTCTCTTTCTTGATGCAGGGCTTGTTGCAGCTCAGTATAACGCCCGTGGCAATGTTAACGATGGGTTCTTCAATGACTTGGGGCAGTCAACCAGCACTTTACCACCGTGGGCCAACCCAGCTGGGAATGTCGGTGGGGGTGGTGGAGTAGCACAACACCCCAATCCAATTGGCGGGAGCTATGGCGGATCTCAGTCGAGCACCAAGCCTCCTGCTGGTGGAGTTGCACCGATCGGTAACCCTCAACTCCCAGCCATGCCAGGAGCCAATGCTGACCCGAGTAAATCAGGCGGCTCATCGGGTGGCATGACAGGATTCGGAGCCATCGACTATTTCAATGGCGGAGGTGGCCCTGATGTTCTTTCCCCACAAGCCGCACCCGCTCCCGCTGGGGGCAGCAACACGAATCAAAACTCAGGTGAGCAAAAGAATGGCTTTTTCGGTGGTGGTGCCGATGGTGGCGGTGGTTATGACATGGGACCTGGACTCATCGCCGGTGGCGGATTCGACTCTAAAGACATGCAGGAGAAATCCAATGCTAATGAAGTGGTACACGCCGGCGCGGCTGCAGGCACTGTAGTCGGTGTGGTCATCGCTGTACTCATCGTCATTGGTATCTTTGCACTGGTTGCTGTCTTCCTCGTTCGGCAACGGCGCCAGTCTAGAGTGGTCATCGGCTCCGTGTAAATCAACGAACAATTATCTGAACTTGAGTTTGAAATCTGTTTTGCTTTTTTTTTCCTCTGAAATATCTTCCGAGGCATCTACATGATGTGTGCAATGAGAGTTGTTATTTATTTATGCAGATGTCTCTTTAAATAATCTACTTCATATTTTCTTTCTCTCAGTAGTATCAAAAGCACAAGGCTCAGTCAGCTCTGAAATTAAAGATCTTCCAAACAAACCAAACAAGAAATAACTGCCCTTTTAAGAAGGGGGTTATTCCGCGGCACTTTTTTTAAGCAGCTTGAAGTCGCCTATCGAGTTATTGCGCGGTAACTTCGAGTAGACATTTAAAAGTGTTTTTCTCCATATGCATTGTTCAAATTAATAAAAAATATTGCTGACTGGCAAAACTCCAACATTGCAGTCTTGTGTATAAACCTACTAGGAGATGCTACAACCTAGAATCACATGGTGCCTCTCTCTTCCCTTGTTTGTTACATTAGTCTTCAACTTATCACACATTTTGAAAGACGTCAGGGGAACAGACAGTGCCTGTATTGAAGAACAGCGAGAGCTAACGATATCGAAAGTTCTCATTTAGAATTTTTCCCCAAATTGTGAGTCAATATTGTTTAGCCCTTCTTTCCAACCTGCGGCTATTTCATGTTTCTTTTTAAATATTATAGGTATAGTAATCAGGCAATTTGAAAACCCACTGGCTAGTCCAGAGGCAGTGTTCTTATAATAGTGGAACCCTTTGTGGTTAATTATATAGCTAAAGCAGTATACTATAATACAATGTGCTTTTTCAGGGGGAGGGGGGGGGTGATAATTTTATATTATGATTTTAACTCCTAAATAAAGTATGCCACATGCAAGAGCAGTCGGTGAGACTAGAGGGGGCACACTAGGGGTGTGAGTTGTAAATACATAGTTTTATTTGATGGCACGAAGAAAAGATAAGAAGGCAGTGTGTTTTTGAGAGTGGAAGTAGGTTTTGTACTAACATCTGTGTTGATTGAATAAAAATGTGAAAGTATTCTTAGCATTGTGTAAATTGTTCTTTTTAATTCGCTTTCACCAGAAGGGCGCCGCCAACGATCCACCGTCACCACACCCCAACACCACCATCGCGAGCATTTCGAAACATTTTTGTTTGTTTTATATTATTGTTTGTCAATTTGTTCGTTTTGTCTGTATCAAAGCATAACAAGACTAGCAGTTTATTTTGCTTTGTTTTTCGTTTTTTATAACATCATTTGATATTTACCACAGCAAATCAACATTTTTTTTTATTAATTTGTTTATGAGTTGAACCTTGAACCTTGCAGGGATTCGGTGCTCCAGTAAGTTTCAGCTTTAAGGGTGCGGAAGATCGTTGGTTCAAACACAGCCCAAGGCGCCCACTGGGTGGAAAATGTACGCTATTTTCCCCCGAAGTGTTATTTCATCTGTGTTTGAAATGATTATAACATGTATTTACAAAAAGCAAACTTTATTTTTTATTATTTTTTTATGTTACTTTTTATATAGGAGAAATATTGTGTACAATAGCCAAATCAGAAAATGACCAATGTGGTCATCTGATAGGCCAATCAACTGGTACACTGCTGTTTAGAGTAGGAAAGTAAAGTTCCTAGGTAGTATACCATGTAAGCGCGGAAAAAATACTACTTGATTAACTGTGCGGAGGTTAACTATACAAGAAATACATGAAATACAGAAATACAAGAATTATATAAAATAAGCGTATATGAACTCAAACACATGAAGAAAATCAATTTAAAGAGAGACACCTGACTTTAACTTTTCAGAACTCCTTAGTTCCGATTCGGACTTCCTTCCATCTCTTTCCCCCACCCCTCCCCCTCCAACAGCTTCCCCTAGGGCTTTTGTTTGTTTGTTTGTTGTTGCTTTTTTCGAGCCTGTTTACCCCAAAAATTTCCTATGTACAAAAAGTACAGTTGTTGTAGAGTTAGTATGTTTTGAGTTACATTTTATATATCCTCTGTTTTGTAAATCGCTTGTTTTCATTGACCGATTAATACATCACAACAATAGCAATGATAATTATAAAAACGACCATGAAGCACACTGCTCCTGCCTACAGGACGAAATCATCAACACATTTAGCAAAGAATTGACAAATGGCAATCCCATGTTTTCACGAACAGAAGGTACCGGTAGTTAATACCTCATGTACTCCAGTTTGACGAATGGTCAAACATTACGGGAAATTATTTATTGGAAAGATGGTGCCCAGGAAACTTAGAGAATACTATTCCTATAAGAGTTCCTGTTTTTAGCACTTATAAAGTCCTATAACCACCGACTACCCCCCAGCCCACGCCACCACCAAGCCCAATTTACCCACGTTTCCTAGCAAGCCTTTCGTTACCAACTTGATTTTCAATCTCATGTTCAAGCTTATATGTAGGTACCAAAATGAGATCCAAGACGTCAGTTCTTGCAGAGCACACCCATAAACCTGTCTTTCCAATTACAAAAAGATCAAATATTTACCTTAAAAGTAGCGTCCCAAAATAAACTACTTTAACGATATTGGGAACTCATCTAGAGATGAATCTTAGTGCTTTGTGAAATCGAAACCAAGTTTGAAAAAGAGGGGGGGGG
>CM021533.1:5719708-5735817 GCA_010994315.2 Pisaster ochraceus
GGGGGGGGGGGCTACCAAGTGTAAGTCTTTGTCAGTTGCTAACATTCTTAAACTTTTAATTGATCGAAATCACAGATGATTTCAAATTTACATTAATTTGATGGAGTTAAAGTGTGTGTGAAATTTTGAATCAGACATTCCTCACCTCTACCGGAAAGCCAGGCATTAGAGTCATTGTCGTTGTCGTGACAGTTATATATAAATGAAATAAATCTACGTCTCCACATTACTAGATTCATTTGACTTGTAGCACAAACATAACTTTAACTTAATCTCAGCTTGCGACTGTTTAACTCCAAGGAACAAGAACTTAAGATGAAGATGCTTTTTGTATTTCTTCCACTTTTGGGTAAGTTCTTATTCTCTTTGGTAAACAAAGCGATTTTCACCTCCTAACTACATTTCCGTTTTTCCTTTACAGCAGGAAATTGAATTATGATTCGCTGATTATTGTTAGTTCTTAAGAAAACAATCGAAATTGAAATTGGAGAAATTATCTTCAAACGTTATAAACTCAACATTTACAGAGTAGGAAATGCGCTGGAGGAAAATTAAACCTCTCGTACATTTGGTTCTGCTGCCTTGCGAAAAGTTAACCTGAACAACCCAGCTTCCATTTTATCTGAGCTAAATTTTCGCAGAAAGGCTTGAACGTAGATCAGTATTTTAGTTTTGCAAGATGGAGATAAAATCTACTGCGATAAATCATTTCAAAAATTCTCTTCTGTGAGATGTATTGGTTCTAAAAAGAACCAGGGATGTGAAAACTCGACGTTTCGATCATAACGCCATGAGTGTCTTCGGGTGGTAATTAATTTGTCTTTCCAAGTTCTCAAGCAAAAAAATAAAAATAAATAAATAAAAACAATATTTGCTGTAGCTGGGCTAAATTTCAGAAAGACTAAGACTGATTTGCGATGTTAGCCGTAACTGCTAAGCAAAGTGTGATGTCATCACATAGTGTTTACTGCCAAATCAGAGATGAATCTTACTGCTTTGTAGAAACTAGCCCCTGGTCTTCATGAGACAAGGGTCGTGGATCTTGTTCGCTTTAGACCACTGAGTTTTCTAGATACAGAGGCCAATTCGAATCCTAAATTAAATTAGCACGTTCATGTTACATCGAAGTAAGGGTGAAAACAAGGTGATTCTATAATTATTTTATTCCATGAAAGCACACATAAAAGAAAACATAACGTAACGAAATTGTGGCTGTGCTGGACGGGGAGATTGTCTGACACTTGGTCGTAAACAGAAATATGGCTTACTCTATCTAAGAAGACCAGGGTGTGGTTCAGCAACATTTGAATCTTGCATTAAAAGGTAAAACTTTTTCACCTTGTCTAGGGTTGGTAAGGGCACAAATGAATGGTCCACTACCCGACAATAAGAACGAGCGATTCTTCAATGATATTGAGCATGCCTACGACACTTTGCCACCATGGTTAGAGCCAGCAAACGCGCCGAACGCCCTCGGTACCGGAAACAACGCCATGGGACCGGTACCCAATGCTGTGTCTCCCTCGAGCACCCAGCTTCTTGGTGGTGCTGCACCGATCGGTGGACCTCAACTTCCAGCCGTGGCGGGAGCCAATGCCAACCCAAGTAAATCAGGAGGATCATCAACCGGGATGGCAGGGTTCGGGGCCGTCGACTATTTCAACGGTATCCAGTCACCGAAAGCCCCTGCAGATGGGGGCGGCAACACGGAAACGAACTCCGGCCGGCAAAACAATGGATTCTTCGGATTGGATGGACGCATTGCCCCTGGACTTATCGCTGGCGGTAAATTCGATCCCCTCGATTTCAAAGAGAAGCTGGACGCGAACAAAGCGTCAAGATTCGGAACCGCTGCGAGCACAGCATTGGGCGTGGTCGTTGCAGTCATTATCGTCGTAGGCGTGATTGCACTTGTTGCCGTTTTCCTTGTACGTCAGCGACACCAGCTGCAATCCAGATTCGTTATAGGCTCCGTTTAGCAGTATCCAAACTTTGGTTTTATCTATACACTATTTTGTTACAATTATATCACCTACTATTGTGTGTATTATAGTACCCGATAATTACTGCAGTAAAAATAAAAGTAACCAGTGATTGTTTGATAGAAGCACTGATGAATTGTGTTTTATAATTAATAACCACTTGATTCTTACCCAAATATTTTGTTAGATTTTCACGTGGGTGTCGCTCACACTTCATAAAAAGATTTATTACGAGTTTTATTTAATTACAGATGTTATAGAGTTTTGGAGCCCATTGTTTTATTGCAATTGTTGGTTAAGTTAAGCGGACTTTATTAGTCGATAAGCAAGATACATACCTCCATCATTTCTTACCTTCTAAATAGTCAAAAAGAAAATGTTTTTAGAGATTGAGTAGTGACGTAAAGAGTGTTATTCAATCTTGAGCTGCCTCACGATTTTACTCAAAAGAAGAAAACAAATTAATAACAAATAAAACTTGGTTCTTATAATAGCACACTTATCCTAGTAGCTATATATAAAGGCCATTTACAACATTACTTTTACCTGTTCAAGGACACATGTGTCGCAGTGGCGTACTTAAGGGGGCACGTGCCCCACACCCCCGATTGATGTCAGTGCCCCCTCTCCTCCCCGGTCCCCCCAATTTGGAGCCCGCCAAATACGTAGATCATGATCCAGTTAAAACAAAATGCAAGCGGAATCTTGAATTGATTTGCCAGCAATGCCCCCCCCCCCAGAAAAAAATGGTGCCCCCTTGTGCCCTCCTAAAAAATGACCTTAGTTACGCCGCTGAAGTGTCGTGACCGGGAATCGAACCCACACTCCGATGATTCAGCCATCAGAGCTTGAGTCCGATGCACTTGCCCGCTCGGCCACGGCACGCCAGGAAGCAGCAGCACAACTGGTGCCAATCACCTCTGTGGAGCTTAGTTCAAATCTCGCCTTGGACCGGAACCTCGCATGTGGATTGGGTTTTTCAGTCCGTACCTTGCTACGTTAGTTTTCTTACGTGGCTAACTCCCACTCTAAAAACTGACAATTTCTCCCGCCTTCGTCTTCAGGCCTACATGCTACGCCACCTTTGACGGTTCATTGGTTTCATTTTTCTTAGTTTTGTTATCACAAAGACTGTTTGGTTTTCACCCTTACACCCATGTGTGTTAAGCACAGGCAAATCACTGGGGTGGGACTCAAAGCCACGACCTTTACTTTGTTGCAGAGCAGATGTCTTACCACTAGACCAACGAGGTAACCCGGTGGATATACAGGCAGTTCGAATCCTAAAGCATCAGGTACCACTACGATTGAAAAACGGCGCAAGGGTAAAAACCAAATGATTCTTCATCCCTATGCAAAATTAACATCATTTGAATTATCACAACTATAGTAAATAGATAAAACTATCTGGATTATCCCCACTGATCAAGAGTAAAAAGGATCAGAACACTGTTATATTTAGCTAGATTTAAACACATGATTCTTATCTTATTTTATTCGTATATCAGGACATTTAAATATTCTGAATCAATTTGATTGTTGATATGTATAAACCACCTAGTCTTGATCACAAACACATAATTATATTCGTTGCTTGCACGAAGTTGGCTTTTAGTAAACCATTAATAATTATGGGTGATTAAACGTGTAAATCTGAAAGCTCACTGTCAAGTAATTGACTCACTTCACCTGACGTCATCAGCACAATAAATCTTGGTTGCACCATTTTTGGGAGTCACTTTCCCGGTGTGTTGTGGGCGACGCTGGCGTGTTGACACACTGAACCATTTAATTACATGTAATCTAATTTGTGTTCCAAAATGGCGGACCATGGACAGGGAGTAGCTGGCTGGAGTGTGACCTCAGTGCAAGAGGTCATAACAAGAACCAATCCAGATAAATGTTTCCTCTGTGAAAAACTGGTCCCCTGGTGAGAAAATAGCTTTTTGAAAACCCCAAGTTCATCATTGCTTACTTTGATTGCCGCAATTAAAATAAGCCAGATATGGCCGAGTTGTTTCTGTTCGTTTTCACTAGAAACGTGACCAACGAATTTGATGAAATGTTTGCAGGATGGGTTGTGGTGTGTTTATTGCGAACTCGAAGATGGACACTAATTTACCTTTTCGAGAAAAAACAACAACTAACACTTTGTTAACTTTTAATTTGGCAATCCCAGTCTTTCAAAACCTATCCATTGATTTGATTTGAAAGGGGTTTGAATGAAAATTGCTGCCATTGACATCGGATGGTTTACAGCCGGCAAATAGCACGCCCTCAAGAGACAATATTTTGTTGTAATTTCTTTAACACTTATCATAAAATGACTGTATAAGGCTTGCTTACTCAAGTGACACTGAGATACAAATAACGTATGGTCCTTTAATCACTTACTTTGAAACGTGATGAACATTCAGAAAGAAAATCTGGACAGGTCCATAATGGGCCCTCAAAACCTGCCCAGTGAATAAATAATGACTCCCATCCTGGGCAAACTAAAATACCACCCAACTTCATTCGACCATCGTAGTCAGCACTTACTAAAAAAAAAATAACACACATTTTTGGACAAACCTTAAAGGCTTTCGGGTTTGAGGAAGACTTAGCGAAAAATTAAGGCTAAGAAAGACTTATAGCAGCACATTCGAGAGGAGGGTAAACCAGTATAACCTGGGAGTGCACGTCGTCAATAAAACAGACATTTTTTCCATGAAGTAAAGGCTATTTCGAAAACCGCTCGGACCCCTGCTTTGACTGCGTCGGTTATACGTGTGCTTTTAGTACGGAGCTTTAAACAGGCAGACGAAGCCACAGCTGGATTCGATGCCGAATCACCGTGGTTTCGAAAAGGGTCAAAGTTCAATTAGATTCTATCTAGTAAATACCTCAGTTTGTCAAAAAACGCAGTTTCACGGTGATTTTATATTTTTTTGTTGTACACTTGTTAATATGAGCATTTATATTGAAAGAAAATTGACGGAAGTAAAATTGAAATTTTACTAGTTTTATTCAATGGATACACTGAATGGCAGAATTTCAGACAACAGTTTGAATTAGTCAAAATTTTATAATATTCAGATTATTTGTTTGTATTAGATTTTAATTTCCGATTATCATCACATCTACAATTTGTATCCAAGGTGTGCGTCAGTTGTGTTTATCAAAGCATACCTGTTTTTGTTGCTGCTGTTGTTGTTCTTCTTATTATTGTTTTCCTTTATGTTGCTATTATTGCTGTTGTTGTTGCTATTGTTGATGATGATGATGTTGTTGCTGTTGCTGCTGTTGCTGTCGTTCATTTGTTCTTTTTCTTCAAATTATATTTTGCGAGCTTTACGATCAATCGATTTTACAAGACACAATCAGAGCTGCACCTGTTTTGCACTTTCCTTTGATAAATTGTGTTGTTGGTAAACTTTTTAATAGTTCAGATGTAAATTGGCGTTTCCTCGAGCATCACCCCCCCCCCCATAAAGCCTTTGAAGCGCGTGTTCTGCCATTAGCGATTTGACTGTTACTTCAACTCTACAAAAACCATCAACAATTAACAGTAATTTCCTCCGTTTAAAAATAGATCGTGAGCACATTCTAAAATAGATTCTAGAAGCACTTGTGGCTTACCGCTGGTCAAGAACCCTAATTTGCCGAGTCCTGTTCCACTTATAAGACTCTGTACCTGTGAGTTTGGCCCATCCATTCATTGGGTTGTGACTTGCTAAGAGTAATGTGACCACATGATGTTCCATGATGATGAGTTGACGATTGAGCTTATACCTGCGTTCCAGCCACATCATCAAACAGAATATTTCAGATGCAGTTTCCATGATATCGGCTGAGGTTGCAGTCAAAATTATGGTATTCGAATCTGTGCACTATGTTTCCACTCTTCGAACTTTGGAGATCTCTGAACTGTTATCTATCAAATGGTCAGGAGTGACTTTCTTTATAATAATACAGAAGTTGCTGACCATCATCATAAACTGTAATAGTTTAAAGTTCACTCGGCAAGTTGTGTCACACCGAAATACTTGTATAGATAAGAAAGACTAGCCGAAATACTTAGTGCACTTTCGATGTAGTTGGAAAGGGAGAGGGCCTACACGGCCCTGGATTTCATGATGACAAATTGCTGACCTTGGTCAGTCTACCTCTTAGAACATTTCAAGTGACTTTTTAAAACAGTGATTTGACCTCGGTGTATTATTCATCCAAGAACTTTCCGCTCAACCTTAAGGTTGAGCTTTAAGATTGAAACTTTGCACAAACGTTGTTTATAAAATGTACCCACACTAGGGTGTTTACAAATAACGCATTACTGTATTGTAATATTTGAACGAAGTATTCCATTGTTATAGTGAATTTAAAAGAGTTACACGTTATCAAAAATGAATTTAGAGAAAATGGTCTCATTGTGCATGTCGGTATGTTTTCAAACACAGTTTCACAAACTTGCTTACGACCTTTGACCTACCACACTTGCTTTCTCGGTCCTTAGTAAGATCACACGGCACAATTACATCAATACACGGGCACAAGTTGGGAAAAATGTTCAAAATTACCACGTGATATTTCTTTTTTATTCGGATATTCAATCTAAAAATATTTTAGGTTATTTTAAAAATGAAAGCAGCTCTGTACAATTGTTGTTGTGATAATTTTAGCAAGCAATTTTTCAGCAATTCAAATGGTAAACGTTATGGACAGTTTTACCTGTGGACATAAAAGTGTATACAAGTTAAATTCAGATTGGAAACCTTTTGAGTTTCTCTTGAGTTATAATGTGAAACTTAAGTTACTATTATTATTATTATCATTATCATTATTATTGATATTAGATCTTTCTGGTAATGCGATCAATCAATCAAGAGGTCCTCAAAAGTAAACTCTGTGACCTGTTGGCCTGAAGATACAAGTAATGGAAAGATGCCTGGTTTAACATGGGAGCAAAACCTCAAGTATGGGGAAATCCCGCGCAATTCGCACGAGACTGAAAACATAATCCGAGACGGGATTCGAATTGAGGTCCACGGTGTTGGAAGACTAGGCCACCCTGAATACAATAATTCATGATGGGGTCAATGTTATAGGAAACAGTGTCTAGACACTTTACCTTCTCGAATCTGGAATGATGGACAGCGATGTGCACCACTGTCTGTACAATAACCCACAGCAAAACTATAAAAATGTATCGTATTCAAAATTAACCTACATGTCCTTGAAATATATTTTTGGCGTCTCGTCCTCGGTACACGCACTTAAGTACTACTCGGGTACCGTTTCGCTGGTACTCGTACTCGAATAACTCGTACTTGGCTTAAAAAAACATCCACACTCCATACTCGACTGAAAAATGACATATGACGTTTTCGAAAAGAATCGGTACTCGTCAAGATACTTTTGTCAAAAATCGTTCGAGTTAATGCAAAATTATTCTACTATAGACAATAAATACATACAAGAAATAAAGAAAGAAAGCACTGGAAATGTACAATTGAAGTTGTCTTTGATGTACTCATGTTTAAAAGATAGCTATCATAACAAGCACGCACTGTCGTCAAGAAATTAGTCCACAAAACAATAAACGATACTTTTATTGTACTCGGCAGTCGGCCTACTTGATACTCGAATGACTAAAACGCTGTGTTTTGTAAGGTATTGATCAGTGACTATTCCATTTATTGTTATAATTCCAATCTTATTTAAGAGATAACTGGTAATGGGACAAAGGGATCTTTGTAAGACGATGAAGCACTATCAGTTTTGGAATTAGAGACTAAAAACCGAATCCACGTGAGAGGCTCCAGTCTTAGGCGAGATTCGAACAGGGGTCCACAGAGACGTGAAAGGCAGCGCAATATACTACGTATCCCCTTCGCCTTGGAAAACAAAATGTGGAAGTACTTTTTTTTCTTGATGGTGACAACACTTTTTTCCACGTCGCTAGAAACTATTTGTTAAAAGATATTACTACAATTAAACATTATCCAACCGTTTAATCTGTGTGAATTTCATTTTGAAGCAACTCATAAAGGTATCACTTTATACAACAAGGCAAGAATGACTGCAAGGATAATGTTGTAGAGGGATGTACAGACCCGTAGTTTAACCTCCATTACAAAAAAGTTGCAATACTTTCTCACGAAGTCTATAAATAAACACCACGCTTTAAAAAAACACCAACTAAATTGCAAGCATAAATATGAGTAGATGTCAAGGAGTGCGGAAACAAGGCATGTTTTATCTCTCTAACTAATATTAGCACCTAAGAAATTTTAAGGGGAACTTTGAACCTTGTGCGTCGAGGGACAGCTTCAAGGTTTTTTACCGGTTCAATCTAAATGCCATAGAAAATGGAACAATTTGTCCTCAGACGCCGGAGGATGTTGTTAGAAGTTGGTACAAGCTCGAACCAAACAGCCAATCCTGCATCATTGCCAATAAGACGTTATTTAAGTAGCGTGACTAAGAATGATATTAGGGTTGATAGATGGGGGCTAGAGGTCGTCAAGAGTCGGAGGAGTTAAAGACAATAGAAGAAATAAAGTCGACACAAACTTCCACCTTCCTCTCGAATATTCTATTGCTATGCCCGTGCGTTAAAGGGGGGGGGGGTACTTTTGGTAACCTCTCCAAAAATTCATTGTCATAGCAACCTACTTGGTAAAGAGCTGTTGATATTATAAAATATTGTTAGAAATAACACCATTTAAAATATTTAGTTTTCAGAGAAAGAGTTGACTTTTGTTTAACAAAATTTTTGAATCTAACTAAGAAAGGCTTCAGGCATGAAGCTTTTCTCATGCATGTGAAGGCACATAACGTTCTATGCATCAAGGGTGTTTTTTCCTGTCATTATTTTCTTGCAACTTTGAAGACACTTTGAGCCCCAATTTTCACAGGTTTGTTATTTTTGATGCATTAAATGTTGGGGCAAATTAAGTGAGAATGCTGGTATTTGACTATTACCGCAAGCACACCCTGCCGTTATTAGAATAATGACAGTGTTACCGGTGCACACCTCCGACCCATTTATCAATTATTGCTATTATTGTTAATTAAAGGTTGTTTGATGTTCATGCCATACAATATACGTGTAATTTATGGTGGGGGGGGGGAAGAGGTGCGGAACCGAGACTATGTGATCAATGATACTTTATTTAACAACATATCAGCCATGGAATCAACATGCAATCGGGATTTCGCTACTTGGTGACGGGGCTTAAAGTTACAGTATGTGAAGCTTTCAAATTGTTTATGATCTTCAAAAAAAAGTAGTATTACTGACTTAACACATGTCATTGTTTCTGTAATTAGTTTGACATCTGTTCTGAGGTATAACTTGAAATGTTCTTGAGGAGTCATTGTAACATCACGCCTCGATAATCTTATTTATTACTGATGGCATGGCAAATTAGGGTTTTTCGTAACATTGCTTTGGTATCTTAGGTTTGATCGGGCTCTGAGTGACGTCATCAGAACATGGTCTTTTTGGCCGCAATGCTAGGACAATGGGTCAATGTTGAACCTCGAATACACAAGTTTTACCTGATTATTCTAGCAACATAATGTACATTATTCTGTCCACGATGTTTAATTTCAGCGGATATTTCTCGTTGTCTTATTGATTAAGGTGGTATTATTTCAATCGGACAACATTTGCTACTCAACTGTTCCCGCCAGGAAACACCCTGATGAATGTGGCAAAATTAGTCACCGCTAAAACACACATCAAAACTATTTCTCCATTTCATATTAAACACATTCCTATACCATTTCCAGTTGTCGGAAATAATTAAAAGCGCTTAGTATATCCGCAAGCCTCAATTAATTACCACCTGTTCAATCTGGATATGACAAGATCAACAAAAAGATATAGTTTACAGGTCAAGCTGGCGTTATTTTGGCAAAAGGGGAGAGAGGAAAGTCGAGAAAAAAAAATACTGGCACGGATAAGACGAGTCATTCCTTGACCTTAAAAGAGAGATTGTGAATCACGCGTCTGTGGCTCATGATCAAGCAACACTCTGTAAAAAGCCCAAAACGGAAGACAGGCGAAGCCAGCACGGCTTGCTGCTGCCATACGTCCCTTCTTAGAACACTAACGCTTGTATCAAGCTAGCAATTAGGTTTTAAGGCAGGGCATCGTAAGCTGACGGGCTCATGTCTTTTACAACGACATAAAAAATAAAAAAAACTCGGCGAGTCATAAACCCCAAGATGGCGGCAGGTCGGTTGCTGAAGTTGCTACTTGTCTGCAGTCTGATGTCTGGTAAGAAAATTTATCTATTTTTGTTGTCTTTCATTGTTGACTGTGAATTATTTAGAAAATTTACTGTAAAGGTATTAATTGAGTGGCTGACTTTAAGTTGATTCATGAATGAAATAGACACCTGTTACTGGCAGGGTTGCTCATACCTCCCGACGCTTTTATTGCAGGGGGAAAAGGCACAAACCTGTCATTTTTGTTTGAGGGAATGTTCAACAATTGCACATTTATAGCTTTATTGTGTTTTCCCAGTATTTTTGTATCTCTAAACTTGTGACAAGTTGATGAGTGTAAATTTGAACACCTACGTTGCTTTTGTACTTTTTGTTCTATGACTCGATCAAAGAAGCCATTCTTGTTGAAAATTATGCCGCGAATGGGTGAATCGTAAGGGTTAATTTTATTACTGTATTTAAAACAAATTTGTATTCCTTTTTTGGGGGTGGAGATGGGGGCTATTTTAGAGGTCTGCGACAAAAAGGCATTTCTGTTTATACTCATTCCACCAGACATTGTGTTTTCCCAGTATTTTTGTATCTTTAAACTTGTGACGAGTTAATGAGTGTAAATTTGAACACCTACGTTACTTTTGTACTTTTTGTTCTATGACTCGATCAAAGAAGCCATTCTTGTTGAAAATTATGCCGCGAATGGGTGAATCGTATGGGTTTATTTTATTACTGGATTTATATTCAAAAGAATTTCTGTTGTTTTTTTTGTTTTTTTTTGGGGGGGGGCTGGAGATGGGGGCTGAGAGATCTACGACAAAAAGGCATTTCTGTTTATACTCATTCCACCAGACATTTTTTGATGTTCTATTATTATTATTTCTATTAAAGTCATATCAGCCGATTCAAGCAGTAGTGACCACAACGGGCCAACCACTCCATTACCAAGGAGAACTTCCAGCCTCGGTCTGCCGGTCGCACCAGTCGTCATAGAGACAGACTTCCTACCGATGAGCCCTATAACAAACATTCCTAAAGCTAACGCTGGTGGCGCTCACTTAACAACTCCAGTAATTTTGCCGACTTTGAGGTCAAGTGTTACAAAGAGACCAGCGCCAGTTGATAAACAGCCAGTCGGACGTGCCGAGGCTGGTGTTACAAAAAATGGCGGGACAGCAGGAACAAACGTAGCTACGGATACAGGAAGGTCAAAGGGTGGCGCAATAATCCCAGCTCGGAACCCGGATACCCCGAACGTTAGAGGAGCGCCGGATTCAGGGGTGACAGGAAACACAGGTACGGGGACCTCGAACACAAACCCGGTTGGCGGAACTGCAGCCGGAGTTCCGGATCCAGGGGTTAATGGAAACCCTGGCGCGGGGACATCTAGCAATAATCCGGGTGTCAATAATCCAAGTGGCGGAACAACCAATGGAGGTTCGGGTACAGGCGTAAACGGAAATCCTAGATCTGGAACATCAGGCGCGGGGACATCTAGCAATAATCCGGGTGTAAATAGCCCAAGTGGCGGAACAACGAATGGAGGTTCGGGTACTGGCGTGAACGGAAATCCTAGTTCTGGAACGTCTAACACAAGCCCAAGTGCAAGTGACCCTAGCATTACAAATGGAAACCCTGGTGGGGGAACGGCTAATGGGGTTCCGAATCCAGAAAGTGGTGGCCAACCAAATACTCCAAGTGGCGGGGCCGGAAGCAGCGTTCCAGGATCGGGAACTCCCAATGGAAATCCAGCCTCAGGATCACCAAAAAGCAGCCCAGGTTTTGGATCACCGAATGGAAAACCAGGTTCCGGATCTACAAACGGAAATCCCGGTATCGGATCACCAAATGGGCCTGCAGCAGGAGATCCAACGGTGAACACTGGTAATGGCAATCCGAACTCCGGGCTTCCGGGTAGTCCGACCAATGGAGGTAATGGCGGAAGTAATATCAATCCGCCACCTATTGTAACTAAAATGCCAAAACCTCTTCTACCCGAACCTGTTAAATTCGAAATACAACCTTTTGCTCCTCAACAAGGAGACGAAAATAGTAGGAGTTCCGAAGAGTCAGAAACGAATAAAAGGAGAAATGGCGGAACAGGAACTGGTACTTCAGGCAGTACAGGGTCTAGTGGTACGGGAGACTCCGGTGGAACAAGGGGCTCCGTTGGAACAGGGGGCTTCGGTGGAACAGGGGGCTCTGGTGGTGTAGGAGGCCCCGGTGCCTCGGGTGGGACTGGGGGAACCGGTACCTCAGGAGGCACTGGAAGTTCTGGGGGAATTGGCGGAACGGGGGTTGCAGGAGCTGCCGGTGGAACGGGAAGTGGGGGGCAAGGTGGTACTGGAAGTTCGGGAGTTGGCACAGGCGCTGCAGGAGGAGCAGGAGGAGCAGGTGGTACGGGGACTGGAGGGACTGAAGAGGGTGGAACTGTCGAAGGAGAAGGCTCAGTTGGGCCTTTTGGGCCCGGTGTGGATTTTGCGTCGGAGGGATCAGTTGGCGGAGAAGGTACATTTGGCAATGAAGGAACTGGTAGCAGAACGGGCGGTTCAGGGGGCACTGGGACCGGTACTGGCACTGGTACAGGTACTGGTACTGGAAAGGGGCCAGGAACGGGGCCAGGAACTGGAGCAGGTACAGGAACCGGAACCTCAGGATCTAGTGGATCAGGCACGGGAACTGCTAGCTCTGGAGGAAGGCCAGGTTTCGGTATTCCAGGTGGAAGAGGAACCCCTGCCGGTAAACCAACTCCAAACCCTAACGATCGATTGACACTTCTTCCAGTTGACGGGAATGGTAAGCATCCATCGGGACCTAGCCAAAACATACCTGGTAAAAATCAGCCAGCTATTGGTGGAGGAACTGCACCAGGAGGTGTCAAACCTGGTACTGGGGGTGTCTACCATGAAACACATCCCAGTGTTACAGTAGGGGGTATCATTAATCACGTCAATGGGCAGCATGACTCCGGGAGGATTACCGGCGGAGCCATCGGTGGCGTTGCCGGAGGTCTCGTGCTGTTAGCCGGGACGGCAGCCGGAGTATACTTCATAAGGAAAAGACGGAACACTCCACCCCAGATCAAACCAGGAGCGTATGAATCGATCGAGATGAGCTCGCAAAGAGATTCGCTTGCGGTTGACGGTCTACCACAAGAAACAGCCGAAGGGTAGTCTATCCCATTGCCTTTATAGCTGTTCTTAAAACTATAAATGAACCATCCATCAAAATATTCATTAAATTTACAACTTCTTTTAAAAGTACAGTGATTTATGCTAGTTGCACCAGTCAAGTGTAAAGCATTTTCAAGCCCAGGGGCTAAAATAAATTCAGCTAAACCTTTTAGTCTCCCAGACCCCTTTCACTGACGGCTACAATCTGCAGGTGGTCTGCAATTTTGGCAGTAAAAATTATTACATGTTTAAGGTGCGAGCAACCGAGCATGCTTCGCCCACAATGCGCACTGTACAGCAACAAATTAACTTGGAGATCTGACTCCCAATATGACATTATCAGGATCGTGGGTGATGACGTCAGTTTAAATAAGTCAAAATTTACAAATAAATAAATGGGTATCAATGTTAGACACAAGAAAAGAAAGGTAGTAAGAATGAAATGTACATGGACATTGTTTCGTTGGAGACACTTTAATGTCACGTTTATATACATGATTGGTATAGCTGAAAAAGAAAAGTTGCAGACAGTGTTCATGTATTGTGTGATCAACCGTCTAAATGTAACAAAACACCTGTGAACATGTTTGGCTTAATCCATTGTGTGAGTCAGGGGAAAAGAGTGAAAAACCATGCACAATTTTCAGCATGTAAATACGCTGTCCTTAATGTTGGTTGTAACAACAGAAATCAACCGTTGCGCATTTTTCCTTTATTCTTTATAAATTTTTTAGATACGGTTTTCTCGAATATGACTTCAATTCAAAGGCATTATTTCACAGAAAACAAATTCTCGTAAGATCTTTAAAGTCAGTCAGCTTTTAGACAAAATTAAACAATGATGTTTGTTTTCTTACCGATCCTGTATAATACATTTAAGCATAATCACAACGTTTTATAGACGGTTGTTTTATAACGCTTTTTCCTCACTCCTAACAAAATCCGACTCCGAACAATTGTAATGAACAGGATGCAACTGTTCACGCTTCCCCACTCTCACCAAAACTATTGACAATTTTAAATCTAGGCTACCACAGAAAACATACTAAGTTTGGTCACCCGAATCAAGGGTACTTTGTACAGTCATCATGCATCAACTAAAACCCTTTTTAACTATGTGATTAATATTTAGCTAAGGAGCCACGATAATTACTAAGCATGGAAACCATGATAAATACTTAGCGTGGGAACTTTGCCAACTCCTCCGTATTGATAAATGTCAGACTTCGGAAATCGCTGGGCGAATTGAGATTGTTTCTGAAAGAACAAAGTAAACTTGTATATTTTACGTAATGAAACATATTGAGATTTCTTAAATACGAAGAAAAGACCATTTCTATAAATAGAGTGCATAAACAGGAAGCCTATTTTTTATCAGACGTACCAAGTCTACCTTAGCTCTAATGGAAATTTTATCGGGGCACTTTTTGCCCCAGTTTTGATAATTTAATTAATATCTTGTTCTGTATTATTTATGAAAACAAACAAAATGTAAAACATATTTTGTTGCAAATCTTAATTATTTTGTGTACAAAGCTAGTTTCAGGTAACACGCCATCAAGGTATTATAATGAGCTGTTCTAATAAAACCACAACAAAAACCGGGAAGTCTTGCGAACATCAAAGTTTGGTGCCCGTGAAAGTGCGGGATTTGGTTCCCTTTAACGTACATAGGGAAGAAAATAGTGTAATAATTATGGAACCGTAAAACTTAATAAAGTCAATTTTAAGGGAAGGCAATATCTG
This sequence comes from Pisaster ochraceus, assembly GCA_010994315.2. Classification (NCBI taxonomy): domain Eukaryota; kingdom Metazoa; phylum Echinodermata; class Asteroidea; order Forcipulatida; family Asteriidae; genus Pisaster; species Pisaster ochraceus. Next base: position 5,734,824 of record CM021533.1, read on the forward strand.
TACACGAAGAATTTTCTGAAATATCGCTGTGAATATTTGCAATTTTTTTGAAGAACTGAAGTTAATGGTGAGAAAAGTCGATAACAGTTCCGGCTTTAACATTTTGTCATAAATGTATAACAATGAGCAACAAGATATCAGTTGGAATTTATTTCAATGCGATTGAAGAATGCTATTTTAGGTGTTTGCCATTCCTAGGATGTGTGATAAGCACCGTATACTCACTGCTTTCCGAGCCTTGGGTGCAAACAAAGTTACACAAGGCTGGAGTTTGAACAGAACAACTTCCGGATTCTAGAGTGGAAGTCTTAATGGCTAGGCTACACAGTGTGCTCGGTGGGACGAGAGACCGCTTTACATCCTGTCATTAAACTCTAAGAACTTCCGAGTCAGAATTGACCCAGATGTGTGGCATGACCCAGAAAGTAAGACCCGGAAATGGGTCCGGCCCACTGGGACCAGGAATCCGAGTCAACTCTGACCCGGGACTAGTTAGAGTGTAGTAGCGGCTACAGTACTCCCACTAGAGACACAGTGGGGTTTTGTGCCTCTCCTAAAAAAAAAGTTAACATCACTAATTATCTACTTAGAAATGTTAGAATTGTTATAGATTTGTACAAGTACGTGTGGAACCTCAAAATATTGTTTTCAAATACGTGAACTTGTTTACTTTAACTGATGCGTTCAGTATATATGGAAATAAACTTTTTTCAGCCTAGATTTTCAGTCAACATTTGTGTTTAATGCAGTCGACTCAAGGGTATTAAAAGTGCGCACCTAAATTGCACGAATCCCATATTCCGGTCAGATTTGTCAAAAAGAACCAAATCCAGACATTTTGATCGAGGCACAGGCTGGGCAAGATGAGTATACTGTTGGTGTCAATGCTTGACCTGAAGTCATTCCTACTTTAAAACACACAGGGGTGTAAAGCAAACTCTTTGTAAATAATTTACCAAGTGAGTTTGTTAAAATGCGACAACGACGACGACGA
>CM021533.1:5747807-5768513 GCA_010994315.2 Pisaster ochraceus
TTATAGAAGCCATTCAAACTGTATGGGGTGCCAGTTAGAAGCCATTCAAACTGTTACTGCCGTATAGCCACGGATCCCACCCATTTTTCTGTACACACAGGGAAGCGGCAGCAGAGGGATCACCTTATAAGAGTAGGCGACGTTTCATTCAAATATCAAGTAATAAACAACAACAACATAATAACAAAACTGAGTTTTCATATAGCGCTGTATTACCTAAACCCGATGGTGTATCAAAGTGCTCGGTTTTTTTTTCAATTAAAAAAATTAATAAACAAACAAATAAATAAATAACCAAATAAATAATCAATAAATCAATCAATCAATAAACCATTCAATCAACCAACCAACAAATAAATAAATAAATAAAAGTGAAATAAAATCACGCAAACTGTTCACGAAGAGAGTGACCAATAATACATTCGGCAACTTATTCGCTGGGTGGTTTATTTGTGACGTCTCATTTACTCGTTTGTGTATAAAAAAAAGTCGAAGAACTCAGTATTATATTCTTTCAGGAACAAGACAGTTCAGACCTATGGCGGATGAATTGAGTTTGTTAACTTGCGGAAACTGACTCACTGCCTGCGTCACTCCAAGGCAAACGGCAATAATTAGCTCTTCCTATTTTGGACTGGGTTGAAATGCGGGGGAAGGGAATGAAACATCGCAGACAAACACATACTAAGTCAGTCTTACATACAAAAAATGTTAACAGTTGGTATTTTATTAATAGGATCTCTGACGTACAGGGGGAAAAGGCAGACTGGATCGCGTTGCACAATCTCTGTGTCAGCCTCACTTTGGCTTCACTGACTTAAAATAAATAAAACACAATTAATTGTGCGCAACCGGAACTATGTCTAACCTCATTTAAACATGAAGTCTAACAGCTCTCGTTATGTTTGTTTATAAACGGACACATCGGTACTCGCGTTGAGGGTTAAATTAAATTTAATCTAAGGGGAAAACACATTGAAGGGAATCATAAATAAGTCATAAATGTTGTATACTTTTTTCTACCTATAAAGCTCAAATATGTAAGCTTAGACTATCACTCAACTTTGCATTTGTTTGGGACTGTTTAAATGTTTCAGCCATGAGCAGTATGATCAATTTCCGTCTATGTAATTAAATCAAAAACAGTAATTTGAAAGTGAGCTCGAGATCTGTGCTTGTCAATCATTTCTTCTTTCCAAGAAACCACAACTTCAATCAATAATTTAGAATTTTAGAAAGGATATATTGTCACCAATCGAGCCTGGATTTGTTTACATTTTTTTTTAAGTTTTATGTTTACTGAAAATTAACATTAATCATCATGTCTAAACTAAGGAAGCTGACTGTACTGACGTCTGTATGCCGGGGTGTTGGTTGAAAAGTTTGTTGGCTGGGGTAACGGGGTGTTTGTTTGTTTGTTTGTTTGTTTGTTGGGGTGTTTGTTTGTTTGTTTGGTTTTTGGGTTGGTTTTTTTTGTTGGTTTTTTTATTTTGGGGCGAGGATTAGTCAACATAACTTTAAAGACACCCATACTTGGTAACATGAATGAAAGATTGTCTAAGTTTTTAATCTGAATGCCAAGTGATTGTGAAAAAATTAAAGCTATAGCACCAATCCTCCCCAGTAATGTTTCCTTCTGAAATGAAGTAAAGACTAAAACAATAGCAAAGGGCGTAACCAGACATTTTCATTTGGGGTGGTGTTAGGCAAGACAAAAGACACTATTGGGGAGGGGCTTGTTGTTTAATGTATCAACCTATTCATGAGTTCGTGTATTCAATCGCATTTGGTTACGCCACTGCCAAAAACCCCAGGTTTTTTTTCTCGATTATAGCAGTCGAAATAAACAGCCACGCCAATGGACCATCCACAAACCCCTGACTCAAAAGCTAAGTCGTCTTTCGCTGTGTTCACGAAAATTTGACCACATGGTTGGCTGTGATATGAACACTAGAAGATTGCAACGACCGTATATCTCTTCCAAAAGTAAATGCAGCTGTCCCTTACTTTCCATTTGTTTAAACATGTTGTCTATATATTGATTGCTGATTCATTTTGCATTCTAGGGCATCAATTGATCAAGTAAACTAATTTCTCGAAGATTCCAATTGAAACTCAAATATTTTGCAGGAAACTTGGAAGAATTGTCAACTTTATACGCAGTGCAAACCTTCTGATAAGATTGTTCTTATTGAAAGAAAACACAACTTTTAAACTTGCTAATATTGGAACCAAAATTCATTTAGGAAATGTCTTATCTAAATAGATACACACAAATAATTAGCATAATCAAATTAACAGCTGCAACAAGCAAAATATAGTATCACCATTGTGGTAATTATTTTAACATTATGTCTTTAACGCCATATAGAAACGGTTGCTCGTTTTGTTGGCACAACTCATAACTTGAGCCGGTTTCTTTTAGCTAAAATATTTTAGAAAGAATCCTATTTTAAACTTGTTTGGTGATCTGTTTAAATCATTATTATTTGCTATTTATTTGAATTAACCTTGTTGCCCCTTGGGCAAAAAAATTACGTTTAAACTTCCCGTGCCCCCGTTAGACTCGTTCTCTCTGACTGGAGCTTAAATTTACCATCACACTTTGGTTTATTGACCCGTGCCGGTTTTTTACCAATACGTCTTTGTTAATAAGTTTAACAACAGGAGGCAATGTTTTTGCCAATATATTTTATCTCATACCACAGCTTAGGATAGCACCGTAACACAAACACAAGTCAAAAGACTTCATAATTATTTCTAAGACAATCTCTTCCGGTTCGTGCCGGAAGTTCAACTTAAACATCATTTCGACGTCAACGCGTCACCGTATCGTACATATTGACGCAGGCTTGCCCTTTGTCACACTAAAAACAAGTTGCAGTGTTTTTTTTTAATAACGTGGTATGTATGACCCGCCACCACGATCTGTGGGAACGGGGTCTTCAACAGCTCACGTGAAGGGGGCTTGGAACACGTTGCGGTGAGTCAGCCCACTTTGTGCCGTGTTTCTACATCCTTGGGCAAACGACAGTCCCGGCTGGTGCTAGACATCCCCGTTTCTCGGTCCTTTTTCTCTCTCACACACACCGCATAAGGACATCTCAAGATTTGCAACAATGGCGTCCATGATTAAGACATTATCTGTCCTTATCGTCGTTCTCCTTATTGGTAAGTTGGTCATGTCATAATTCTACTTAATATTGAACATTCTCTTACGGTTTAGGATGGATTGGATTGTAATCATCGGCCGATGCATGTTGAGGGTTTGGACGCTAGAAATTGGCAGCCATCTTGGAAATGCAAGATATCTCGTTCCACTTCAGTAATTTGTTCAGTTCAATTGTTTAAGCTGTTTTAAAACGAAAACAAATTTTAAGAAACAAAGCTTTCTGAGGCTAAGCTGACAGTTTGTTGTCTTTTTGAACGGATTGAACATTATGTTCAAGTCACATCTGAACCCCAATCCTCCCGGTTTTTAGTCTGTTTGGGTAAGGAAACAATTTACACCTTGGCAACTGGTCAAAGTAGGAAGAAAAAGCCTGTTTCACACACCATCAATATCAGCATCTCTGCCCTATTTCATGGTTCTGCTTTTCGCGGATTTCAGTGCTAACCGCGCTCTGTAGAACACAATTGATGGGCCGTAAGCACAGGATTCCATAGTAAGCAGAGAGCCACGGAATTGATAGGCTTGTCAAGTGGCTCGGAAACCTCTCGACCGGTGTTTTAAAACCGCTTTAGAAGTAATTTGCCTAAACCCTGACAAAGAACAGAAGTGGTTAGTGAACGAAATCACGTTGTTTTAAATAATTCGTCCAGCGAGACTTTCGTTACATAATTGAAGGAAGCCCTTCCTTAGCGTGTGTGTGTGAACGATTTTTATCAAAGTGATCTAAGTTGTATGTGTATTTATTTGTTTGTATGTTTATTTACGTATATTTTGTACGATGATTTATTAACAACTTTGACTGGGCTTTAATCTTATTTGTATAGTTACTTGAATGACTTCTTCTCATGTTTCTCTGCCGAGTTTGGTTACGTCATGAAAACCTCAAAACTATATGGAAGGATGAAAAAATAAACCTTTGTTGTTGTCGATCATCACCGGCGCCTTATTGTCGTCTATTTCTAGATATAAGTCACATGATAATGAGTCACATGACAGCTGCTTTTGTCCCCTCCTTTCACTTGTTTAGTTCTCATATTAAAGGAGAGCGAGGTTTTTAAATGTTTTTTTTCTTTGAAGTTGTATATTTTATCCATGGTACAAAGGATGAAGGAATTTCGAGCTATAATTCTGAAAATAATGTCTTGGAAAATTAATAAGTATAATCCGGTTAACCACATTCTTGTGAATCCAACCCACTCAAATATGCCATTGTTGTCTTTTATTATGTTAACAGTGGTTTGTCTCCAATGAATTGTTGCAGTCAATTTTAAACGAACACGCATGCCAATAACAGTAATTGCATTAAAAACATTTCTGATTGTAGAATTTGTCGATTAAAAAGATTATGTCAAAAGCCACATTGAAAACACTGGGTAATTTTTTGAGGTTAAATAAAGAAAATCCGGAGGTGGTTGGTTAAGACAATGTTGAACTTTTTTTTTGTTCCGCCCCAAATGACATTCAAGATTGTAACTAGCAGATTTGATAGTGTAATAGATCGTGGATAAAGAATATTATTTATAACTTTTTACTTCTCCACCGATTTGTGTAATAGTTGCATCGGGGATAATAAATGGTTGGTTTGATCGCACAACGATGTGTGTTTAGGCACTGCGTATAGCCAGTCCTTTTTAGTTAAATTCTTCAGAAAAAAAGTTCACTGTATTATTAGAAATATATATTTCATAAAAAGATTACGTATTGGATTTACCATAGAATTGTGTTTTTTCATGTCGAAGCGTTAACCCCCTCGTTTCTCATTTTGTTTTAATTATGTATGCTACTTTTGTAACTTCCCAGGCACAGCCCTTGCCCAGGATGACGAAAGCATCGAGCAAGTTGACCAGCAAATACAACCGGGGCAACAGCAAGATGGCGATGTCGATAGTATCGAACAGCAAGCTGCTCAGATTGGTACCGGCACTGCAGCCGGTGGAACGGCAGGCGAGGTTGGTCGACAGCTGCAGGGAGATGGGACATTCTTCGGTAACCCAGGGAAGGTCGATCCCAAACCGCAGATGACCGGTGATGGGGACACCGATGCGGAGAGCACTGAGGCTGGAGGTGCCGCAATGGAAGCTGCAGTCGCTGAGAAAGATGAGGAGGAACAGGAGTCTAACGTGGTCGAGCAAAACGAACCAGAAGAATCGGAGGCACCTGAGGCTGGGGAGCAGAATGAAGAGATGGAAGTAGAGGAGGCTGATACTGAGGAGACTCAAGGAGGTATGCCAGTTATGGACGGTGAGGAACAAGATGAGACCCCAATGAAGACGGGCGGCAACAACCCCTTCATCGCTATAAATGGCAAACAACCTGAGGGTGAGGGTGAAGAAGTGGACGCTCCACAAATGGTTGGTGGTGACGGGGAGGGAGCAGAGATTGGCGCAGCTGGCGATGAGAGCGGCGAAAATGCCCAGATCGGAGGAGATGGTGGCGCACAGACAGCCGGAGGTACCACAGAGAGTGGAGAGCAAGGAGCCGCCATCGGGCAGCAGGGTGGGGCTGATGCCGAGAGCGCCGAGGATGCAGATGGTGAAACCTTTATGGGGTCAGATAATATAGAAGAAAGTGACACCGATGCCTCAAGCATGATGGCCACTGACGGAGGGGTTCTTCTGGGGGAGGTTCCAGAGGATAGCGAGGCACCAGTGGATAACGAGGCACCAGTGGATACCGAGGCACCAGAGGATACCAAGGTACCAGTGGACAACAAGGCACCAGAGGATACCGAGTCACCTGACCTCAAGTTAAACAAACTTGCTGCAAAGGCAAAACAGCTTTCCGACCAAGAAACGACCGAGCAGCCCGCACCCACCACGCCCCTTCCCAAGGAGGAGGAAGGGGGTAAAACATCAGAAGGCCTGAGTGACGCAACCAAGACCCGTATTGCAATTTCATTATCGTCCATTGGGGCCGTAGTACTGGTGGGTATTATCGCTGTGCTTATTGGGAAGCGTACACAACGACGGTCTCATTCTGGGGCAGCATAGACAGAAGGTCGTGCCACCATATTATAATAGACCTCTGTCGATCCGTGGCCATTGCTTTCAAACGTTCCTGTCCAAAGTGGTAAGAAAACCACGCGCAGCTAAAAAAGTAACAGGACTGCTGTCTACTTCCAGTCTTGAGTTGTTGTTTTTTGCGTGGAGTAGTCAGCCGTATCCGAATTGGCGGCTACGGCTACAGCTACGACTGTTGCTAAGGACTTCTTCAACGCGTGATAACACAAAGATCCAACCGTAGCCGTAGCCGTAGCCGTAGCTGCCAACTCGGACAGGCATATGAATGAAAAACAAAATGGCCACGTTGATAAAGATCTATTATCAGCTTAACTAGAGATATCAAGTATACATTAAATATTCTTACTATTGTAACCTCAAATTGAAATGGTCAAGCAGGGTATTGTTTTCTCACGCCCCGCCCCCTCCAAAAATATCGATCAACAGGAAAATTATTGAAGAACGTTTAGTACACTAAGTGGCAGCAGATTTACCAGGTAATTCGTTTTCGGAAATATGCGCATGCTCAGACCTACGTAATGAAAAAGGACCATATCGCACTCTGAAGTCACCCATTCCCTCAATCTGCGAATCTTAATTGTTTCATCTTAATTGTTCAAAAATAAACACACATATTATGCACTACACAAGACATAAATAATGCTGTTATGCCCCCACAACCAAATTCCACCCCACCCACCCCCGCCCACAGCACCTTGAAGATTAAGATTAACAAAGTATCGCCATCGTGTGTTTAAAGTTTTAACAAGTGAACTAGCTGTAAGTTGAAGACTGTGAATATAAGTGCTTCAGATGCACTAACATCATGATCAAAGCAGGCCTGTGGCTGTACATGAAATTATGAATTCTCACCCAGTTTACTGCACACGCACCCTCCCTCCGTTTCATATATATGGAGGGTGCGCACGCACATGCAGTAACTGGGTGAGAGTTCATAGTTGCATGTACAGCCATAGGCCTGCTTTGATCATAACGACACAACCCTTGTATAACTGATGTCAAACTTATGAACAACGAGAGCTCAATTTTCTGCAATTGTTGAAAGAATACTAACTGATTGTACAGAATCATTTATTCAAAATTTTAAAAAATTAAAAATATGCTGTTCCCACATTTTGAATGGTTGAACTTCTTACGATCTACGGTTTTTGTTTTGTAATTTTTTGTGATTTTCAAATTATTTTTTAGCCGTTCTTATATTCAAAATAAATCAAAAAGGGAAAAGGTGAAATTTAAACAGAGCTGCCATAAATAATAGTACATTGTTAATTTCTCAGATTACCAGCTGACACGAACATCTGATATTTATATTAGCAGTTTAATATGAATTATATTTCAATAATTATCCGTGTAACCATTGTGTTCTTGATTTTTAATAAACTGTATAATTGTAAAAGATTAACTGTTTCACAAAGGTGTCATTTTTATGCAAAAACATAGTCAAAATACCAGTTTTAGGAGAAATACAATTAATTTGACTGTTCGGTTTTCTTTCTTAGCCTAACTCTCACGAAAACTGACTTGTTACTGGACTTTCTGGGTACATTGGTAAAAAAATAATTTGACTCTTTTAAACTTCACAGCCTATCCTTATAAAATGACTTATTGTTGGAAGTTCTCGGCACTTTGCTAAAAACTTAACTTGTCATTAAATAACCGTGGAGTCAACATCGTCAACAAAAACTGTTTTGGAATACTGACGCAATCAGCTGTGATTCATTTATACACATCTGACATGTCCATAATACTTAAATCTCACATCCTGTCAGCGAACGTCCGCCTTGGTACCTCTGTACCAATGAACGGAACAACCTAACACGGGCACGTACTCTATAGTTTCGATTTACTCCACCGTCATGAAATTTCAAAATAATAACACGGAAACGACCAGCTCAGTATAAAAAGAGGACTTTTAATTCGTGTGATTCCAATTATTAAGATTAAGTGATTACAGAAAGTGAGGACAATTTCCGAGTTTTGAAACTAAATCGTAAAGTAAACTGGCCTACGAGAATGACTGCCGCTAAGCTCGTCACTACCTTCCTGCTGGTCGCAGCTTTGAGTAAGTATAGTAAGAATTATTATTTGTTAGTTACATCTGTTTGTTTACGAAAGACTCAGTATATCCCAGTCATGTCTTTCTAAAATCCCGTCCGTCATCTAAACTGTGGAAAAATAATCATTCAAGAAACTCTTCATATTTTCGAGACTAGATTTTAGAACATCGTATTGTTATTGTTTATACATAAACTTGTTTTGTTTTTGTTTGTTCTCTTAGGGATTAGAGGACCCTTTTAAGTATCTTCTTATTTGAGAATGCTAAGTCCAAATTAGAACCAAGCTTTTGGGTAATCAATGGGGCTCGAGTTTGAGTGAAGTTGGTGTGGATTCTACCGAGGAGAAACATCACACTTTAAGGCATAATTTAAATAATCAGCGATCTATTCAAAAGTGAACAAAATGTCATGACACTATTTTGCTAAGACAAGAAACGTGTGTAATCCTTGTTGCGCATGAAATCCTTAAAATATTCCCGCTTATTAACGCTGTAATTTTATGGAAGTGACGATTTAAACTGGAGTTATTCAAACAGTTGCCATCAAAGCAGCCTTCCTATCTCTCAATGTTACTGAAAATGAATCCATAAAGAAAAATTTGTAACGAGAAGTTTGGTAAGCACGAACCAATATGGCTTAGAATAAACAGCTTATCAACCAAACTACCTGTGTAATTACCTAAGTTTCTGTGTAGCACATCTTACGCAATTTTGCTCAGTTTTGAAACTATTATTAATTTTTTAAAATCGTTAGTTTTTGAAACCAACGGACTCGCAAAAGTATCTTTGAGAGAACATGATGAAGAGATATTGGTTTTAGATGTGGGTGGAAAACCTTAAAGAAAAGGCACGGGTATAACTAGGTTGAAATCGAAACCAAGTTCCCATTCAGGATTCGAACACAGGACCACTCAGGTGAAAGACAGGTAGCAGACCTAAACAGCTTGTCATAATTAATAACTGTACATAAAAATAACGACGTTTCATAAAGTAATCTCAATCGCTGAGAACATTGATTTCTCTGGATAACTGCGATTGAATTGAAGGGCTACACTGTCTCGACTCTCACAAATTGTCTGCTAGTTGGAATTACACCTCATTCTTTTTGAGAGTTGTTCTAGCACTAAAATTACTGGAGTGAGTTGTAAACGAGTGAGTTGTGATGAAACACAATTGTGCCCCTGGAAATACAAACTGCAACATATTATACAGACCACCATCTTATGGAGTCAAACATTTTGGTCTACCGTGTTATGTCATGAAAAGCAAAGAGAACGAGAGAATGTTATGTGAATCATCATTTCCTTCTTTTAAAATATCTTTCCAACCATATTGTTTTCATAACAGACGCTTTCTTACAGCCCAAAGCAGCACCCAATCCAAAGGCACTTTGGCCCTTTAAATACCACCGGAATTCAGGTACTCCCCTTTACGGAGTACTGTCATTCAAGGCCGGAACGCCGGAATCTGCGAGTCAACCATCCATCTGTTATTTTACTAGACTTCAAGTTGACTAAGTTCAAGCCTAAATATGATGCCATCTGTGAATTGTTAATTACCCGGTGACAGATTTTATTCAAGGGTGTTTTGTAACAACAAAATCACGCGGATAAAATTTATTTTGAATAAACTGTTAGACCGAAAAAAAGAAAAAGAATTAAAACACACACACAAAAACCCATTAAAAAAAACACAAAAAAAAACACCCCAACACCCCCCAAAACAAACAAACACCCCAACAAACAAACAAACAAACAAACACCCCAACAAACAAACAAACAAACACCCCAACACCCCAACAAACAAACAAACAAACAACCCAACAAACAAACGTAACGTTATTTGGAATATAGGTTCAACAATCCCAACACCCCAACACCCCAACACCCCAACAAACAACTTTATCTAGATCTTAAACAGAAAGTGCATCGTTGTTTTCGGAAGGGAAAACTCATTTCCATCATGTAGTTTTCAAAAACAAAAAGACCTTGTGCAGATTACACCACATTCCCGGGTTTAACTTTACAGAAAGAAAACAACTATTTTGTGCACAGACATATCAGGCTTATTTCAGTTGCGGCAATTGAAAAAGGCAGTGTAATGCCCCCCCCCCCACCCCCCACCCCCAAACAAAAGAAAAGATGTTGACAGTTTTTTAGACGGATATTTTTTGTCTGGAGATTTGGTACTGACAATAAGTATAAATAAACATAATGATCAGCGTAATTCTAGAATTTGTTAGGTTTATTTTCTTTGTTCATAAAACGATGATGTGGTTTTTCTTCATGAGTTAGAAAGCAAATTGTGAAACAATTTCATTTGAAAACTGTGCTTTACCTTCTTTAAAAATATTGGTTGAACAAAATAAAATTGACACTTGAACCTGTGCCCTCTTGATTAACGCGCCCGAGGTCTACCATCTGAGGTATTTATAGTCCTACGTTGGCAGTCTCCCTATTTCGTCGAAACCATTGTTCTTGGGCGCCATTCAGAAGCCTTTTATTACACAGCAACAACCAAAACACAACTTTAACAAAATACTGTTTGGGTTTCAAGCACATCCCTGTTTGTTTCGTACACAAAATTGAACCACCTTCATCCTTTTTTAATAGTCCTTGGTGTGGAAAACGTAGACACGCTCCCTATTTCGAATCTTAATTTGTTATAACTATTTCATTCCTCTTTTTTACAGCGCTCTTCTTAGCGCAGATCTCTGACTGTCGCCCACTAAGAAAATCCCGTCGCATCAGGAACCGGCAGCGATTTGTCCGGGATGATGACGACAATGACAGTGACACCGAATGCGGTGACAGCGGCGATGACAGTGACGATGACAGCGGCGATGACAGCGAAGACGACAGCAACGAAAATCCATGTCCAAAGATAACGACTCCCCCTCCTGCAATCACAACACCGCCAACCACGACTCAAGCCACGACATTGGTCAGGACTACGGCCGTGCCTCCTACCACCACCGTGCCTCCTACCACCACCGTGCCTCCTACCACCACCGTGCCTCCTACCACGACAGCGGGGACGACCATGGCGATGACCACGGCGACTACCACAACGCAAGCAATGACTACAACGCAAGCAATGACGACTATGCAAGCCGTGACATCAACGACAGGCAGGACTTTGCGAGGCGATGGAACAGCGTAGACAATTCCATTCAAACTTCAAGTTATCATTGTATGCATTTTCATCAGTTCACGAAACCTTGACTTCATGGAGATAAGAAACCAGTTCTCTTAAGAAAATCTGTTTTTGTTTTCAACCAATCTCTACACTAAGCGACGAATACCTATACGCACACGTTGCATGCTTCGCCATGACATGTTATGACATGAACTGCTTGTTTTTAAATATAAAATTTGCTTTATGATACTATAATGCTCGTTGGATCGCTTCGTGTGTTGCGCATGCTCTTGCTCTTAAGCCCAGTATACTTTTGAGACAAAAATAGTGTCCGAAAGAGGTTTAATTTAAATATGTGTCTGGAGGAATTTGTTTTTAACTGATACAGAAGTTTTTGTACATAGTTGATGACAGTCGAATCTGTTTATCCTGTGTTGGCGTTGCAATAACTTTAATCACGAATTCACTTTCCATTAGGGACAAACTCTCGTGAGAAGTGCACACTATTTCATTCTTAACTTATTTCTTATAACGGTTATTTAGCAGTACAAGTACCCTTCCATTAATTATCGCAACAGCTGCAGAGGTCTCCCCAAATATATGGAACGCCAAAGACGCAAATAATCCGACCAACACATCAATCGTTTGTATCCATCGACTGGTATTTTGCATGGATCGATCGGTCTTTCGATCAATCGATCGCCTCTTTCCACTGATCGATCGAAGAAAAAAAAAACCAATTTAAAGACCGGTTGAAAAAGACCAACTGAACAGACTGGTTAGAAGACTGATCGAAAGACCGATTGAAAGACCGAGTGATAGACTGATTGAAAAAAACGATTGAAAAAAACGATTGAAAGACCGATTGAAAAAGACCGATTGACAGACCGATTGAAAGAGCGATTGAAAAAGACCCATTAAAAGACTGATTGAAAGAACGATGATGTGTTTTAGATTAACAGATGAGCATTTTGGACACTATTTTCCCAAGTATACCCACTTGACTGAAATGAGTTGAGGCCCATTGGTTGGTTTTCAAGTTTATTGAATTGAATTCTGCCGCATTGGGAGGCGAGGGTGCCACTTTTGAATGTCTTGTTACTTTGTGTTCTTCTCCAATTTAGTCTTCACCACATTGTTCTGATTTAGACTGTTTGGGGCATCTCCAGGTTGGTCCCGATAGATCATTAAAACAACTTGCTGCACCAAACCCTTGTCACCACTCCAAACTCGACACAGGGATGGGACACCCTCGGATGTCCCGTAATTTATGAGCCAATGTAGCGATTAAATTGAGCCTAGTGTAATTGTATTGGACGCCAACGAGACAATAGTCCGATGAACACATCGAACGTTCTTTTGGATCGATCGATCGGTCTTTTGCATCGATCGATCGATGAAAAGGTAAAAGTAAAAGTCTCATAAAAACATTCCTTTGAATTATCAATAATTGTTCAATAAAAATGAAGTTTTGTATTATTTAGTTTCTGCATTTGTCTGTGATTGTTAAAATTGTATAACACAACTTTGAAAAACCGAGTGCAATGAATTGTGGGTCGATGTTTCAAGCTGGAAGTAGTTGTGGTCGAAGGACGAATATTTTCTACACATAATTTTTTTTAAATATCATGTTGGAATGATGTTTATTAAATAATTTAAAATCACTTTAACTTTGTTAGCAAGTTTTAATAAGTTCTTTATCTCTGCTTGAAAATAACTATCTTGTGATAAACTCAACCGAACCTTCCTCACTGACTTATCACCCAGTTGGATGAATTAAGGAACTGTGCAAATGGATGATAACGCAAAAACAAACTTTATCTTTTAAAACACAAGTATAATTCATTTCCACTTTTCGAGGACGTGTTGCAATTGATCATTCATTTCATCGCTGAAGATGCATGGATGGCTGATTGTGATGTTTTAATGTTGATGAATTCCTAGAAGAGGTTCTATGTCACTAAGCTCCTGTAGATTATAAAAAAATAAGTCAACTATTCTCGTTTGAATAATTTTTAAAAACTAAAATAAATAAATAAATAATAATCATCCGTTAAATCTTTGATTGTCCAACCTGAGAGTCCTCTATCTGATCAATTGATGGCCGGCCGGTGATATATTTAAAGTGGTCAATGGAGTAACACAATAATATACTTTAATTGACGAACCAACAAAATGGTTTCATCTTCCTTCACACATGCACAAAAACGATCAAGTAGTCGTTACATTTGACGCCTAATTCAACTCGTCTTTAATTGGGTTCTGATTAGCCCGGCCGTGCCGGTGCGTGCCGGCACGTGGCCGGCACATACGTGTTGCATGCACGGTCAAGATAGTAAGTTGCCAATGACATTCATTTGAAAGACACACCCGAGTTTATTTCAACTCAATCGAATCCGACATCACACTTTTTTCTAAAACAGTAGGTGCGATGCAACATACAGAATAAAACTCTTAATAAAATTACACTTTACAGGGCTGGTTTAATTTGAGCAGGAAGTATAGTAAGGCGGTTGATCGAGTAGAGAGAAGCACATAAAAAACAACTTGGGTTTGGGTGTGGTAGACAACACATCTGACCATCGAATGTAAACACACAAAAACGAGACAGGCGAACAAAGAGCGAAGGAAATTAAAGAAGACTGCTCAAATAAAAAATAAGAAAAGAACAGCGAGGGGCGATTACAGTGATGCCTGCAAAGATTATGTAGCTAATACAAGGCTAAAAACAAGACAGCTGCTTTAATTATAATAGTTACTCTTAAATTGTTCTCACCAAGGTCGTTTTCCTTCTTCTTTTTATTATTATTATTATTTTTTTGCATGCTGTTGATCATAGGAAAAACTACTAGTGGAAAACTTACTGGTAAAACCATGTACACTCAAAGGGGTAGAAATGTTGGATCTGAGAAGAACCGATGGGATGTTGTCAAATTTTAGTTTATACAAGGCTGAGCGAAATAGTAAGAAGGTAACGAAAAGAAGTTAATTGCAATACAAGAATGATTACTTGGCAAATGTATCAAGACAAAAACTTGGCAAACACCTGTAGGGACAGGAAGAGACGAAGATGCGGTATCGACTCCACCTACCTCCGCCCACCCTCATTCCCCCAGAGTCAAGCTTTCCTGGCATCCCCTATCTCCCTTAAATCACGTAGGCCTCGGGTACTCAAAAGCTGTTTACTTCAACAAAAACAGTAAAGTGGTCGGTTTACTCTTTTACCTTTGTTATTTAAAATTCAAAGGAAGTATTGATTATAAGAACAAGCCACAAGTAGGAGTGACGTCTAAGGTACGGATTGTGGCTCTCTCGTGTAAAGCAATGACGTTATTCATGACGATGATCAAACAGCTATTCATAGTTTAGAATTTTCTGAACTGTTACTCAGTTACATGATTCTCTTAAACACACGTCCCAGTCGTGTATTTTTCCCAATCATTTTACCATTTTTCTTTCTTAGCGTGAACAGCTGATACAACATGATTAGATGATGAGATTCTGGGTAGCCATTTTGCCGCATACCCCTAAGTTGCACTTAACTAGCAACCAATCAGAAAGCTTCCTCCGTGCTTCTCCAAAATGTTAATCAATTCATCCGTTTGCGAACCCTTAGAACGGTAGTTGGACGTGCATATCTGACATCCAACTCAACATGTCTTTCTTGTGAGAGTCGTACGTGCCTGGGGGAAAGCTGCTTGACGCTTTTTTTTTTCTTCACAATCCTGACTCAAGATTTCTGTATCAAGAACTTTGGGTAAACCATTAGATGTTGAATCCAAGATGGCGTCGACAGCAAGCCTTTTCTTCGTGGCCGTAATTGGTAAGTGTTATAAATTGTTTCGGTAAATAACCGGCCCATGTGGTGATGTGACGGCGACTTTAGATATTTACCGGCAGTCTGACTCACTCCCGGCAAGTTATAATTGTATAATTGTGGTTCGGGATTGCTAATAAGTTCATTAAAATTGACTGTAAATTGCCATATTGCTAATCTCTGTATTGGACGAACTAGAGTTTATGTTTTCTATAGTGATAAGCTGTAGCTAATGGCAACTTTCACTCCATATAACTCCTAATCATAAAAAAATATTTTCCAAAACAAATTGAATCCTCAAAATTATTTCGACTTTTGTGAATGATCAACGTGGATAATGATTACTTCATTTGTTGGAAATAATAATTGGAATACTATACGACTTCGAATGTGTTCTTAAAGTACGAAGCGTTTAAACTTTATTGATTTATCTTGTATGCGTTTTGTCATGGCAACGAAGACTCGGTTTCGAGGAGTTCTGATTTCAATTTCAAAAAGCACAAAGATTCACTTTAAGATGAGTTGTCAGTATCACCATAGTTATTTGCATTAAGACATTTAGCTTTGCTTAACACTTCAGCTTGGTACACGTCTTAAGATTAATCGAACCCTGCTTGTTGCATAAACTAATAAACTCACCTCCTCCCAAAACTAAAAACTGGGTGTACTTGCTCATCGTATTTCGATATATTTTAAATAGTACATAATTATGGACTGTAAAATAAGTGTTTCTCAACATATAGAATGTCTAAGGCATCAAATTAATATGTAGTTTGGTTGTGTTCACTTTTCATGCCAACTTAATCATCCAAACAATTGGCTGAATTTGACACGGGGCTTTACACGTTATTATGTTACCAAACAAGTACACAAAACTTGTTCTTTTGTTGAAATACATTTTGTTCCAATAAGGAAAACCTTAGTTGAGATCAAACAGCCATAAAGCACACTGTTATTTCAGCATGTGCGGATTTGATCATTGGTCTGTGTCTAACCACGTGGTTAACGGGAATACCAAATCGAGGCTGATATTTTGGTCCTTGATTTCCAAAATAAGAAGTCGTGGTCAATTGGTCGAGTGAACCAATCTATTAAGGACTGGTGACACAGTCATGAGACTCTGGGTTCGAATCCTGGTCGCAATAATTGCGATAGAACTAAACCTGACCACCATTGCTTCTAATTATTCAGGACTAAATGGAAATTTTCGAGGGTAAAGATGGTATGATATTTGTAGCTACTTGGGTACAGATTTCGTTAACGGTGCTGCATACTTGTAAGGAGCTCAGTGGATTTCGGGAATGCCAAATGCCAATTGAAAATATTGGTTTTATAAATGATATAATGGAGTTAGAATTGATACAATGTCCTTTGACACTTGGCTTAAAAGTGGCTAAATGCAGTTTATAATAATGTTGAAACCGTACATAAATGGACACTCACAGGAACCCAACTTTTCTATGCATCTGGCGTAGCATACTTAATCTAATAGTTATAATACTAAAAGTTCCTTAACAGTTCTATAATTATGAACTAATAGTTGCAAATTTGGAACCATTTGAACGAAATTACTCCATTATTCTTTGCTTCCTCTTTTTTGTTGATGTTTATTTAAATGAGAATAAACCACCACGATTCACAGCTAATTGTTAGACTTAAAAACAAAATAATGTGTTGTTGTTATTGACTTAATGGCTCCACCTGTTGTATTTCCACCTACATTGAAATGTTTGTTTCCTGTTCTGTTTGTGTCTGACCTATTTACAGGTTTATTTGTCCTTCCATCTGTTATTGAGTCACTCCCAATTAGTAAGGAAGACGGTGCAGTAGGACAGCAACAGACCAATGACTTTGGCGACCAGGAGAGTGAGGAAATAGCCGGCCAGACCGGAGGTACCGAGCAGAATGCCGATAGCTCTGAGGAGGTCATTGGCGCGGGAAACACCGGGTCCAGTGTCGGTGGAATCCCGGTCGACCCCGTACAGCCAGGTCCGATTAACCCAGTGGGCCCGGGCCGAGGGGCCCCGGCTGCCATTCCGAGGTATCATCCGATTGAGGTACCAAAGTACCCAGATATTGGTCCGGCCAATCCAAATGATCTTCCGGGGAACCCGCCGGTTATCCCACCACCCGCACCCACCGAGTGGCCCGCCGCTGTACCCCTTACCACCCGAATGAGGGGTGATATTGGGATAGGGGCGTTCAACCCTAGGATGAATGGGGCAGGAGCTAAACCAAGACCAGATCTTAAAGCTAAAGCAAAGGCTCCTACAATCTCCAATAACATTGCTCAAATCTCTCAAGACAAAACCGACCCCCCACGGAGACAGCGTGTACCCTTCCCAGCAATACTCGCCGTTGTAGTAATTGGCGGGGTTGTCGTCGTCACGGCCGTTGGGGGCGTGGCTTATTACGTAGCTACACGGGTACGGATCTCTTGAACAATAACATAATTAACTGTTTCATACCGGCACCACACTTGGTTAATAAATAAAGTGTGATATTTGGATTTCCTTTGGTTTTTTTCTTCTTCTTGTTTCATACTTTTTCGAAAACTGATAATCAACTTACAAAAGCACTAATATAATCAGTTGTTTTGAAGTAAATTTTAGGTCATAAAATAGTGCCATCGGAAGCAATAGATTCGTTAATCACGGATAATATTTTAGATGAGATTTTAACTGTATATAGCCTATATTAAATTGATATAATGTATATGTTTTTATAATCTTAGTTTTTATAGTATTCCAAATTAGGTTAAATTGTGAACATTTTAAAAGCTTGCGCAAGTCCCATGTGTATCTGAAAGTTTAATTGCGTGATTATGATTACTTCGTATGTGAGAATTTAAGTCGGAAACCATGGGTTTCCAAAAACCAAAAGGTCCTCATAAAACCCAAGGTTCCCAAAGAGCCCAAGGGTCCAAAGAACCAAAAGTTCCCAAAGAACTCAAAGTTTCCAAAGGACCCAATGTTTCCAAAGAACTCAAGGTTCCCATAGAACTCAAGGTTTCCAAAAAAGTATGGATGTGCGTGGGACTTGCTCGGTCCAATAACAACATATAATGCATTGCAACCGGCAAAATGTAATGATAGTTTTGTTTGTAACTTGCGAGTAAAGATAAACTTACATGCTTCATCTAAACGTGTACACAAAATGTTTTGGCATGGTGTTTAAAAAAACTCCCCAAGTCACTCAAAAGTTATTTCCAGTGAAAATCTTTTACAAGCCTTTGAAAAAAAAAAATTCTACACCGGTTCTTGTAAACAACATTTCTTCATCATTCGTTATTTTCTCAGAAGTTTGAGTGACGTATGATAATAAACCAGAAGATTGCAAATTAATGGACATGAAAGAAAATGATCATAAATTCAGTCTGATGACTCTTACGTTGGGACTTAAAATTCGCTGTAAGTAAACAATGTTCCCATTCCGTGCAGCTTTCTGTTGGTACGGCGAGCGTACGTTTTTTTCTGGCTCAAAAGCTGGCAAACGTTTGTATGTAATTCGACCAAAAATAACACAAATATTGTTCAAAAGCATTTCTCATTAGGAAACTCGTATTTTTTTGAAAATCTTAAGTCTTTGAAGGACGTGTAAAAGCTAAAATGAATTAAAACTTTTCTTTACATATACCATCAAAGAAAAACAATGCACAATGCTACTCCTCTGGGCTTCTGTTAATTTGTGCGGTCAGTTTGTGTGAAGTGGGCGTGGCTTACAGTAGAATTACGTCACAATTACGAACAAGATAGTGTTTCTTGTGATGTATGGGGTGTGGGGGTGAGGGGTGAAACATTCTAGTAGACTTTCGGATCAGAAGGTGCTGTTTGTAGGCTAGTTATTTTGTCTTAACCTTTATCCTTCATAATTTTTACGAAAATAAAATCTCCGAGAGATATCAATATTCCAAACTTTAGGCTAAAATAGTTAGTACACCGATTGTAGGTCTCAGGTCTAACGAATGACTGATCAAAATCACAAAT
The DNA here is from genome assembly GCA_010994315.2 of Pisaster ochraceus. NCBI lineage: Eukaryota > Metazoa > Echinodermata > Asteroidea > Forcipulatida > Asteriidae > Pisaster > Pisaster ochraceus. The sequence goes on from CM021533.1 coordinate 5,766,997, forward strand.
TTCCGTTTATATTTTTTAGAGGTTTTAGAGGATTGTTCAGTCTAAGTTGTGTAATGGACGATCGTTTTATTTTAATGTTGTTCCATACCGCCCATAATCTAAGGGTTGTTATCTAAACAGCTACTAAAACAAGGGTGGAACACAATTTATGGTAGTTTCAGTCAGATTTCTGACAACTTGGAATGCAGCCCTTCCCCCTCCCCGCCCCGTACATCTCTAAATAAAAGATTCAATGAGGCGTTATGTTAATAACCTTGATTACTTAAAATGAAGGAAAATAATAATAAACAATTCTTAAGAACTCTCGACTGAAACAAAACAGTTTGCAATAACAAAGTGCTCTTTAAAAACGCCCGAAGATTTCAGGGGCTCCACTATTTCGATATACATCAAATTAACAACAACCCTCGTTATCATAAATGCACGTAAAAATGTAATTTTTACAGCAATTAAAGTATTGTCTTTGCAAAAAAAAAGAGGTCCTAGACAGGGAAAAGGGTTAAGAGCAGGGGCGTGGCAACGACAATTTCTAAATAGGGCGTATATAAACCAGTTTGCCGACTTACCATCCACCAATACTCGCCACAACAATGTTGTATTTGTCCCCCCCCCCCCACCTACCCGACCCCAGTGTGAAAATGTCTTGTCACGCCGCTGACAACCGTCAAGGGAATAAACTTCTGTGTGCTTTCAAAGTTTTTTTCTTATCAAAACGACTGGACTTTAGTCTATTAAAAGATGCCATTGTTCTACTCGATTCAGTGCTTCATTTTCCAACTGATGCATAAAATGCCGACTGAGAACAATTACTTGGGGTGTTGCATCCCCTACTCCAGCCCCTCCTACGGTCACCACACCCCCTAGTGAGGGGGTAACTGTAATCTCAATTCGACACAGCCAAGGCATGCCATCAGTTCCCTTCCCCCTTCCTATCATAAGGTATACATTGCAGAGGCTCACAAGATAACATATGAAGGAGATTGATAGACATCCGCCCCAGACAATATACAGCATACGAACAAAGTGGGCTTAGACGGAAGAGAAGTGGGGCTGGAAATTAAGAGCATGAGGTCATCAGTAAAACATTCATGCCATTCGTTCACATTACTTTTTTAAATTCTGAAAATGAAGTGGTTCATTTTTCATTCCTTACACTATAATAATTACAATCAGGCAAACAAGTAAATGACAATCGAGCGACGATACAGAGCGCATCACGAACTTTCCTTATAAACCCATTTGAGAATCTCAATACTACCTGCCCCATTAGTATTTGTTTTACTTGTATTTGTTTTATTTGTTCCACACTCAACGAATTTTCCAACACTATCCCTTTCGCATTTTAAATGCGTTTGATCCACATCATTGTTGTCTAGGTACAATATCGGCAGAGGGGTTTGTAGTTTTGGCAGAGGGGTGGCTCAATTGAAGCTTGTGCCCGGTACAAACATCGGCAGATCGTTCGACCACTTCTTATTAAATCGACATAGAATACCACATAACACCTTTTGGACCCC
>CM021533.1:5804316-5818606 GCA_010994315.2 Pisaster ochraceus
CCCATCCCCCACTAAAAAAAAATACTAATACAAAATATATGTCGTGCCAGTTTCAAAAGTTTCTCTAATACTACTTTCAAGATGTCGTCAACCTTAGATAGTTTATCTCGGGTTATTTTTAAGTGTGCGTTATACAGGTTTTAAAAAGTATGCCCTGCTCACAAACTCAATGTGTAAAGCAGTAGTTGACTGAAATGTGAAATAAGAATTTTGTTTTCAGATGGTGACGTGATGTTTCATTTCGAACACCATATTCCTCGACGTATAGTGTGAAACAATTCTTGGGGCTCACACTGCGACCATTTTTGTACACATCGATACTGATAGTATTAATTCTCAAATTATAAACAGGGGTCTGACTACTTTCCCTTCCTGCCTCAGTTTGGTCAGACTGCTTTGAATGGAAGACAAAACAAGATGGCTGCACCATGATAAAGGTCCACAGGCCCTAATCGAAACCGCAGCTTCGGTTTAGGCTCCGGCATGGGCTTCATCAGTTATTCTGAAAAACGTACACTTTCGGTACGGGACCTTGGATTCGCGGACGGTCTCTAAGCTGGAGCCAATACTTTCACATCCAAACTGCGCAGTGGGAGAATACTATTTCTTTCATATAATACTACAGTGAACGAAAGAAACCGTGTGTTAATCGTTATTAAAACACAAATATAATATATATCAAACATGATATACTTTGACGCTCCCGAACTGGCTCCAAAATTCCTGAAACGAGGCACCATAATTAGACAAACTGAAATGACTATTAATGAATTTCACTTGACTATATGGAGAGTTGCCAAAGTATCTTCGACTAAATGTTGCAGCCAAAAAAGGTAAATGAATACAAGGTTTTCGAATTTAAGTAGCATTTAATTTGATTCTTGTAAGATTGTTTTGAGATTTATAATGTAAGACTGAAACCCAACCCTACATAAGCTCACACACACAGCAGAGTCCTGCATTCTCAAGAAGACTGTCAGAGCACACTAACTTAAACGTTGAGCAAAAACCGACTCTTCAATTTAAGATTGTTTATCAATAGAGTTTGTTTATGTTTGTAAATTTGTGTTGATATTGTTTTGTTTTTGAAGCCCACGATCAAGAAAAAGTGTTGAAAACTGTTCAAAGACTAAAACAAGGTATCTTCAAATTATATACTGCACCACACATAAAAATGTCGAATTTAATAATAGCATTTAGTATAACCTTTGTATGATTATGCAAGACTGTTTGTCATTAGACTTGTTTTTGTCATATTTGTTATTTTACATTTCATATGTAGTTAAATTTTGTTGCTGGTGTTTTGTTTTTGAAGCCAATTGCAGTAGATTGAATTATCAAGAAAAAGTGTTAAAAATCTCTTCAAAGACTCAAAATAAATGATGGTCTATCTTTCACGCACCTATCAAATGTGACACCTGAGCTTACAGTGTCCCCTGGTTGTATCCATGCAATTATTTCCATATATACTACTTCCAGGGGCATACATGATTCACGGTCAAAACCGTGATGAATCTTGAACGATTTCCAAATCCAAAGATGCTTATAGAAAACCGTTTAACTTTGACTATTTCCTCCCACTCGTTAATTTAAAGTAAATGTTGCGTTCCTGTGTGTGAAAGAAGAATCTGTAATCGGTGCCATGTCGCGTCGTCCAAGGTGGAAATAAATGCGAAAAAGTGAAACTACAACGTTTGGGATCAGGTTGGCTTCATTGTATCTTGCCCTGCCCGTTGGCCCTCGGTTCGAATCCCACCTCAGACCGTAGCTTCGCAGGTGGATTTGGTTTTCAGTCCCCATCTGATCTCAGGGATTTGTCCCCTAATTGGGGTTTTCCCTCCAACATCCCAAACTGAACGGTCCTTCATCATCCTCTCTACACAGGGATCTTCAGGCATATTTGAGGATCCCTTTGTTTCATTGCCAGAAACAACAACAACAACTGTACAACAACAACAACTGTACAACAACAACAACAACAACAACAACAACAACAACAACAACAACAATAACAACAACAACAACAACAACAACAACAACAACAACAACAACAACAACACCACCACCAACAACAACAACAACAACAACACCACCACCACAAACAACAACAACAACAACAACAACAACAGCAACAACAACAACAACACGTTGTCATAATGAACCAAAAATTGATCAGGGAACGAAATAACACAAGGGTATTTTAAAAACAGGGCGATTATAAAAACACATCAAAAAAATAATACAGTTGACATTTGCCATGAACTTTATCAACATTTTGTAAACTTTAAAATAATATATGTGAGTGTGTCATATGGTTCCAATGTTCTTAAATGAAAACAATAATTTGGGCAAAAACATTTTTTATAATCTAAAAATTTTTAGCTTCGGAGTGTAGCTCTTGAAGACAATTTTAATTTTTATCACTGCCTGTCTGTTTCATCCAAGGTAGGCCTACATGGCATATTTAAAAAATCACAAAAAGCTATACAGGATGATTATATATAGATATGTAAACTAAAAGAAAAGAAAGAAAGAAAGAAAGAAAGAAAGAAAGAAGTGCATGCCAACAAATTGTTTAAAATAACCCAAAATCGAATAAATTCGTGGAATAACTAATTTTGTTTAATCTGCTCGATCTCTCTTTTGTTCATTTTGGCAAGGATTGGTGTCGTACCAATGTTCTAAAAAAAAAAATATTGTCCACAGTTCTTGGTGTATTTTGATGAAGCAACACGCGGGCAGAAACATGGTCCAAGAGATACCGATCAAGAATATCAAAGTAACTTAATTAAAATAATGTTAAATTAATCGTGAGAGCTATTGTTAAGTGATTACCAACCAAAAGGACAGCTGTATAAAGCAAAAACTAACACAGTTGGTGCATATCTGCAATTTTGGTGCATATCTCCACCAAAAAGAGCGCCGTTTTATACGAAACATGTAACGCTCTCCGTGACGTCACAACAGCCAATCCGAAGATATGTCAAACAGTTTCCCCCAACCTTGACCCCAGCCGGCTTCCACCCTCCCCAACGCCGTGTGTTATACGGGAAAGATATACTTCACACCTGTTACGTGGCGGCGAGCTGCAAGGTGAACGTTGGAACTAATTAGATTTCCTTGAGTGTTCATAGGAAACAAACTTATTTAAATGTACAGTTTCAAGAGTAACCAACTAGCGGCATGCAATTAATGAAAGTGATAGTTTGAAGAAACTTAGTTGTAGATGCACGTATACAACTTTTCAAATGTCTCAAACAATACACTGCAGATCAAACAATTGGCATAGTCAAAAGTTGTCCAGCTTCGAGCTTCAGAAGTCTTCATCTTGTTAAGATTGTTTTTATTGATGAAGACATCCTAAAAAAAACAGGGAAAAGGGATGGTGTATTGATCTATAATACTTCGTGGGTGTCATCCAACAGCTCCGTGGGATCACCTCCATGTGCATAGTGTGACCCTCGAGTGAGGCAGCGAACGGAATAGGTGATAGGGGACTGGAGTTGAGTACGTCGAGCAGTTATGTGGGTCCCCCGTCTGACCTACAAACTATTGGCATAAGGGGCAGAACTATATACTATTAAGTTTGACGAATGATGCGACAGCTTTTTGAAAGTACCCTTTTAAACAACTGGGTTTTTTTTTCTTTAAAATGCCCCTCTTTTTCCAGCGATCATTTTATTGTAAGTGATGAACATGGTCCCGCCTCTTCGGAGGGAAAAATGCCAAGTGTTACAAAAATGATTCACTTCTCCTTATGAACAAACACTGTTTCAAGAACTGAGAGACAAATCTGTAAAAGTATTTCTTCCTCATTATGTAACAGAAAGAGTCCTTATGCAAGTGAAAAAAATATTCAAGTCTAACCTTAATATGATAGGAATAATGGAGCCAAATGTTACATTATTTGATATTCTTTCCTACCGCAAATTGAAACCAGGTAGCTTTGGACATGGACAACAAATGGGTATGTACACCCAAACTACAAACAAGGAGGTCAAACTCAATGCCTTTGGACTAAATATCATCAAACTTCAGGGAATGAAATTCAACTTTTTCTCGCCTCGCCTCGCCCCACCCCGCCTCGCCTCGCCTCGCCTCGCCTCGCCTCGACCTCGCCTCGCCAAGCCTCGCCTCGTCTCGTCTCGCCTCGCCTCGCCTCGCCCCACCCCGCCTCGCCTCGCCTCGCCTCGCCTCGACCTCGCCTCGCCACGCCTCGTCTCGTCTCGTCTCGTCTCGTCCCCAACTCTGCAACTTATCGTAACCCGAACACTAACCCTGTTGGACGAACCCTTGACCTACATTTAGCCAGGGTTACAAAATTTAAACACAGTCTTGGAGCTACACCAATGACTTAGTTCTTGAGTTAGGTGCGGCCCTCAAAAAACCTTTACACACAATCTAATATTCTTAACATAACATATGCTATAAGCCCCTTCTGAAATTATTCACTTCGTCTGACTTTTAAGTTATTGAAGCAAATTTACTTGTAGCAGCTAGTTGTACAGTTGGTTAAAGGTTTGAAATCTTTGCAGGGACTTTTTTCATGGGATATGCAACGACGCAACATCAATGCCTGTGTAACTTTGGTCTTTGCTCAGTCTTGACCGCAATCTGTCTCTTTGTGTGGCATTTCTGTCAAGACTGAGCAAAATGGCAAGCTAAAGGTAGTCAGCTTTTTCATTCTTATCCTTGCACAGAAATAAAGCAATCTAAAAGTGACAGCTGAAGCTTGTTTCAACTTCCATCATAGCTATTTGTGTATGCTTATTTTTAAGCAGCATGTATAGATAAGAAATGTCGGGACAGAAAAAGAATTCGAATGAGTTCAAAAGCAATCTCATTCATTAAGAAGTTGAGCAGTAAATACACTCAATGTGTTCACGGTGCTAGGCGGGTCCTGATACGGGTAAACACAATTCGTCGAAACAGTTCAAATCTTCACCATTTTCACAGGTGTGTACAAGGTTGTTTTTATTAAGGAAATGGCGGCAAACCTTTTGAGTCGTTCTGCCCACAAAATATTGTTAACGGTTGACAGGAGTAAATCGTCTTCTTTGCAGGGTAAAAGATTCCAAATAAAAATGCAGGATATTTATGCGTTGATTGCTTAGACGCTTTCGCTTAGATGCTTTCGTTTTTAGAAACGCTTCAAGCAAAGCATACATCGGTGTTTTTTTAGGTGTTCGTGCAACATGTGCACGAATACCTCTTGTTATTGTTCTGTTTTGTTTTGGGTTTTTTGTTTGGTTTTTTTTAGGTGCGCGTTCATTTATTATTATAATATCTAGGCCTATGTATTTATTTTTATCCAGTAGGTTCAATCGACACATTACACAGTTCAAATAATACAGGTAGGATTTCAAACGGCTGCGTGGTGGGGATACAATCGTGCACATCGTGTAATTTACATGTTACACAAACAGTCTCAGAATCACCTCATAGAGGAAGATTTCTACGCACATAATCAGTTACTAGATTAATTAAAAAAAACAGTGCAGTCTAATCGTGAAAAGAGAAAACACCCAATATACTGTTCATGTCAACGATTTGGGTTTGGCATGTCAGTATGAAGAACAGAACTGTATACAAGACAAGTGTGGATTGGTTTCCTCAGTGAAGATTGGTAGAGGAGAAAGACTCTGTAAAAAATAAGCTCTCTGATTCACGGTCATCCATTTGTTTTTTCGAACATTAGTAATCACGTATTACACCTTAAATAATGCACATTGTGCCACTCAATGGATACAACTACTGCCCTCTGTTGGCAGAAAAAGAACTCTGTAGAAGATATTTTAGTACTCCGAAAAACACGTCAAAAGGTAATCGTGCCTGCTCGATTTTCCTTTATTATTGTTTCTTTTCTTTTTTCTTCTTAAAAAACAATCATCAAAGTTGTACAATGTGGATTCAGTTACAAATAAATATTTACACTCATTTGATGTTTTGTCTGGCGATAGCACAAGGCAATGTCAAAGCTACTTTAATTACATCATTCGAGTGGGCCCACGTTTTCCTTATCCGTTTTCAAGAACTAACCATGTTAGGTTATACATGTGGCATTAATGCAAGTAAGGATAAGCTGTAAACAGGAAACATAAAGGGCATTAATTTGGTTCAGTTCTTGTGATTTACTTAATGAAGAGCTTCCGACTTCGTTATCACGTGAGCTTGCAGGTGACTTCGCGGGCCTAATAAACCTTGATTTAGGCATAGAACAAGGCCTTTCATATTCACTTAGCCTTCAAAAAGCCACGCCCAAAAATGCGTATCTATTGACGACTGACAGCTTGCGTATGAACATACAGACGAGCGTCTGACCTGAAAAAAAACCGAACACTGTTTCTACTAGTTCCCCCACCACCACCACCACCATCCAAAAAACACTTAAGCAAATTGGTTCACAACTGACGATTATTCAATGGTAGAGAGGGGTAAAAAGATGGAACACGTATACAAAGAGAGATAGTTGTTTAGTGGCGACATTATAACCCCTCCCCCTCCCCACGATCCAAGCTAAATTAGTTTTTGGTTTGCTTTGTAGCAACTGCAAACTTCTCTGTAAGATCAAACTTCCATATAAGAAAACCCTGTTATCAACGAATGACATTTCATATTAAACGTGTATCTACGTGAGAAATGAAATGACTAGATGGCAAAGCAATAGTTTTAATCAGAGCACAACGTACAGCATTCAAGCTTTTCAGTTAAGAAAGAAATAAACAAACACATATAAATCTTATTAATAGCATTAGCTCGGGTGCAAATTTAGTTTAAATTGATGATGACAGTTTCGAATGAGAAGCAAATAACTGTTACATGTTGTACAATGTTAAGTTTAACCCAGGCAGCGATGTTTACAATGTAAAAACACATCCGAACGAAAGCATTTTTTTTATCTCCGAGTTATTTTATATTTCATTTATCGGGAAACCAACATAACTTTTATAATAAAGTGGCATTTTAACTAATGTCCTCAATTTCGTTCCTTTGGGATTCTTTGGCTTTTCGTTTAAGCTAGATCTTCAGCTCAACCTAGCCTGTGATGGTGTGTTGATGAAAAAAGTTAACATCACGATAATTGCTTGTCAATATTATCATGGGGTTGAACAAACCCCTGCAGATCTGGAAATTCTTAATTACTCCAAGTTCCAAGATACAACTTACTTTCCTTGCTTGTTCACTATTTATGTGTTAAGTCTATGACAATAAGTACATTATACCCTATTGGAATGTCTCTTTACCTAGACGTGCAAAGCATTCTCGAAGTGACAAACCAACCCCCGTCACAAGTCACCATCCCAAAAATAGGCCCGGCATTTTTCGACTTCCCTGGGAAGTCAAGGGACGTACAGCCAATAAGAATCGGCCTCCGTTCACCAACGGGTTCTGTTTATAGTTGACGGTATCAGCAAGTGCAGTCATCATTTTTGAATCTCTGCCGAACGGTTTCACACTTGCCTCCTACCGTCAGTCTGTTGTTAAACTTCTCTCTGTCTTGTAGCAGCAGAGGACACCAAGATGAAGTCTTTTCTAGCAATCGCCCTTGTTCTTGGTAAGTCTCAATGTTTTAACCTTTGAATATTTTGTGAAGATTTTTTTTGCACGTTTTTGCGTTATGTCTTCAGATACTTCTAAAAGTAGAATGTGTTTAGAGTAAACATTTATGTCGGAATAAATACACTTTGAAGACAGTTGTAACTGCAAAGTCTTGGTTCGTAACATAATACGTCATTTTTGTTTACTATGATGGAGTCTTCATTTCGGAAAATGCTTCTCGAAAGTTTATTTGGCCATTTATTTGTAAATATACAAATAGCTTTGGGGTGTTGATTTGTCTTCCAGCTTGACTGAACACGACTGGTTCCCTCTTCGCTAAACGGGGTTAGGTCTGAGATATATGTTTCTTCTTGCCCGGAGATTTTGTTTAATAACTTCATTTCGCTAATAAAACCAACAGGCACCTTTGGACTGGACACTGGGTTATTTCAACAACAACAACAACAACAATTAATATTCAATGTCACTAGGCAGTGTCTGGAGCAAAACTAAAACTGAAGGTATTTAATGAGGGTCTGGCAGCTGCGAGATTTGAATGGAGGGGTGAGGTAACTGAAGGACACGGACATTCAAATATCTCCTTATTGATCTAGTCAAGCAAGATTTTTGATAATGGAATGAACAAAAATAACTGCTAATGCCCCCCCCCCCCCGAATTAGATAGAAACACTGGCGACGGATGCTCAGTAGTTCATCTTGAAGCAATTTACTGAAATAAACATCGACAATAAAACAAACTCAGATATAACTTTGACAGCTGTTTCTTTCCCTCGTTCGCGATTTTGGTTGACTCACAGAGCCCGGCTAAGAATTGACATCCGCCGTCTGCCCAAGAGCGGCCACGTGGGGCCTGCATATCTGTCAAATAAGTCCCCCACTTTCAGCTGAAGGGAGTGATTTTTCAACTGTTTTGTTCTTCAAGCGTAGATCCTCTGTGGATATCTAGGGTCACTCATGAGTCAGAGGCGGTTGCTGAATTCAATGTGCCTTTTTGTTTCATCTCACTCGATGTACCTTGCCCTATTGGCGCAACTAGAAAACGGCTGAGGGGTTTTTATCCCCCCCCCCCACGCTAACGAACCCTTACCCATCAGCCCCCGCCCACAATAAGACCAATGTACCCTTAGAAACTACGCACATCGATTAACACTGTGTAAAGCTGCATAGCAACAATAACACATTAATTGGAATCCGTCTGTGAACTATAAAACCTAATCTTAGCTAATAGAAGGAAATGCGCATGGTCAGAATGAGTAAACATTCCCTCTTTGGGAGTGCTGTGGTTAGGTTGTGGGACCAAATAGCACCGAAACCATCACCAACTTGTGTCATTATTTGGTAAAGTGTTAGTTGCCCCCCCCCCCTCGTTGAATGTCAAGTTACTCCACAGCTTTGCCACTTCGAAAAAATACAAGTATAATTTCAACATTTGATATAAGTTTAAACCAAACAAACAAACACCCCAACACCCCCAACAAACACCCAAACACCCCAACAAACAAACAAACAAACACCCCAACAAACAAATTAAAGTACTCAAATTCAAATCTTAACTGATAACGGTACTGTAAGCTTAAGAACTGTTTAACCTTCGAGGAATAACTCCATGATTTGTCTTCTTTTTGCAATGCTGCAGGTTGCATGGCCTTTCTGGAGGCTCGAGTTTTGACAGACTCCGCTGAACAAGGAGCCGGAGTGGGAAACCCGTTCTTTGCAGGCGGCAGCTCCAATAACGGAAACGGCCTCGGTGGAAGGCCAGTCATCGGTCCTGGCGGCGGTGCAGCTGCTGCTGGCGGCGGCAACGACAATGCTGACGACGGTGGCGGTGACACCCCGGACGATTCTCCCGGCGGCCCTCGTGTTGTTGGTGCTGGTGGCGGCTACGGCTACGGCCGCAACGACAACGACGGTGGTGGTGACACACCCGATGGAGTCGATTCCCCTGATGTCAACTCTCCAGTCAGACCGTACGGCAGCGGCGGCCGAGGGAACACCGTCGTCAACAACCCCGACCAGCGAGTCGTCGACGACAGGGCGGAGGCAGCCGATCCCGGCCAGATCGTCGGCAGTGCAGGCTCCACGGGCGCAACGATCGGTATCGTGGCTGGTGTCGTAGCCCTCGTAGGTGTCGCTGCCGGTGTGGCGATATATGTCATCAAGAAGAGAAATTGAATGGTAGATGGTATGTGAGCATCAGGAAGATTCAGACGTTCGAGGGAAAACAGTGGCAGAAGAGCCCTGTTCCTCCCTCAAATAACCGAATGGAGACCAATTCTATTGTAATCAGTATTTTTGTAAATGAACATTCACAGATTTGTATGTATTGCAAGATGTAATATGCTTTGCCTTTTATTTGTTTATTTATATCTTTTATTTGTTTTTGTTCATCTAAGATTTTGATCAAAAAGTATTCATGTCTTACATTTTGGTACAGCAAAACACTACCCCTTTTTTATATTATTAAAGCAGTTACACCTACTCTGAAGCTAAGGTATGATCCAATTTACGTGTCTTTGTTTAACTTGTTTGTCAATTCAAAGTAAATAACTATTAAATGCTGAAATTCCTATCTTTCTGTATAGGTTTTTAAAAAAGTATTTGATATACTCTTAGCCAACAAATCCAAACCCGAAAAACTCAGCACAAGTGTAACAAGAAAAATAAAAAGTATAGCTTCAAGTCTGCAGGTCAAGACTTTTCGATTGTACATAATTCAGTCGTAGTGATAAGTATTTCGTGTGGATGATAAACAAAAGACTTTACTTCAGTGTGCATTTAAAGCTGTAATGCTACACTTTGTGTAAAGTCACATCATCATTTGTTGTCTTAGCTTCGTTTCTCATAGAAACCAACTTGAGAGCACAAATTAATTTCTTGTTAGATGTTAGGGCTCTGCAACATTTACTAAGTGGGTACACCATTATAATAATCTGTTGGTTGAAGTGTTGGGTCTGGAACCATGGAGTCTAATCACAGCCCACCCTCCAAAGAAGATTATTTCTCACTCAACTTATTCCTCGGTCAGAACTGATTCGTGAAAGAATATCAGGGCACCAGGGAAACCAATTGGTTGGTGAGCGTGAATCGTTTTCAGCGTCTCAGTGACCAGGGGCCTTTTCCAAACCTCGTCTTGGGCTCCGGCTCTGGCTTCGGCTTCGGCTCCGTCATCAATTATGGAGCAGTGCACGTTTTGCAATTTGTTCCTGACAGTAAACGGAGTTCGGAGCCAGAGCCAAAGCCCAAGCCGATGTTTGGAAAGAGCCCCAGGAATCCAGATCAGTGGAGCGGGCCACGCTGACCCAGTAATGGTCTCAAGCCCCTGTGACCAGATCACTTTTGACCCATGACATTAATTGGGTGCACGGTGTACCCGCAGGAATGCTTTTGTTTTTGCAAGACGTTGCACATTATGAATAATCATGTCTTGAGGTCAGAAACTCGTTTGTAAAACCATTCAACCATATCATTCAACGATATCAATGAGATCGGGACCTCCGAATATAATTTGACGAGAGGTCATTGACCTTTGACCTTAATATTAATCAAGAGTCATAAGAGCTTTTGTCATCAGATGCACCTTGCGTCTAAACACGTTTGTCTTAAAACCGTTTTCATTTTATAAAGTGTAGATCTGTAATATAATAGTTTCAAATAAAATGCTAATGAAAACCAAATGAAATATTTTATTGGAGAAAATATTATGTATGGATTGTGTCTTCTTTATCTTATATTTCAATTTACGTTTTACTTTCTTTAGAAATTACTTTGATTGAAAAGGAACTTTGACGTACCAGCAGTCTATTTCCCTGATATTAATTTATTTATTTATGTTTTGTTTTAATGTTCGAACCTCAAATTTGCCTGACGTTACCTAAAACCGACTGTCCGAAAGAAGAGTTAGTCAATCTTTTCCAAATAAGGCAAACTCGACCTGGAATATGACAAAGAGGGTGGCTCACCGTGGCTGCACAGTGAAAACACCCGCCATGAGTCGATTATGATAAGAACGTACAAATGTAATCGATTTGCGATATTTCCCTGGGCTGCCTCAAACTTCATTGGTTAAATGTTCCCTGATGTTTATTATAAACCCAGATAAGCTTTTGAAATTTGAGCTTGCTTGAGCTTTTTATCCTAATGACGAAAAGAATCGTTCAAATACATCAGTATTTGTCCTAGATCTCTTTCTGTCAATGTTTTGGAGGCTGTGTCCGAATTAAATGCTTGTATTAACTGTCGTCGTTGGCGCCACTCCCTATGCACATGCAATAGACCCTTCCCATGAATTGCCCATCGCGCGTGCGCACTTAAATTACTGTTTAGCAAATATGAGGGATTACGTGCCCAACCTCATTCCCAGTGGGGTACGATTTCGCCGCGGCATATTTGTAAAAATGCCTTGCTCTTAGAGAATGCGTTGTGCCTTTTTGTATGGAGTTGATGGTGGTGTGACGCAAACACGTTCGTGCTTCTGCCTTGGGCAGAACTCTATGGCTTTTGCCAACCATTGGTTTCGTACGCCTGCGTGAATGTAATTAGTATATTTCATGGAAAGAGCTAGATGGGGTGTAGCCAGTGATCCATCCTCTGTTTCAGACATTACCTCATAAGTCGTTTTCAGTCGCGCCCTCTATCGAGGCATGTCTAGCAAAATGGGGCAATGACTGCAAATTTAATGCATTTTGGAGATATACCTGCCAGTGACACCATTTTGGGTTTACGGGATGGATTTTGTGAAAAGAACAGTCTGAATTATGTACATGCCTGGTTACCAAAGATGGACGTGAAGCCACTGCCCTTCACTGCAATAATTTGTTACCGTTTGACGTAGTCCACATGTGTCACCCCCACCCCCCCCCCGCTCCCCCACCACCACCACCAATCAGGTTGGCTCGGAATCAAGCTTCAGATAGACGTTGTGTGTTAGCCATTAATTAACATTTTGTTTGCATTTTGATCTTATGCACCGTAAAAAATTTTACCCGCAATGTGCCTTTTTGAACTAAATTATTGAATACAGTCCCCCAACAAAATAATGCTACAGAACGCATTAATACACGAGCACCAATCTCCGGCGCCGGATGTGTTTTCAAATTGTCCACACAGGATGAGGTTTTGAAAGTGTTAATTACCAGGTGTGTTAGCCATTTTTTTTAGAACAAAAAAAAGAACCTAGTAATTTTTCTAATGCACAGCAACGCTTAGGTTTAATTCAACGTCAACAGAGGGCGCAAGTATGATGTCTTATGACTCTGTTGAAGGACAGTTATAAATATATTTTTTGTAGGTTCATCAAAATATTCATCGAACGTTTGAGTAAAGATCTTTTGGCTACTGAGGGCGCGTTGTACTGAGTTAAGGCCAACCATGGGGGGGGGAGGGTGTACGGTGCGTCTATCATCGGAAACAGTAGCTGAAGCTTTCTTTAATCGTGAAATAATTATGCACAATCTGTGAGAAAAAAGAGAAACGACAGTAGAGTAATTAAGAAAATTGTAGGAAATGACAGATTTGAGTTACACTGGGTTTCTATGGGCAATTTATTTCCTTTTCGGCTGCAGACGTCTAGCCACTTACTGAAGATAATCAAGATACACACGGCGCCATTTTAACTCATTTTACAACTGATACAGAGACTTGTAGCTTTGAGTGTAAACGTATAACTGGACACCTTTTTGTCAAAGCAAAGTTACAACAACGGAAGCAAAACATGTGAACTTACATTCATGTAGGAAGAGAAAAACGATGTTGAAATGCTTATTTAGATGTGGGAGGAAATCTCCACAATGTGAGAAAACCACGTGCGTGTAGAGAGTTAAAACCCACATCACATGTGAGGCGACTGGTCCTAAGGCTCGATCCTAAATAACGTGGGTCCAAAAAGGTCCCCATATCAACCTACAGACTCACAAATCTTTATGTGAATTGTTAATTTCTGGTGGATATTTCCATAAAATTAAAAAGCTTATCATACTTCCCCCAGACAACTCTGGGAAATCAAGGTTTAAATAACAAGCTCAGTGAAAGTACAATCACTCAACTTGACGATTAATAAAGTAATTCGAGGCGTTCATTCCACGCACCCACACATAATTATTTTGATACGCACCATCTGTCAAGGGTGCTGTGGGTAGGAAGCATTTGTCTCATCACAGGTATCAGACCTACAAGCTAGAGTTATCGGCACTCTTGAGGGCTCCTTGTTTATGAAATATAATTATAATAAAAATAATAATAAGATAATAATAATAATTAATGTTAAAATGGGAGTTAACGCCAGTGAATTTACCCATACAATAAACTAAACTAGTAATGCGGTAATTTTCCCGACTAAGTTTCAAATTTCCAGGGTGATTGATGCATTTGGTCACTTAGAGCGTCACGTTGTTAGGATGTAAAGCCAATCGGACTGAAACACGTGTATCAGTTAGAGTGTGTTTTAAATCAACGTTCGCCAACTGATTCGATTGATTTCCTGAAAGTTCATGGAAGTTGTTGTCAGATCAAACGGGAAAGAGCATCATTGCTTTTTAGAAGCGTATAATTATCTCATATCCCTAGTTGTCAATAAATACACCACACAACAAATTCCACTGACATTATACCAAATTCGGTGATCATATTATAAGGGGTCGGCTGTGTCATCATGATCAAAGCAGGCTCGCGGCTGTACTTGGAAAAGATGAGTTGCACATGACGTCATTGACCGCCATCTTTGATGACAAACAGT